>JARQZK010003725.1:5000-10000 GCA_030704885.1 Cynegetis impunctata
ACTGCCCACAATTTTTTGTCATTTTTTTTACGATACACGGGTATTATAGCGGCCACTATATTCCTCTGATTTTTTTCCCTATTACCCAACAAATGAAGTGAAACGTAGCAAAAATTTAATATTGTAATAGAAATTTGTATCAAAAATAGTGTTCGATTAGGCATATCTGAAATTGTAATCGATTTTGAAAAAGGTATCCATAAGGCTGTCGAACAAGTTTGGCTATTAGATCAAATAATCGGATGTCGATTTAATCTTTTGCAGTCATGGTATAAAAAAATTCAGCAAATTGGTTTAATATCTGCCTACAAAGATGAAGGTTCCGATGCCGGGCGATGGCTAAAAATGACTTTTGCTCTTACTTTCTTAAACCCTGAAGGAATCAGTGATTGTTTTGTATTCGATCTGCTCTCAATAGCACTAGACGATGAAAAGATTCAAATGTAGGTACTCCGATTATCTGATAGATAATTACATATCTGAGGAGTCACTATTCCCTCCTTCACTTTGGGCTAAAAACTCAGCAGAACTTACACGCACTACGAATACATGCGAATCTTTTCATAGACACTTTAAGGATTCCTTTTACAAGTCTCATACAAATATTTTTGTTTTTTTAATAAACTTAAAGTGTTTCAAATCGAATCGTATGTAAAGTTACAAAGTGTACATTTGAATGCTAAAATCACCAATAGTAAAGTTAAAAACCGTCAAAAATTTATTACAAAAATGATGGAATCATATACGAAAAACGAAATAAGTCGTTTGCATTTTATTAAATGTCTCATTTCACTATAGCGTATAGGTAGCATATTTTATTCAATAAAACAAAAATTATTTAATGCTACTGTTTTATTTCATTAGTTCCCTCTTAAAATATTTTGCCGGGACCGAATTCACCTATGCACTCTCACTGGAAACCAAAATTAGGGACCGAATTTAACCCCGTTTTTGTTTATCCCTTTTTTCTTGGGAGGGAATTTGCCTATTCCCATATATATATATATATATATATATATATATATATATATATATATATATATATATATATATATATATATATATATATATATATATATATATATATATATATATATATATACAGTGGCGTAGATAGCTATTTGCGATGGGGGGGGGGGGGTATGACTTAGTGCATAATTTCATAAGTTTTTCTTCTAAAGTTCTATTCTTGTTGATAAAATAATCTTCCATGTAGATAGTACAAAATAAGCAGAAAAATTGACTTAAATTGCAAAAAATTCAAATTATTTGAATTGGAAAAAATTTATCAAAAATAAGTGAAAAATTGAATCATATTAAATTGGATATATAAATCATTAAACATATTCTTGGGAAAATTAAAGCAGAAAATCTAGTTTTCGGCATTTTTTGACATTCATGACTTCGTCAGCTGTGATACCAATGTCACGATTAATTGCCAGAGCAGCCAAACCTATCAATAGCAAAAAATTAGACAAACATGAGTTTTTTATTTGCAGTGAATTTTATATATTCAGAAGGGTCATTACAAGTTCACTTCTTTTATCGTGCTCCCTTGAATCGTTTTTATTCGCTTCAAACGTCGATACCGGCAGCGTAGCTAATATTCTGAACAACATATTGATATTCGAAAAAAAAAATTATAGGCAATCATCAAGCTCTATTATTGAATTTTTTGGCGTAACATCACCTTTACGATTTAAATATTTCTTTCACACTTTCAAGTTACGAGAACAGCAGGTGTGGCAGAAATTTTTGATAAAAATCATCAGTTTTGATGAATTTATCAACTGCTTTGTCAATTTCGTATAAATCATGCTTGAAAAACATCGAAAATCTTTCTAATATATTTAGTCTAGTCAAAAAGTACTTTTTTGTTGAACTTTTTTCAGCAGTCTCCTATGAGACACCTATGAGCAAGGTGTCACTCGATTCGGAATAGCATATAGACGTTTTTTGAGAAAAATGAAAATTCGCTCGCGGAAATTGTGAAAGTAAACAATATACTGAAAAAAGGAGGGTTTGAGTCTTTGCCAATATGTCAAAAATTAATTGAGATTTTTGAAATCTGAAGAAAGATTCGAAAAGAAGAGGAAAAAGAAAGACTCAACTATACTGGAACTGTAGGATCAATATTCATAATTTTCTCAGATAGGTAAAAATATGGCCGAAAACGTATAATTTGGTTTGGGCAAGTCACACCCATTTAGGACACTTCAACAATTATTTTTCCATATTGAATATGAAAATTAAGGGGAAAAAAAATTCAGACAATTACTAAATCGGTGAATGCGCAATAATCTGGCGATAATAGCGATTTTGCAATTAGTTATGCAATAGTTAATTAACAATTTTTTTGAACTTGAACATGAAAATTGTAAGTGTGATAACTGTTCACTATAGATCTGAAATTATTTTTCATTCTTGGAGCTATTATTATAAGGCTTCAGAGTAAATTCCTATTGAAAAAATATCAATTTTTCAGTTATTCATTGACAATTTGCGTAGGTATAGTTTTGCAAAATGAAAATGGATTTTTTAAAATAATTTTAATGATCCGTTTTTTATTATCGGAAGCTACTTGGAAATGGCTTCTTCAATTTTCATCTCCTACCGTTTAAAAAATTGTTATGAACAAATGCGTTATTTATAAGAGAATCAAGAAAAAAAAGTTATGATTAATTAAAGTGCGTAAATTGTTAATAAAAAACTGAAAAATTAAATTTTTTTTAACAGGGATCTATTCTGCATTTTTTTGAAACTAGCTCCAAGAAAGGAAAAAAGTATCAGATCTATAGTTCAACAGTTATTACACTTGCAATGTTCTTGTTCAAGCAGCAAAAAACTATTGCATAACCAATTGAAAAATCGCGATAAAAATTTTTTGTCACTGGATTATTGTTCATTTACCTATCCAGTAAGAACCTGAAATGTTTCATTCCTTAATTTAATATTTAATATAGTTGAACAATGTTTATTGTTAAAGTGTCCCAAATGGGCGCTACTTTCGCAAGCCAGACTACCTGTTGTCGGCCGTATTTTTACTCTGAGAAAACTATAGATATTAATCCTACAGTTCCGGGAGACTTTCTTTCAGAAAATTTCCTCTTTTTGTATATGTATTTAGATATCAAAAATATCAATTAGTTTTTGAGATAATATTTTCTTTCAGTGAATTGATTATAACTCTTACAATTTCCGCGAACGGAACATAAATTTTTTCAAAAAATATCTTCATGCTCTTTCGAATCGAATGACACCTTGTTCATATTTTTTCGAGACTCATGAAAAAAATTGAACAAAAAAAGCACTTGTTGACTAGACTATATTCTCATGATTCGTAAATCTTTCTCAAAGTCCAGAAATGGATTGAACGCCATCACAGAAAATTTTTATTAACTTAAAAATATTATAGAATAACTAAATTGTCAAAGCCGAAAGTTACTCATGTTTTGATACCTACTATATCTCAAAAAATATTCGAAATATTAAATATTGATTGAAAATATTCTATCAGCAGAAGTCACGCTCCTCGAATGTAAACAGGAATTTAATCGGTCACTAGGAACAAAAAACGTGTGACATGGAAAATTTTATTTACCAAGAAAGAAGTCAATCAAAACCTCTTCGCACTTCTTTTCTTTCTAAATTTTATACTACCTATACTATTAAACAAAACTGCTCGTGATTTAGATATAATACTACACCATTAAACAAGAGCTCGAGCAGGTTTGTTTAATAGTAAGTACAGTATACAATTTATAAAGAGAAGTGCGAGGTGATTTTGGTTGACTTCTTCCTTTCGAAATAAAACTTCTCTTTAAACACGTTTTTTGCTCATAGTGACCGATTAAACTCACTAATTGAACATTGAATAGAATATTCTCAAAACTACTAGTTACTTCAATCCAAAATTAGATAAACGATTCAATTTCTTGATTAATTATAATGATTAAATTATAAGAAGATATTGCACACACAATTGCACAGTCGTCACGAAAACATATCTAGATGATTTTTATATAATCGCACATACATAATACCAAAAGAGGTGCTAGCGCTTAATAAATTTCATGTATACTTAAATACGTAGATACGAAGACTTTTATTCAATTCTATTATAATTTTCGTATGCTCATGGGGGGGGATTGATCCCCTTAATCCCCCCTATCTACGCCACTGTATATATATATATATATATATATATATATATATATATATATATATATATATATATATATATATATATATATATATATATATATATATATATATATATATATATATATATATATATATATATATATATATGTATATATATATATATATATATATATATATATATATACATATATAAATATATATATATATATATATATATATATATATAACTTCATAAAGAAATAAAAAAACTAACTTTTCACAGGTTGCAATAAAAATTTATTGAGTAAACGCGTTTCGTCATAACATTGACTTCATCTCGTACTCTCGTTCTCTCGTACATCAGTACGAGATGAAATCAATGTTATGACGAAACGCGTTTACTCAATAGATTTTTATTTCAACCTGTGAAAAGTTAGTTTTTTTATTTCTTTATAAAGTTATGAATATGAACTTTCACCAAGTAAATGCCAATTCCATTCAATATATATATATATATATATATATATATATATATATATATATATATATATATATATATATATATATATATATATATATATATATATATATATATATATATATATATATATTTATGTATATATATATATATATATATATATATATATATATATATATATATATATATATATATATATATATATATGTATATATATATATATATATTTTATTTTTTGTAAACGTGTCCTATACAAGTGTATCTTGTCTGAAAGGATGAATAAAGTTATTATTATTATTATTATTATATATATATGTATATATATATATATATATATATATATGTATATATATATATATATATATATATACCGGGTGTC
>JARQZK010003725.1:15000-47500 GCA_030704885.1 Cynegetis impunctata
TATATATGACTAAACACCTATAATTATCATCATTTATTGCATGTGTTATGAGTATTTCGATCCCTTTGAAATGATGTGCTACTTAACCCTGCTTACCATTTAAGATTTAGGGCTCCATATCCATGAATTTACTATCAAAAGATGTGCCCTTCGAAAATAATTTATTTCAAATGCGCCACCCGGTAAAATATCAGACAATTATTTCAATGAAGAGAGTTATAAAGCTGTCGTTTTTTAAATTTTCGCAAATTTTCCTGAAAATCATCATTGTTTTCCACAGTTTTTATTCATAAATAGCAAAATTAATAGCTGATTTGGCAAATAACATTTCACATATCAATTCCAATTACAATGAACAACATCACTGTATAAAATAATCTATAAGTTGAGCCAAATTCCAAAACTCAATCAAATTAATACCTGAATAGTTATATTCATTAAATTTTAAAAGAATCACACGAATTTGATAATAATCTGACAATTCAATAAATTGTGGTTTACTTACTAGATGAATATTAAACGTTGTATCTATCATTACTTTCTTCAATAAAAAAAGTTGTTGACGTATTGGTGATTTCTAGCTTCCAATCAAATACTGAAAACACAATATGATCTTGTTCCAAACGTATGAAAATTATTATCGGATATATATCGAATGTGGGAAAAATACCAATGCTTCAATTTCTGAGATAAGGTAATCTTATTTTGGTATAACTTTAGTTTATCAAACCAATAATACTGAAACAATACATACTCAATACGTAATTCATTTTGTTTTGTTTATGACTTTTCCACTGATTAATGTTATATGCAGCTTCATCTCTTGATAACAAGTCGATTGTAATCATTATTTGTTAATCCAGTATATATTATTATATACAGGGACGTATCTAGTGCACCATACAATGGATCAAAATATTTTTGGTAATGCGGTGTTGCCACTTCTACTAGAAAGTAGTAGCAACTTTGATTTTTCAAATGGAACAGCCTGGATATAATATTATTTTCAAAATCTCCAACAATTTTTCAACAACTTTTCATAATATTTTCCTATACCTATCTGTTACCGTTTTCGAAATAAAAATAATTTTCGCGAAACTAAAGCTTTGTCTCCGAATCTTCTCAAAATTAAAACTTCGTTGTGGGATACACCATTCTCTTAATAAAAGTGAAAAAAAGGTCATACAATATAGAAATAACGCATTTAATGAAAATTAATAAGAATAACAAAATTACTTATTGCAATAATAATTAATTGTAAAATTTGAACAATTATTTCCAATATTTATTCCCGAGGACGACGATGCTGATAGTTGGTTGCCAGAAATTGTCTTGTTCTCATCAGAAATATTTAATTTGACGCTTGTTAAATAAATTACATGTTTCCTTGGTTACTCTTACTCTGACATAAGATCATAGAATATATTGATAAAGATACTTGACTGCATGGATTTTAATTTTCTAAATAAAATGACTTTTAATAAATACTTATAATTTGAATACTTTTTTGCCAGTTGTACAAAAAATATTGTTTGTATTTCGTGAGCGAAATCAGTATTTCATGGCGCATTCAAATGAATTTTAAGCCTCGATTTGACGATCTCGGCTAAAAATTTACATTTTTATGTATTATTATATATAATATATATATATATATATATATATATATATATATATATATATATATATATATATATATATATAAATATTTTTGTATTAAGTGTGCCAAATCAGTGTTTTTTTAATGGCGCATAAGAATGTAAATTTTTAGCCGAGATCGTCAGATCGAGGCTTAAAATTCATTCGAATGCGCCATGAAATACTGATTTCGCTCACGAAATACAAACAGTATTTCATGGCGTATATATATATATATATATATATATATATATATATATATATAAATATATATATATATATATATATATATATATATATATATATATATATATATATATATAAGGACAGTGTTTGTGGGTTTGTCCACCTACTACCACGTACTCATGGTCATAGTGGTAAATAGCCCTTGGCCGCTCGATTTTTTATTTATGAACATAGTAAACCGGTGACCATACCACGGATGCGTACTCACACACACTTCTCACATTTGCGCAATAAACTGACTTAACTGCATCCAAGTTGTTGAAATGACACATTGATCTTTTTATGAAACCAAGCATTTTAAAATCTTTATTAGTAATGAATTGTATCTGAGCAATAAAATCCAGTTTCGGGTCGAAGTACACCCCGAAGTCCCTAATAACACTCGCGTCCCTCAAAATTCGTTGGTTCAAATGGTAATGGAAAGAATATGGTGACTTTACTCTTCCGAACCTCATCACTTGGCACTTCTCTATGTTTAACTCCATTTCATTATCTGAGCACCAGTTCATTATTGCATTGAGATCGAGTTGAAGAAGTTCACAATCGTCGACCTCTGATATTTGTCTAAATATTTTTAAATCATCTGCGAAAAGTAAGAATGAACTGAACCTTATGAAATCTCCTATGTCGTTGATAAACAAGAGGAACAAAAGTGATGACAGAGGTGAACCCTGAAGGACACCAGATTTTATTATGTATCAGTATTGACACTCTTGTTAGATTCCTTGTTTTTTTGCACGCGTTTTTTAAAGAATTTTATATTATACCCATTCTGAATAGATATTTAAAGCTACTGTTCCACCGGAGGAACATTTTGTTGGTGAATGTTTCTCGTTGTTGCCATAGGTAGAAGCTTATGGCACCATACGTACATTTCTTGTTTCCACTGAAGCAACTAAAATTGTCAATAGTAATAGTTAATACTAGTGAGAGGCTCCCCCGCCTATAAAATAGATCCGTGAAAACTATAGATCGATGAAAATATAGTTTCTCGAACCACGATGAGTGCAAAGCCTGTCCCTGCCTCTGTCGAACGGTACGCGACGCGTCAAGTGCTGAGCCCGTCCCTGCCTCTGTCGAACGGGCGCGCCATCTGCCCACTGTCAATCGTAGTTTGTGCGAACTCGGTAGAATACTACTATACTCGTTGGGCCTCGCCGAAACTTCTCGATAGATTTCGACCCGTCCAACTGTCGGCTCGAAAGGCGGTCACGTGAATTCGAGCCCATGTGAAGCGAAAATAGTTCTTATGTGTCGAGAATGCAGCCGTTTTCGCGAAGGACGGGTACCAGGCCTCTGACGTAATTCAAATTAACCTATCACTTCCGTATTCGCGCCTATTCACGAGCCGCCATGACAGATATCCGTCATGTAAGTCACAACTTCACCGCAAGTCGTATATTTATGCTATTAGTCCAAGCTACAGAGATTTTTTCATGTAAAAAGTGTTAGAAGAGAACCAGCTGCACCATTGTTTGTAAAATAGTTCCATATGATATAGTGATATGTTTTTCACTCGACTTTATTATTTATAACTTTGTTATTAACAATTTTATGCAGAAAATCGCGTTTTTTTAAATTTTTTTTGCTTATAAAAATGAAACTATCATAGTAAACGTGATGGTGTTGATAGACTAATTGTAGAAAATGAAAAGACGAAGAAAATGAGAATTGGGTCGACTCGATCAGACCCTTAGTTTGAGAGGAAATCGGAAAAAAACGGCTAAAATGCAATTTTTTCAAAAATTCTCAACTCGCTTATTTTTTGAGTTGTAGCAAAGATCCTTCGGCCAGTATCAGCTATTGATATAAACTTCCTTGGTGCGAAGATCAGAAACTGTCCGATGCATAGTTTTTGATCTGTGGCCATTTGATTATGTTACTATGCAATTTTCCAGTAGACCTGAGCGACAGGTATGGTCCGATTTGAATTTACTAAAAAGATTTTGAAAGTAGAATTCTCATAGTTCAAAACGTTCATCTTGGTTTTTCATAAAAACACTGAGAAATATGTTAAAAATAAAGCTGAACATGACAAAAAACGGCCGTGCGCGTGAGAGTAGTTGAAGAGTGGGGGTTTACAATTATTATCTGACAACGTTTAGAAATTACTGTCATGTTCAAAATGCCGACGCTTTCGAATGTCATACTTCTCCTTGCCTGCTGCTCTACCCCCACTCTTCAACTACTCTCACGCGCTCTGCCGATTTTCGTCATGTTCAGCTTTATTTTTTACATATTTCTCAGCGCTTTTATGAAAAACCAAGATGAACGTTTTGAACTATGAGAATTCTACTTTCAAAATCTTTTTTGTAAATTGAAATCGGACCATATCTGTCGCATTCAGGTCTGCTAGAAAATTGCATAGTAACATAATCAAATGGCCACAGATCAAAAACTATGAATCGGACAGTTCCCGATCTTCGCACAAATGAAATTTATATCAATAACTAATACTGGCCGGAGGATCTACGGTACAACTCAAAAAATAACCTAGTTAAAAATTTTTGAAAAACTGCATTTTGGACGGTTTTTTCTGATTTTCTCTTAAACTAAGGGTTTGATCGAGTCGTCCGACCTCTCATTTTTTTCGTCTTTTTATTTTCTACAATAAGTCTATTGACACCATCACAATTACTCTGATAGTTTTAATTTTATAAGCAAAAAACTAAAAAAAACGCGATTTTTTGCATATAATTGTTAATAACAAAGATATAAATAATAAAGTCAAGTGAAAAACATATCACTATATCATGTGGAACTATTTGACAAACAATGGCGGAGCTGGTTTTCTTCTAACACTTTTTGCACAAAATGCTCACTCTAAATCTCTGTAGCTTGGCCTATATCGTCAAAAACGCGATTTCAGACCGTTAGCACTAAAATTTCTTGAAATACTTTCGGCAGTGTGTGAACAACAGGTTTTGTACATTGATGAAAATATTCATAGTTATTTTTATAATTGATTTTGAATTTCGAAACGGATAAACGGGCAAGATGGGGTATTGAGTACCGCCATCTTGCCCGTCATAATATTGATCACTTTTATCTTCTTTTCTATTGTTTAAGAACGGTATTCAATTATAAACGAAAATCGGAACGAAAAAATGGCCAGAGGATTCAATAAAAAGGGCTATTAAAGTTGTTCTCAAGGACAAATGGGATATATCTTGGCTGCAAAGATCATCAACAACTGTACATGCTGGGACATTTTCTAATATGACAGCAGTGAGAACTATGGTTATCTCTACATCTTCGACTACTTCTATGACAATTCCAGTAACTGGACTGGTTACAGATCTATATGAAAACCCTTCTCCAGGATGTTTCAAACTGGTCTGACCCAGTCCAAGATCAAAGCAGCTTTACTGTGGTTAGTGCAAAGCAATTAATTTCTTCTTCTAGTAACCAGAAAAAACGGTGAAGATATCGAAAAGGCGAGGTAAGACTGCTTTCATCACCTCTTCGCCCTATAAAACGGGAGTTATAAGAACTATTAAAAGGAAAATAGACACTGAAAAATTGAAAAAACAAATAAGGCAATGAGACAGATAAAAAAAGATGAAAAAGACTCAAGGCTAAATCCTCATCCAAATCCTAATGAACAAAAATCAAAATCGACAAAACGTGCTAGACAATCATCGTCTGAGAAAAAATGACGATGACAACCAATTGGAAGTCTAATGAAAGGTTGGATTGCTTGCTTTTCCTGTCATAAATGGGCTCATTGTGGCTGCGCAGGTGTTGACGATGAAAGATGCTGAAGCGACACATATTTGCCACTTCTGTATTCCCTAATGGTAGAAAGAAAAACTATACCCCATCTTACCCTATAAGACCACCCCATCTTACCCGACCTACCCAATTACAACGGTTATTTCCAATGTTCCTAATTTCATTTTATTTTGTGAGACTAATAACCAGGGAACTGATTACAAATAAATACCATCAAAAAAATATTCACCTCTTTGATTTCTCGAGGTTTGATCCTTAGCTACCCCATCTTGCCCGACCTTCCCCTACTAGTTGCGTTCCCGATACGTTTCCACTGCGATAGCAACACGGATTTTTACACAAATGTTTCCTATTTTCTTTTGAAGTTTACCTCTCATAATGGAAACCGGCGACAATTAGGAACAGTCAACATTTGTTGCTGAAAAATGAAGAAATTTTAAGGAACACTTACGAGCATTTTGGAACATTTACGGAAACACGCAATAGCAACAAAAATTTTCCCCCGGTGAAATCGTAGCTTGAAGGGTGACAAGTAGAAACAGTCAACGTTTGTTGCCGAAACATACAGAAATTTTAAGGAACATTTAGGAACATTTGGGAACATTTTCGGAAACACGCAACAAAAAATTTCCTCATTGTTCCTCCGGTGGAACTGTAGCTTTAGGTTTCGGATTATTTCCAGAACAGTTGCCAGAGTTAAGCTCTACGTTTGTTGTGTCGCTTATTGTTCAAATAAGTTCCTGCTGCGTTTATATTATCATAATTTTCATATGAGTTCTTTAAACTATAATTCTCATTACAACAGACAACCCAATATGTACAAAAAACGTCCCTTCTGGTTACAAAATATACTTCACTGATTATTCTTTTTATTAACTGAGATTGAATTCTCGCACATCACTTGGTGAAACATCATAAAGAATAAAGTATAAACTTTAAAATAAAAACACTTGGCTTATGTTTCACAATATAAAAAATATTTAGATACTGTATTTTTAGCAGTAACGAAAAGTCGACATGTTTCGAGTTATGAATTCAATTATCAAGACTGACTACAGTAGAGTATTACATCTTATAAAACAGACAAAAGCAAAGGTGATACTGAAAATCAATTGCTCGTTTACAAGGGGTAATTGACTATTATGGGCGGAACTTAATTTCGAGAATATCAAGAAGGTCAAGGCGTTTTCCTTTGTTACCTGAATGTAACAATTTGGTTTTGTTGAAATCCAGGAAGTGATTGAATTTTATACAATGTTCAGAGAAGCCAGTGGTATTTTTGTTTTGTAAAATTGACTTTTTATGTTCTTCAACACGAATATTTATATTCCTTCCTGTCTGTCCAATATAGAAAGCAGGACATTCGTCGGAAAATATTTTGTAAATACCACTGTTTGCTCCGATGTTAGATTTTTCTTTATTATTGACCAAGAATGGCTTCAAGTTTCTTTTATTTGTACAAATTGTTTTAACGTTATTTTTCGATAGTCTGTTACAAATTTTGCTACTCAAATTAGGCACATAATTTATTGGGAAGTATTTTTGTTCTTCATTGATAGTTTGCGTGGGGTATATTGAATGCAACAGATACTTTATTCGTTTTTTCCCAATGAGCTTGTCGATAAGACTTTCATTGTAACCGTTATTGATGGCTAATAATTTAATTGTATTAACTTCAGTTTGAAAATTTGTTTCCGATAATGGAATCGTGAACAACCTATGTATGAACGAATGAAAAGCACTGAGTTTTATTTTAATGTGTTGGTTACTGTCGGTATAAATATTCGTGTTGAAGAACATAAAAAGTAAATTTTACAAAACAAAAATACCACTGGCTTCTCTGAACATTGTATAAAATTCAATCACTTCCTGGATTTCAACAAAACCAAATTGTTACACAAAGGAAAACGCCTTGACCTTCTTGAAATTCTCGAAATAAGTTCCGCCCATAATAGTCAATTACCCCCTTGTAAACGAACAAATTGATTTTCAGGTATCACCTTTGCTTTTGTCTATTTTATAAATTAGGATGTAATACTCTCCTGTAGTCAGTCTTGATAATGAGTTCATAACTCGAAACATGTCGACTTTTCGTTACTGCCTAAATACAGTATCTAAATATTTTTTATTTTTGTGAAAACATAAGCAAAGTGTTTTTATTTTAAAGTTTATACTTTATTCTTTTTATATTGAGAAAAATTGAAAAAATTTTAAAAAGAAAAGTGGATGAACAGTTTTTCTCATGATTATATTGATTTGTTTTTACTATTACATTACATTTATTATTATATTAGTTTTCAACACTTCAAATAATTCAAATATAATAAAATTTTTATATCCAATTAAAAAAAGCAAATGTTAGACCCATGAAAATTCTGGAGATTTGTTGTGCCCATAAAAATAAAGTATTAATACCTACTTTATTTTCACTCCTTGTGTGAATCTAAAATTTAAGAGAAGCTGATATATGCAAACCAAAAGTTCAAGCCAACTTTTCTTCTACGATACAGGCACATATGAAACCACTTGTCACACTGAAATTATTCAATAATTATTTAAGAGTCATCATGGAACGTAAAAAATTTAAGAATTCAAGTCCTATATGTGTGTCCACGGATGGGGTGCCCAAGAGGAAAAACTTTTTTATTTTCAGTTTTAGAGAAAAACGTTATTCTTGATAAAAAGTTTTGCTTGTTCAAAAACTCCATAACATTAAATGAAATTCAAGTTTTGCAAAACCTGCTACATTTTTATATACAATTTTATGTAAAACCTAATCAATTTATGCTCTATGTTCGGAAATGTAATAATTATCTAGTGACTTTTGCGATTTCCTAGGTAACTGTCAACATCGGTGAATAATTTTATAATTGTCATTCCTTTTCAACATGCATTCAGTAATTTAAGTATAATTATTAACAAAACTAATAATACAGCAAAATGTGAGAAAATATACAGTAAATAAGAAAACAACTATTCTACATAGCAGTCACCAACTTCAGAACATCTCTCCACTCTATTTCTAAAATTCTTTATAAGCGTTTCTTAGCATGTCTTGGGTGATTTAATTTACCGCATTAATTATTGCTTCTTTCAGATCTTCAATACTATGGTTTAAATTTGTTCAATAAACTTGCTCTTTTTGGTAGCCCCATGAAAAATATTCAAAATTGTTATATCGGGTGACCAAGGCGAAAAAAATATTGGTCCATAAGGACGGTATGGACCAATATTTTTGATCATCTTTCAGGAAAATATTCATCCAGCGATCCTCTTATCAGCAAAGTCAAACGTGACGAACAGCCATCATGATGAAAATACATTTTATGACTTTGTTCCAGGGAAACGTCATATAATTGAGGTATTAAAAAGTTATCCAGCAAATCCAATTATACTTTGTGATTTAACGTATCCTCCAGAAAATACGGTCCGCTTATTTGATGTGGTAAAACAACACACCAAACATTTAACTATTTAGCAAATTGACTATTACGATGTATTCTGTAATAAGGATTTTCACTAGCCCAATACGACAGTTTTGAGATGAAACAGTACCATTTGTCATGAACGTTAATCAGAATATTGTGGTGAAAGAAGTGGTCATTCATAAGATTTTCACCAATGATTGCACAAAAGTCGAGCCTCGTGTCATAATCACATCTTGTAAGGTGTGAATAAATATCGGTTTAAATGGATGAATTTTTTTTTGCTCGAATATTTTTTGTAAGTGGCTCTTGCTAAAACCAACTTCTGCTGCTCTTTTTCGTAAACTTAACTTCGTATTTTCTCGTACTTAATGCATACCTAGGGCAGAAACTGCATCACCGTTTTCAGAGTACGTCTTTTTCGATTTTTTTTGTCTTCAACAGATCCTGTCTCATCGAATTTCTTTATCAATTTTTTTAATCCATTCCTCGTACATTCAAAAAAATTTCAGCTATTTTATGTTTGTTTTACTATATATACTATAATAAAAAGATTTCAACTGAAAAAACATAATTGCAGTTGGTAACTCAACTTAAGTAATCACAGTCTGTTTCATCATGTATTATATATATATATATATATATATATATATATATATATATATATATAATATATATATATATATATATATATATATATAATATCTGAAATATTATTAAATATTTCTTAGTTTTGGACAAGATGATTTATAAGTAGTGCCAATTGTAAATTTGCAAATTGCCATACCGTGGTTGAATAGTGAAAAGGGGTGACCAACTTAGAGCTTGACCCTCCTCTGGAAAAATTTATAGCTATGGTCCTGGATGATATAAGTATTTGATTTATTTTACGGAATATATGGTATCATTTAATATACGTAACTAGTAAAATATCATATTGTATTCGTTTTGTAATTCAGACCAAGATGTTCAAAACAATTTAAATATCGCTATAATGTATTTTTCAAATTGTTGATGAAATGTTTTGTTATAATGTACCTTGTTGTCTCTCAGACTAAGGCACTTTAAACTAGGAATATATGAAGAAGTTAAATTTTTCCTCTATTGGACTAATTTTGGTGCAGGTCATTGAATTTTGAGTAATTTTAAAGTTTTCAGAAATTGTACAATCAATGAAGTAGTTCAATTTTACGATTTTCATTATTATTATTTAGTGAATTACGTGAAAAGAAATATTTCAGTATACAGTAATAGCTACTCGAATTAATTAGAGCAAATTATTTTCTACTTAATAGTTTACGTAATTTCGATTAGTCATTCACTGTTTGTTTAAATTAATTTTCTATACATAATAATCCGTAGTCACACTTTCTGCTTTCTTCTACTTTTACTAGAATGATTATCACGGATATTCTGGTTTGGAGTAGACTGTACTGTTCTTGTTTTATCAGATTCTAAATTGGAAGGTACACTTCACGGAATATTTAAAATTCTCAGTGTATGGGGAGTTTATTATTTAATACACCATTTACATGCAGCCACTGCCTTAAGCGCTGCCCCCTTTCCTGCCCTGAATAATAGTTCCTGGGCAGCCTTTGAAGGAACTGTTTCACTGCATAGTGCAGTCATGGAAGCTTTTTAGCTCAGAATTTTTTTACTATGAACCGATTTACATAAAATTTTGGAATTAGGCTTTCTTACCCTTAACATCAAAAGTGATACTGACCCAAACTCCGTTTTCACCGTGGGGGTGGTTGCCACCCCTTTTCAGTGGTGGAATTTTCGTTTCAAAAGTTTTTTCAGAAACCCAATACTTTTCAAGTTATTGGCAATTGAAAATTCGAAATTTTCCCACAATTTTCAATGGTTTTTTGCAAATATCTCCAAAAATATGCATTTCAACGATAATATTATAAATGAACAAATTGGTTTTTTATAGAGTGTTCTAAGTGCAATATTAAGCGAGATATTGAAGATCAAAGCCGTTTTTTGTTCTGTCTGAAATTAAATCGATGTATTCAATGCCATCTAGCGGGGAGCGAATAAATTTTGTGCATTCTAATGAAAAAGGATTTTATAGTGCTTGAAATAAGCTTTAAAATAAGCACCGTTCAAATTTTTTTGCACGTAAAATGAGTGAGCTGTAATGAAAAAAAGAGGAACATCTAATGGTTTATTTTTTAAAATCATTGGGTTTCATAAGTGCCATTTCCACTAAAATTGAAATTAATCGTGTTCCGTCTAAAATTAACTTTAGTATGAAGAGTTTGATACATTCTAGCATTTTGGCTGTTCTGGAGAACACATATTTTTCGAAAAAATCACGTTTTCAAGAAAACAAAATTTTTGAATTTTTAAAAAAACCACCTCCTTTTCATAATATCTCAAAAATAATGAAAGATACGTAAAAAAGTGTAATAATAAAAAATGCGGGTTTTTTTTTGTCAAAAATTTTGGTTTTTTTTGTCAAAAATTTTGGTTTGTTTTCCGTCACACGAAAATTGACGGAGATATGATTGTTTAAAGGTAGCGCAATCACTGTCTCTTTCGAGCCCTTTGACCCTTCACCGTTTCAAAATAAAAGGTTTTTCACTACATATCGTAATGGAAGCTCTTTTATTTACCTTTAAAATGGTTTTTTATGAGTTGTGATAGCTTCCAAATTGAAGGAGTTATGGCCCAAAATGCATACTAAAAAAGACCGCGGTATCTTAAGGCGCGAATTGTCTTTATACCGCGTTCATTCTTATCATTCAAAATATACTGCGTTTATCCTTAGCAAGCATGGGTGGTTTGGTGCATACGGCAAAAAAGAATATCGCTTTTACAAGTAAATATCAAAGATACGGCAATTTTAGTTATTACACGATTAAACATATGTGTGATAAACCATATAATGCCCTTAACTCAAATTTGAAAAATTTGGAACATACCGCGTTCATCCTTATGAGGGCAGTATATATATATATATATATATATATATATATATATATATATATATATATATATATATATATATATATATATATATATATATATATATATATATATATATACAGAGAGAGAGAGATATATGAAATTGAGTTTTTGGTGCCAAGCATCATAAAAAGTCATGAAACGAAAAACTATCTTAATCCTAGGTCCAACTTTGCTAATCGTACCCATTTTAATAAGCAAGTTTTCAAAGTGAAAACCTGCTAAAAAAAATTTATACTTGATTATTGTTTCCTAACTAAAAATTTACCTAATGATAGCTTGTATTCAACTATGGCTCCAAGATACGCCCAGCTAAAATATATATTCATCCATAGTTGCATATAAAATATCATGAGGTAAATTTTTAGTGGAGAGGAAATCATTGAGTGTATTAATTTTTTTTATGTTCGATCGACCATTTTTTTTGTTCGAGATATTCGGTTAGCTACAAATAAACAAATTTTAATCAGGAGGAAATAATTGAATATATTTTTTTCTTCGTGCGTGGGAGGCTACCGCCGCTCATCCCTCCCATGGAACCTGGCTCCTGGACTATAAGAAGTCGTGTTTCCATCATCACTAAATTATATGGTTAATCTAAGAGCCGCGTATATAGTATATTATGATATACATCATACCCATACCCTGTGGGTGTGGATAGCACGAGTATTTAAACTGGTAACTAGCGCTGCTATTGTCGTTGATCATGGCCGCTTTGCGCTTTGGCTGCGGAATTTTGAACGGAAGTCCTAGATAAGCAGTTCAAGTAGTAGTGACTGTTTCATCCTAATTTTTCGAGTTTCAAAACGAGAAAATAATAAAACCATTTCTTTTACTAAATGTATTTTTAATACATTTCAATGCAAACTTAAAACGCTGTTGTCGAGGCAATTTTAACAACATCCAATGCTTGAGAATTTATTTATTTATTTAATTTATTTATTGAGAAACAAGAATACAAACAGGTATTTCAACCCAAAAACAGTATTCGTAGGTTACATAAAATATATACAATCCTTAGGCATAAACTTAAACTAATAGTTAGAAAGAAACAAAAAGAAATCAAAAAGAAATCAATCTTGTGCAAAATAATGATGTTTCAACAACTTCTTATAGCACATAAAGGAGATATTGAAAGGATCTAAATCGAAAGAGCTCGAATTGAACTCACTCAAAATTCTTCATATTGGTGAATTTTTTGTGATATTCAATCTACGAAAAGGAACGGCAAACAATTCCGTCGATCTGAGTCTCCTTTCAGGTACCTTAAAATGTACAGATTGGAGAAGAGAAGGGACCGAAAGGATGCCGTTCACCATTTTGAATATCAGACACATGTCGTTGACTTTCCTGCGGTTTTGTAAGGTGAGCATATTAAACCTCTTGAGAGCTTCGGAGTATTCATGGTTTTCAATTCGGAAGTTATTCCGATATGACATACATCGGAGAAACTTGTGCTGTACGCTTTTCAACCGTCCCACGTGACACCCATAGTGAGGATTCCAAACTTTTTTCATTGACTGAAGTGGAGCAGCATCTAAAGAGTCAGTTCCTTCAGAGGATGCCCAGGCAGGGCAGCGGGCAGCGCGAGTAGCAGTGGATGCATGAACATGAGGTATTAAAGACTCCTAGTATAGTTTACGCAATGTCAAGTTAAAATATCTTTTGGTAGGTAATCCACTTAGAGACAGATATACTAAAGAAATCTAATTTGAGCCTAAGATATAAAAAACATTAACTGAATAAATATATACTCGTTAATAAAAATTTTATAATTCCGGTCGTGGTTTCTGTTTAGTCAATTTTTATTTTTTCAGTATATTTAGTACCTAGATCTTTAAGATGGTCAGGTTAAAATGGAAAATTTTATTGAGGGGAATTGCTGACTTTTCGTAGCTCAATTATTATTTTTTGAAAACAATTCTGTAATATGACCGATATTTGCCATTACTCTTTTGATAATCAAAAAACTGATATGTCAACAAATAATTCATATGAAAATCCTTGGATTTTTATTATTTATGAATTTGTTAGTTGTTCCGAAAGAAATATTTACGTCAGTACCTACACATTGTACTTTATTCAAAGTACAATGTACAAGACAATTAATAAAGTAGGAAACGCCAATGAAAAGGAAATAAGAAGTAGGGTTTCAGGAAACTGTCAATGAGATCTCTTCACATTTCATTGAATAAAACTTTGTTCTCTCATTTTTGAAGTTTTAAGACAAGAGAAGAGTTAAACATTTTTTTCCTTCCATCAATTAATGTAATTTCGTAAACTTAAAAAACAGAGCGCTGTCCCTGCGGAGAATTACCTGACAGTGCAGTCATTGAAGCGTAAAATAGGTTTTTACCTTCGAAATTTTTTACTATGAACCGATTTACATGAAATTTTGGAATAAGGCTTTTCTTACCCTTAACTTCAAAAGTGATAGTGACCCGAACTCCGTTTTCACCCTGGGGGTGGTTGCCACAACTTTTCAGTAGTGGAATTTTTTTTCAAAATAACCTCGGATATCGATAGAAGGCCTAATTTTAAGCAAAAAATGTTATATAAGGTTTTTTCAGAAACCCAATACTTTTCAAGTTTCTGGCAATTGAAAATTCGGAATTTTCAGTTTACTAATGTTTAGTTTACTAAGTAGAAAAAAATACGATTAGATTTTGGGCCATAACTCCTTCAATTTGGAAGCTATCACAACTCATAAAAAACCATTTTAAAGGTAAATAAAAGAGCTTCCATTACGATATGTAGTGAAAAACCTTTTATTTTGAAACGGTGAAGGGTCAAAGGGCTCGAAAGAGACAGTGATTGCGCTACCTTTAAACAATCATATCTCCGTCAATTTTCGTGTGACGGAAAACAAACCAAAATTTTTGACAAAAAAAACCAAAATTTTTGACAAAAAAAACCTGCATTTTTTATTATTACACTTTTTTACGTATCTTTCATTATTTTTGAGATGCTAGAATGCTAGAATGTATCAAACTCTTTATACTAAAGTTAATTTTAGACGGAACACGATTAATTTCAATTTTAGTGGAAATGGCACTTATGAAACCCAATGATTTTAAAAAATAAACCATTAGATGTTCCTCTTTTTTTCATTACAGCTCACTCATTTTACGTGCAAAAAAATTTGAACGGTGCTTATTTTAAAGCTTATTTCAAGCACTATAAAATCCTTTTTCATTAGAATGCACAAAATTTATTCGCTCCCCGCTAGATGGCATTGAATACATCGATTTAATTTCAGACAGAACAAAAAACGGCTTTGATCTTCAATATCTCGCTTAATATTGCACTTAGAACACTCTATAAAAAACCAATTTGTTCATTTTTTTACCTGCTACAATTTTGTTCATTATAATATTATCGTTGAAATGCATATTTTTGGAGATATTTGCAAAAAACCGTTGAAAATTGTGGGAAAATTTCGAATTTTCAATTGCCAATAACTTGAAAAGTATTGGGTTTCTGAAAAAACTTTTGAAACGAAAATTCCACCACTGAAAAGGGGTGGCAACCACCCCCACGGTGAAAACGGAGTTTGGGTCAGTATCACTTTTGATGTTAAGGGTAAGAAAGCCTAATTCCAAAATTTTATGTAAATCGGTTCATAGTAAAAAAATTCTGAGCTAAAAAGCTTCCATGACTGCACTATGCAGTGAAACAGTTCCTTCAAAGGCTGCCCAGGAACTATTATTCAGGGCAGGAAAGGGGGCAGCGCTTAAGGCAGTGGCTGCATGTAAATGGTGTATTAAATAATAAACTCCCCATACACTGAGAATTTTAAATATTCCGTGAAGTGTACCTTCCAATTTAGAATCTGATAAAACAAGAACAGTACAGTCTACTCCAAACCAGAATATCCGTGATAATCATTCTAGTAAAAGTAGAAGAAAGCAGAAAGTGTGACTACGGATTATTATGTATAGAAAATTAATTTAAACAAACAGTGAATGACTAATCGAAATTACGTAAACTATTAAGTAGAAAATAATTTGCTCTAATTAATTCGAGTAGCTATTACTGTATACTGAAATATTTCTTTTCACGTAATTCACTAAATAATAATAATGAAAATCGTAAAATTGAACTACTTCATTGATTGTACAATTTCTGAAAACTTTAAAATTACTCAAAATTCAATGACCTGCACCAAAATTAGTCCAATAGAGGAAAAATTTAACTTCTTCATATATTCCTAGTTTAAAGTGCCTTAGTCTGAAAGACAACAAGGTACATTATAACAAAACATTTCATCAACAATTTGAAAAATACATTATAGCGATATTTAAATTGTTTTGAACATCTTGGTCTGAATTACAAAACGAATACACTATAATATTTTACTAGTTACGTATATTAAATGATACCATATATTCCGTAAAATAAATCAAATACTTATATCATCCAGGACCATAGCTATAAATTTTTCCAGAGGAGGGTCAAGCTCTAAGTTGGTCACCCCTTTTCACTATTCAACCACGGTATGGCAATTTGCAAATTTACAATTGGCACTACTTATAAATCATCTTGTCCAAAACTAAGAAATATTTAATAATATTTCAGATATTATATATATATATATATATATATATATATATATATATATATATATATATATATATATATATAATACATGATGAAACAGACTGTGATTACTTAAGTTGAGTTACCAACTGCAATTAGGTTTTTTTTCAAAAATTAAAACACAACAATTCAGTTGAAATCTTTTTATTATAGTATATATAGTAAAACAAACATAAAATAGCTGAAATTTTTTTGAATGTACGAGGAATGGATTAAAAAAATCGATAAAGAAATTCGATGAGACAGGATCTGTTGAAGACAAAAAAATCGAAAAAGACGTACTCTGAAAACGGTGATGCAGTTTCTGCCCTAGGTATGCATTCAGTACGAGAAAATACGAAGTTAAGTTTACGAAAAAGAGCAGCTGAAGTTGGTTTTAGCAAGAGCCACTTACAAAAAATATTCGAGCAAAAAAAAATTCATCCATTTAAACCGATATTTATTCACACCTTACAAGATGTGATTATGACACGAGGCTCGACTTTTGTGCAATCATTGGTGAAAATCTTATGAATGACCACTTCTTTCACCACAATATTCTGATTAACGTTCATGACAAATGGTACTGTTTCATCTCAAAACTGTCGTATTGGGCTAGTGAAAATCCTTATTACAGAATACATCGTAATAGTCAGTTTGCTAAAACGGTAAATGTTTGGTGTGCTGTTTTACCATATAAAATAATCGGACCGTATTTTCTGGAGGAGACGTTGAATCAGGAAGTATAATTGGATATATTTGACAGCTTTTGAATACCTGAATTAGATAACGTTCCCTTGGAACAAAGGCATAAAATGTATTTTCAGCATGATGGCTGTTCGCCACATTCGACTTTATTGATAAGAGGATGGCTAGATGAATATTTTCCAGAACGATGGATAGGACAGTATGGACCAATATTTTTTCCGCCTCGATCACCTGATTTAACAATTCTAGATTTTTTTTCATGGGGCTACCTAAAAGAGAAAGTTTACGAAACAAATTTAAACCATAATATTGAAGATCTGAAAAAAGCAAAAATTTGTGACGTAAATGAAATCACCCCAAACATGCTAAGAAACGCTTATAAAGAATTTAGAAATAGAGTGGAGAGATGTTCTGAAGTTGGTGACTGCTATGTAGAATAGTTGTTTTCTTATTTACTGTATATTTTCTCACATTTTGCTGTATTATTAGTTTTGTTAATAATTATACTTAAATTACTGAATGCATGTTGAAAAGGAATGACAATTATAAAATTATTCACCGATGTTGACAGTTACCTAGTAAATCGCAAAAGTCACTAGCTAGATAATTATTACATTTCCGAACTTAGTGCATAAATATATCAGGTTTTACATAAAATTGTATATAAAATGAAGCAGGTTTTGCAAAACTTGAATTTCATTTAATTTTATGGGGTTTTTGAACTAGCAAAACTTTTTATCAAGAATAAGATTTTTCTCTAAAACTGAAAATAAAAAAGTTTTTCCTCTTGGGCACCCCATCCGTGGACACACATATAGGACTTGAATTCTTAAATTTTTTACGTTCCATGATGACTCTTAAATAATTATTGAATAATTTCAGTGTGACAAGTGGTTTCATATGTGCCTGTATCGTAGAAGAAAAGTTGGCTTGAACTTTTGGTTGCATATATCAGCTTCTCTTAAATTTTAGATTCACACAAGGAGTGAAAAATAAGTAGGTATTAATACTTTATTTTATGGGCACAACAAATCTCCAGAATTTTCATGGGTCTAACATTTGCTTTTTTAATTGGATATAAAAATTTTATTATATTTGAATTATTTGAAGTGTTGAAAACTAATATAATAATAAATGTAATGTAATAGTAAAACAATCAATATAATCATGAGAAAAACTGTTCATCACTTTTCTTTTTAAAATTTTTCAATTTTTCTCAATATAAAAAGAATAAAGTATAAACTTTAAAATAAAAACACTTGGCTTATGTTTCACAAAATAAAAAATATTTAGATACTGTATTTAGCAGTAACGAAAAGTCGACTTGTTTCGAGTTATGAACTCATTATCAAGACTGACTACAGGAGAGTATTACATCCTAATTTATAAAATAGACAAAAGCAAAGGTGATACCTGAAAATCAATTTGTTCGTTTACAAGGGGGTAATTGACTATTATGGGCGGAACTTATTTCGAGAATTTCAAGAAGGTCAAGGCGTTTTCCTTTGTTACCTGAATGTAACAATTTGGTTTTGTTGAAATCCAGGAAGTGATTGAATTGTATACAATGTTCAGAGAAGCCAGTGGTATTTTTGTTTTGTAAAATTTACTTTTTATGTTCTTCAACACGAATATTTATACCGACAGTAACCAACACATTAAAATAAAACTCAGTGCTTTTCATTCGTTCATACATAGGTTGTTCACGATTCCATTATCGGAAACAAATTTTCAAACTGAAGTTAATACAATTAAATTATTAGCCATCAATAACGGTTACAATGAAAGACTTATCGACAAGCTCATTGGGAAAAAACGAATAAAGTATCTGTTGCATTCAATATACCCCACGCAAACTATCAATGAAGAACAAAAATACTTCCCAATAAATTATGTGCCTAATTTGAGTAGCAAAATTTGTAACAGACTATCGAAAAATAACGTTAAAACAATTTGTACAAATAAAAGAAACTTGAAGTCATTCTTGGTCAATAATAAAGAAAAATCTAACATCGGAGCAAACAGTGGTATTTACAAAATATTTTCCGACGAATGTCCTGCTTTCTATATTGGACAGACAGGAAGGAATATAAATATTCGTGTTGAAGAACATAAAAAGTCAATTTTACAAAACAAAAATACCACTGGCTTCTCTGAACATTGTATAAAATTCAATCACTTCCTGGATTTCAACAAAACCAAATTGTTACATTCAGGTAACAAAGGAAAACGCCTTGACCTTCTTGATATTCTCGAAATAAGTTCCGCCCATAATAGTCAATTACCCCTTGTAAACGAGCAAATTGATTTTCAGGTATCACCTTTGCTTTTGTCTGTTTTATAAGATGTAATACTCTACTGTAGTCAGTCTTGATAATGAATTCATAACTCGAAACATGTCGACTTTTCGTTACTGCTAAATACAGTATCTAAATATTTTTTATATTGTGAAACATAAGCCAAGTGTTTTTATTTTAAAGTTTATACTTTATTCTTTATGATGTTTCACCAAGTGATGTGCGAGAATTCAATCTCAGTTAATAAAAAGAATAATCAGTGAAGTATATTTTGTAACCAGAAGGGACGTTTTTTGTACATATTGGGTTGTCTGTTGTAATGAGAATTATAGTTTAAAGAACTCATATGAAAATTATGATAATATAAACGCAGCAGGAACTTATTTGAACAATAAGCGACACAACAAACGTAGAGCTTAACTCTGGCAACTGTTCTGGAAATAATCCGAAACCTAAAGCTACAGTTCCACCGGAGGAACAATGAGGAAAATTTTTGTTGCGTGTTTCCGAAAATGTTCCCAAATGTTCCTAAATGTTCCTTAAAATTTCTGTATGTTTCGGCAACAAACGTTGAATGTTTCTACTTGTCACCCTTCAAGCTACGATTTCACCGGGGGAAAATTTTTGTTGCTATTGCGTGTTTCCGTAAATGTTCCAAAATGCTCGTAAGTGTTCCTTAAAATTTCTTCATTTTTCAGCAACAAATGTTGACTGTTCCTAATTGTCGCCGGTTTCCATTATGAGAGGTAAACTTCAAAAGAAAATAGGAAACATTTGTGTAAAAATCCGTGTTGCTATCGCAGTGGAAACGTATCGGGAACGCAACTAGTAGGGGAAGGTCGGGCAAGATGGGGTAGCTAAGGATCAAACCTCGAGAAATCAAAGAGGTGAATATTTTTTTGATGGTATTTATTTGTAATCAGTTCCCTGGTTATTAGTCTCACAAAATAAAATGAAATTAGGAACATTGGAAATAACCGTTGTAATTGGATAGGTCGGGTAAGATGGGGTGGTCTTATAGGGTAAGATGGGGTATAGTTTTTCTTTCTACCATTAGGGAATACAGAAGTGGCAAATATGTGTCGCTTCAGCATCTTCATCGTCAACACCTGCGCAGCCACAATGAGCCCATTTATGACAGGAAAAGCAAGCAATCCAACCTTCATTAGACTTCAATTGGTTGTCATCGTCATTTTTCTCAGACGATGATTGTCTAGCACGTTTTGTCGATTTTGATTTTTGTTCATTAGGATTTGGATGAGGATTTAGCCTTGAGTTCTTTTTCATCTTTTTTTATCTGTCTCATTGCCTTATTTTGTTTTTTCAATTTTTCAGTGTCAATTTTCCTTTTAATAGTTTCTTATAACTCCCGTTTATAGGGCGAAGAGGTGATGAAAGCAGTCTTACCTCGCCTTTTCGATATCTTCACCGTTTTTCTGGTTACTAGAAGAAGAATTAATTGCTTTGCACTAACCACAGTAAAGCTGCTTTGATCTTGGACTGGGTCAGACCAGTTTGAACATCCTGGAGAAGGGTTTTCATATAGATCTGTAACCAGTCCAGTTACTGGAATTGTCATAGAAGTAGTCGAAGATGTAGAGATAACCATAGTTCTCACTGCTGTCATATTAGAAAATGTCCCAGCATGTACAGTTGTTGATGATCTTTGCAGCCAAGATATATCCCATTTGTCCCTTGAGAACAACTTTAATAGCCCTTTTTATTGAATCCTCTGGCCATTTTTCTCGTTCCGATTTTCGTTTATAATTGAATACCGTTCTTAAACAATAGAAAAGAAGATAAAAGTGATCAATATTATGACGGGCAAGATGGGGTACTCAATACCCCATCTTGCCCGTTTATCCGTTTCGAAATTCAAAATCAATTATAAAAATAACTATGAATATTTCATCAATGTACAAAACCTGTGTTCACACACTGCCGAAAGTATTTCAAGAAATTTTAGTGCTAACGGTCTGAATCGCGTTTTTGACGATATAGGCCAAGCTACAGAGATTTAGAGTGAGCATTTTGTGCAAAAAGTGTTAGAAGAAAACCAGCTCCGCCATTGTTTGTCAAATAGTTCCACATGATATAGTGATATGTTTTTCACTTGACTTTATTATTTATATCTTTGTTATTAACAATTATATGCAAAAAATCGCGTTTTGTTTAGTTTTTTGCTTATAAAATTAAAACTATCAGAGTAATTGTGATGGTGTCAATAGACTTATTGTAGAAAATAAAAAGACGAAAAAAATGAGAGGTCGGACGACTCGATCAAACCCTTAGTTTAAGAGAAAATCAGAAGAAAAAAAAAACGTCCAAAATGCAGTTTTTCAAAAATTTTTAACTAGGTTATTTTTTGAGTTGTACCGTAGATCCTCCGGCCAGTATTAGTTATTGATATAAATTTCATTTGTGCGAAGATCGGGAACTGTCCGATTCATAGTTTTTGATCTGTGGCCATTTGATTATGTTACTATGCAATTTTCTAGCAGACTTGAATGCGACAGATATGGTCCAATTTCAATTTACAAAAAAGATTTTGAAAGTAGAATTCTCATAGTTCAAAACGTTCATCTTGGTTTTTCATAAAAACGCTGAGAAATATGTAAAAAATAAAGCTGAACATGACGAAAATCGGCCGAGCGCGTGAGAGTAGTTGAAGAGTGGGGGTAGAGCAGCAGGCAAGGAGAAGTATGACATTCGAAAGCGTCGGCATTTTGAACATGACAGTAATTTCTAAACGTTGTCAGATAATAATTGTAAACCCCCACTCTTCAACTACTCTCACGCGCACGGCCGTTTTTTGTCATGTTCAGCTTTATTTTTAACATATTTCTCAGTGTTTTTATGAAAAACCAAGATGAACGTTTTGAACTATGAGAATTCTACTTTCAAAATCTTTTTAGTAAATTCAAATCGGACCATACCTGTCGCTCAGGTCTACTGGAAAATTGCATAGTAACATAATCAAATGGCCACAGATCAAAAACTATGCATCGGACAGTTTCTGATCTTCGCACCAAGGAAGTTTATATCAATAGCTGATACTGGCCGAAGGATCTTTGCTACAACTCAAAAAATAAGCGAGTTGAGAATTTTTGAAAAAACTGCATTTTAGCCGTTTTTTTCCGATTTCCTCTCAAACTAAGGGTCTGATCGAGTCGACCCAATTCTCATTTTCTTCGTCTTTTCATTTTCTACAATTAGTCTATCAACACCATCACGTTTACTCTGATAGTTTCATTTTTATAAGCAAAAAAAATAATAAAAAAACGCGATTTTCTGCATAAAATTGTTAATAACAAAGTTATAAATAATAAAGTCGAGTGAAAAACATATCACTATATCATATGGAACTATTTTACAAACAATGGTGCAGCTGGTTCTCTTCTAACACTTTTTACATGAAAAAATCTCTGTAGCTTGGACTAATAGCATAAATATACGACTTGCGGTGAAGTTGTGACTTACATGACGGATATCTGTCATGGCGGCTCGTGAATAGGCGCGAATACGGAAGTGATAGGTTAATTTGAATTACGTCAGAGGCCTGGTACCCGTCCTTCGCGAAAACGGCTGCATTCTCGACACTTAAGAACTATTTTCGCTTCACATGGGCTCGAATTCACGTGACCGCCTTTCGAGCCGACAGTTGGACGGGTCGAAATCTATCGAGAAGTTTCGGCGAGGCCCAACGAGTATAGTAGTATTCTACCGATTCCGCACAAACTACGATTGACAGTGGGCAGATGGCGCGCCCGTTCGACAGAGGCAGGGACGGGCTCAGCACTTGACGCGTCGCGTACCGTTCGACAGAGGCAGGGACAGGCTTTGCACTCATCGTGGTTCGAGAAACTATATTTTCATCGATCTATAGTTTTCACGGATCTATTTTATAGGCGGGGGAGCCTCTCACTAGTATTAACTATTACTATTGACAATTTTAGTTACTTCAGTGGAAACAAGAAATGTACGTATGGTGCCATAGGCTTCTACCTATGGCAACAACGAGAAACATTCACCAACAAAATGTTCCTCCGGTGGAACAGTAGCTTTAAATATCTATTCAGAATGGGTATAATATAAAATTCTTTAAAAAACGCGTGCAAAAAAACAAGGAATCTAACAAGAGTGTCAATACTGATACATAATAAAATCTGGTGTCCTTCAGGGTTCACCTCTGTCATCACTTTTGTTCCTCTTGTTTATCAACGACATAGGAGATGTCATAAGGTTCAGTTCATTCCTACTTTTCGCAGATGATTTAAAAATATTTAGACAAATATCAGAGGTCGACGATTGTGAACTTCTTCAACTCGATCTCAATGCAATAATGAACTGGTGCTCAGATAATGAAATGGAGTTAAACATAGAGAAGTGCCAAGTGATGAGGTTCGGAAGAGTAAAGTACCATATTCTTTCCATTACCATTTGAACCAACGAACTTTGAGGGACGCGAGTGTTATTAGGGACTTGGGGGTGTACTTCGACCCGAAACTGGATTTTATTGCTCACATACAATTCATTACTAATAAAGCTTTTAAAATGCTTGGTTTCATAAAAAGATCAATGTGTCATTTCAACAACTTGGATGCAATTAAGTCAGTTTATTGCGTAAATGTGAGAAGTGTGTGTGAGTAGGGGAGACCGGGGCTAGTTGTTACAGGGGCAGGTTGTTACAACCGATTTTTTCGGTCATCTTCGGGCGTTACCGCTATTCTCTAAATGTATATCAGTCGCCTGGAAGATAGTTTATGATCAGATGTAACGATGTAACAACTTACCACATTCAACTTTTTCAGGTGTTATGCAGGTAGTTTTCTTTGGTTTTAGCCCTAAGAAACATAGTTCATAACTAATATATGAATTAAAATCAATTTCATGGTATTGTTTTTGATTTCAGCGTTAATATGAGGAACTACAAAAGAAAAACACAACGAGGAAACATTCCCCAGGATGTGTATGTAATACTGGAAGATAGCAGCGATGTACAACCAATCGTTTATTTTAGTACGCCCACTCCTAAAGCCGCAGAGAGAAAAAATATAAAAAAAGGAGGACGTAAGCAAAGAAAAACAACAATTTGGACCGACACACCAAACAATAAGGAACTTGAGCTTGATGAAGAACAGCGAAGAACTAAAAAATCAAGGAAGGATGCACAACAAGCAAGACAAGATATATTTCAAAAAACTAGGACACTGGTTAAATAAAAAAAAAAAGGTTGCTCTCCAAGATAGGTCATCTACTGAAAGCGACTCCGAAAACGAGGAAACGTTCTGTTCATTTTGTGGAGAATCGTTCGAAAATTCTCGACCAAAATAACAATGGGTACAGCCTACTAGGTGTATTAACTGGGCTCACTCAGATTGTACTGACGGTAGTCCATTTTTCGTCTGTATCAATTTTAATTCAAATTACGAACTGGCCTGAAGGTATATAATCCATGTATTAAGTGTGTAACAATTTACCCCAACTTAGTAACAACATACCCCAAAACGGGGTAAGTTGTTACATCGTGCAATATGGCAAAAAACAATTATTTTTTAGGTTTCAATTTTATATTAGAATTAATTGTTCCATTCATAATAAACACAAAACTGTAACAAATAAAGGGCTACAAAAATTATATCTGTTACTTTTATCATTTAGTAGTACTGGACAAGTTCAAATCAAAATTGTAACAACTAGCCCCGGTCTCCCCTACGCATCCGTGGTATAGTCACCGGTTTACTATGTTCATAAATATAAAATCGAGGGAGTTCAGAGAAAATTCTTGAAATGGGTTGCTTTCAAGCAAGGATTTCCAACCTCGTTTCAAAATTATTATTTGATTCAAGAGCAAATGAGTTAGAGGTCTTTGGAATCACGGAGGGAAAATTTTGACGTGATGCTAATTTTCAAGTTGATAAACAACTTTACTGACAGTGAATATTTGTTAGCTAAAATAAGCCTTAATTGCAGGTCCGCATTATTGAGATCTAGGGAAATTTTTAACTTAAGTTTTGCTCCAACTAATAATTTTATGAATAGCCCCTTAATTAGATCTCGAAGACTTGCGAATGACTACGAAGTTGATCTTTTTGCAGTCTCAATTTTTTCCCTTAAGAAATATTTCGAGTCGCAACCGATGAGCAGATAGTTAGGAGCAGGCTCGTTTTTGCAGGTGCTTATGAAATTGTCCGTTTAATTTATAAAGGAATTTGATTATAAATGTTGTTTCATGTTTTTTTTTTGTATTTTCAAATTGAAATTTGGAATATTATTTTTTTGTATCTTTGAGTTTACTTAGTTTAATAATGTAAAATGGCAGGTCCGTTTGATTAAATAAATAAAAATAAATAAATAAATACAATGGAACTTGTATATCGTTCCAACATTTATTAAATCTAGACCACTCAAATCATTTTGAAAGCTGCTATCATTTTTAATAGTGAAACATGAACCGAAATATCAAATCGTTTCTGCTGAATATTTCCGGAGTTATGGTTTTCGATAAGTAATGAAAAACCATTAATTTCTCTAGAGTGTTTTATGGGTATGAAATATTAATTGAAATTTCACCATCAAGAAACATTTCTGATAATAAAATAGCTAGGACGAATGTTTTATTTTATCGTCAATTTAAAATTTTATTGTTTCTATAAGTAGGTATTCTTAAATGCAATAGCTTCACTTTTGTTGGACATTAATATATATACCTAATATGTGTATAGATAGGGAAAATTTTGAAATAATCATTGAATATACAGTGTGTCCTAAATAAAACTTTCAATTTGAATATTTTAATATAAAAAATTCCAAAAACTGGTCAAAATTTTCAATTTGGGGGACATAGATAAAATTTATTATCAGAAATTCAAGTAAAAACTCAAATCACTTTTATCTAAGCACAATATCAATATTGCTATTGTGCTTAGATAAAAGTGATTTGAGTTTTCACTTGAATTTCTGATAATAATTTTTATCTGTGTACCCCCAAATTGCTACAATATCAATACTGCTGTAGCGGTGATGGCTCAGGTAGCATCACTCTCGACTTGCAATCGAGAGGACGTGGGTTCGACTCCCACGACAAACCGAAAAATTTTCTATACCACCGCTACCGTGTTTCGGAGGACACGTTAAGCCGTCGGTCCCCCTGGGTTAGTCAACAACACCGAGATCTAAGGACTCGAGGCTGCCGAATGACGTCACAACAGGCAGGCAGACCGGAAGTGACATCGTTGTGCGTTGGATAAGGCGAACCGCAAAAGCAATAGGTTTTTTTAAATTTTTGAAGGGATTTCAGTTTAAAGAGGGTACCAGTCGTCAACTGAGCCCTTATTTGTACCCCATTCGATTTTATTATGGAAAAACGAAATTTCAAAGCAAATACCATTACTACCAAAACTTATGTAATCAAAGTATTCAATTTGCGAATTTTGCATGACGCCAATCGGTCGTTTAATTTTCCACAGTAATTTTTAACGAGTGTATTTACTGTATAGGTAATCACAATTTTTGCAATCTCATGAATTGTATATGAATATTACTTTTACTATCATTATGGCCGTTTTCTGAGAGAAATTTCAAATTATATTGAGTAAGAAATGCCCGTTTATTATGAACTGTTGAAAAAGTTTCCTCGAAATCATCTAAAATTTTGTTAAATATTATATATGCATATAAAACTATTCGTACGATAATGTCTAAAGGTGAATTATTTAGGAAACTGTCCTCAACATCTAACATATTCAACGCCAATGAATCTAATAAACTGGAAATATGTTTTAAAACTTTTTCAATTTCATCGCTTTTCTCGGGAACAAGTTTTTCAGGGTTTTTGTCGATATTATGCAACAAATCTTTGATTTCACTTATATTATGGGAAGTAAAGGGAGTCTTCGAATCAGGTTTAAGGTCGTTTCGGTGTTGTTGGGTTAGTACGCCTCGCTACTAATTACCTAAAACAGGGTTAAAGAGGCAATCGGCGCCGGAACATCTTACATAATGTGAGATGATCCCCGGCAATAATGCCATACGCTTATTATTATTATTATTATTATTATTATTATCAATATTGTTTACCGTACCGGAAATAACTTAGGAAATAATATAAAAAATGATAAATCAAAAGTTCACGAAAACAATAGATCAAGATTGTATATAATTAATTGTGGCGATTGTGATGAATTTAATATTGGTAGAATCAGACCAGAATTTGAGAACACAAAAGACGTAGCTTCGCTAATCAAAAGAATGATTCAAATTATGCAAACCATTTAAACCAAGAAAATCACACATTCAATTTTTACTTTAAAATATTAAATACTGAAAGTAAGGGAATTGAACTGAATTTCCTGGAATCATTAAAGATTACTGAATACAAAAGTTCCGGTTTATTATTGATTAGCCATATTGATAATACTACAATCCCCCTTTTTAATGTTTTCAAAATTACGGAACTACCTTACTAGCAGTTTAGAATGGAATTCCCTCTTAGTAATCATTTGAAACCATCTTTGTTTTCATCCTTACTTCCCAATTTATTTATTTATATTGTATATGTCCGAGAAATGTAATAATTTTGCACTAAGCTTTTGAAGAAGGTGAAGTTTACCGAAACGTGCATCATGCGGATTTTATCGTGCAAATTGTTGTTTTAAACCGTTGTTTCAAAACATTATTACCTGTTTTGTATTTGCCACCACTTTTTTGATCTAATGATATTCGATGAAATTTCAAATGGCACTATAGGCTATAGGGCATGTGATACCTACAGTGACGGATTAAGCTAGCGCGGGGCCTGTAGCAAATTCGGCCAAGAGGCCCTTGGTTTGCTTTAGGTTCTCAAGTTTATGGTATTAAACTCAGATTAGAGAATAAAACCGAAAATGTGTGTGCGTGACAACCCGGAGCGGCTATGTAGGAACACGTATATCTGTGTGTGTAATGATACCAGTTTCTGAAATAAACTTTTTTTATTACTTTTTTACAAATTAAACTGGTTGGCTTTTTTTTAACTAAGGTAATAAAATAGTTCGTAATATTCATTAGATACAATCAAAGCTACATACGCACAATCAAATTCAAATTTATATCCATGTAAGTAAATTACATCCATGACATTAAGAGTTAGTTTGCAAACAGTCAGAATAAATTTGACAGCAATAAAAACTTAAAAGTAAACAATCATAAAACATTAGTGTCATTTCCATAGGTAACTTGCTGACTTTTGAAACATCTATCTCTCAGTTTTGTTTCATTATGTGACGTTGATAAATATTTTTGTGATGCGTTTCTACTTGTTATTTTATTTTCAAAATAATTTTAGCAACTGTGTGTGTAATGATACCAGTTTTTGAAATAAACTTTTTTTATTACTTTTTTACAAATTAAACTGGTTGGCTTTTTTTTAACTAAGGTAATAAAATAGTTCGTAATATTCATTAGATACAATCAAAGCTACATACGCACAATCAAATTCAAATTTATATCCATGTAAGTAAATTACATCCATGACACTTGTGAAAGAGCTATTTGAGCCAATTTGCCTACGGTCAGTTAGCTGATTGGGGTTGAGCCATGAGAACTGACAATAAACTTGGGCCACTCTTTTTCATTTGCCAGGGGGTCACAAGTGTTGGTGTTACAATAATATGGTGGAATGTAAACTGATGCAACTAAAATACAATGCTAGACTAACATCTAAAGAGCTTTTCACAGTTTTTGACGTTGTGCCAAATATAAATGTACATTGAATTCTAATAGTTCGATAATCAATATAATCCTATTTTATTTGTTCGGGTTATACGACTAGCTTGATAGATGATAATATCAAGGAATTCCCCTGTTAGTTTTGCAGTGCTACAAACTTGTGTAGTGTGTAGTGCAGGGCAAGTAGTACAAACACATAACTTGTGCGGCCAGCGCTAAATTTTCAGAAATATGGTACATCTTTAAATTATTGTTGCAGATTTTGACAACAACGTTTCTCGTGGTTGGTATTATACAACCTATACCTTCGATTTAACTTGACAAATTCGAGTTTTAGATTTTTAGGTGTAAGTGAAGCATAGCCTAAGGGCTTCGCGTTAAAGGCATAGAAGATACTTTACGCTTATCAAAACTTTTTTTTTTTTTACTGTCAGACTGGCGTTGGAGCGCGGGCTCCCCCAATTCGCGGGGCCCGTAGCATTTGCTACTCTTGCTACGTAGCTAATCCGGCACTGAATACCTACCTACATCGTATGGAATCCCTTTTGACAATGACTCAATTCGTACAAAAATTGAAATCTCACGATTCATTTTCAGAAAATAAAAGATGAATTCGTATTGTCGGAGAATGCCTGTGTATTTTTTCAAGTATTTGTAGTACTTTGAACAGAAAATTATGTGCGAATATATAATATGTTTATATATATATATATATATATATATATATATATATATATATATATATATATATATATATATATATATATATTTATAAATGTATATATATATATATATATATATATATATATATATATAAATATATATATATATATATATATATATATATATATATATATATATATATATATATATATATATATACAGGGTGATTCATTAAGGGTGGCGACCGGCCGTATCTCGGAAACCGTATGTCCTAGAATTTGGGGAAAAAAATTCTTATATGATAATCTACCCTAAAAAAATGATTAAAAATAATTTTGAGTCCATAGTTTTCCGCTAGGTGGCGCGATCTACCACTTATAAAATATAATTGGATTTTTTACGAAATATTCCCCTATTGAGGCTGGTAAAAAATAACAACTTTAGAAACTACTGTCTTAACTATACAACTTTTGTAGAAGTCATTTTTATATATTACCTATTCTGAAATGGTGGGGAAAGTTCTCTTTCTTTGAGATAAAAAAGACTGTAATTCCATAATGCATGAACCGATTTTCGAAAACATAGACTCTATGCAAAGAGTATTGAATGTAGATTTCAGTAACAAATAACAAAAACTTTTTTAATTTTCCAATCGGCAACTAGAGGGCGTTATGTAACACCTAGCTCTATTTATGATTTTTTTTGAGAAATTTCAAATGCAATGCTATAAATCTAACTAGCTAACAAAAAGACAAATTTGATGACTTATGGACCTGTCAAAACCGCGAACTGATATCTCTTTTCATTCCAAAGATATTGGCATTTTTTGATGAGCGTTGATGATTGTTGACTCGCCCTGTAAGCTGGAAGAGAAATTATGTTGCTAAAATTATTTTGAAAATAAAATAACAAGTAGAAACGCATCATGAAAATATTTACTAACATTACATAATGAAACAAAACTAGTCCGGTCAAATTAGACCAAAAAATAGGAGTGAAGTTACAAAAATTCGCACCCAGCTGAAAATGTTTAAAGCATCATTATAAATGAAATCTAAAAAGTCCTCATCGATCCGATACGTGCAAAAAATTTACTCGGGGTCGAATGTCATAAAAACGGGTTTTTTGCGATTTTCAGCAAAGCATTAAGTTTTATCATGGAATTAGTCTAGACAAAAATTGTAGATCACCTAATTATCTATAAAAAACGTTTGAATAATTTTTTTTTTCAGAGCCACCGTTTTTGAGATCAACGATTCAAAAAGTTGAAAAAAAAACACTAGCTCAAAGGTGGCGTTGAAACGTGCATATTATGATGATCACAACTCTCGCAACTTTTTGAATCGTTATATCTTAAAAACAGCGACTCTAAGAAAAAGTATTTTGAAATTTTTTATAGATAATTATTTGATCTACAATTTTTGTCTGGGCTTATTTCATGCTGTTGTGAAATAATATGATAAGGATGCATTTTATAATCCCTTAATATTCTTTTTACCAAAGAATAATTCAATCCTAGATCTCCTGCAATTTTTCGAATAATCAAATGGGGTTCAGACTTCACTAACGCCAATACGTTAATAACATTTTCTTCATTGCGACTTCTACGTATCCTATTTCTTAATGCGACAGGTTGAACATTGCCGGTTTCTCGCAATCTTTGTGCCAATCTTTTGAATAATTTCCGAGAATGACACCGTCTTTCAGGATATCGTATCGCATACTCCCTTTCAGCAATTACTTCATTTTGTAGACTTTCAAAATATACATTGACCATATCATATGCCTCTTCATTTGAATAAAAAGGCATTATAAAAGAGTTAGTTTGCAAACAGTCAGAATAAATTTGACAGCAATAAAAACTTAAAAGTAAACAATCATAAAACATTAGTGTCATTTCCATAGGTAACTTGCTGACTTTTGAAACATCTATCTCTCAGTTTTGTTTCATTATGTGACGTTGATAAATATTTTTGTGATGCGTTTCTACTTGTTATTTTATTTTCAAAATAATATCTCTTCCACCTTACAGGGCGAGTCAACAATCATCAACTCCCATCAAAAAATGCCAATATCTTTGGAATGAAAAAAGTTATCAGTTCGCGGTTTTGACAGGTCAATAAGTCATCAAATTTGGCTTTTTGTTAGCTAGTTAGATTTATAGCATTGTATTTCAAATTTCTCAAAAAAAATCATAAATAGAGCTAGGTGTTACATAACGCCCTCTAGTTGCCGATTGGAAAATTAAAAGTGTTTTTGTTATTTGTTACTGAAATCTACATTCAATTCTCTTTGCATACAGTCTATGTTTTCGAAAATCGGTTCATGCATTATGGAGTTACAGTCTTTTTTATCTCAAAGAAAGAGAACTTCCCCCACCATTTCAGAATAGGTAATACAGAAAAATGACCTCTACAAAAGTTGTAGAGTTGAGACAGTAGTTTCTAAAGTTGTTATCTTTTACCAGCCTTAATTGGGGAATATTTCGTAAAAAATCCAATTATATTTTATAAGTGGTAGATTGCG
>JARQZK010003725.1:50000-197500 GCA_030704885.1 Cynegetis impunctata
TTTATAATAAAATCTAATAAATTAGAAAATGAATAGGTATTCATTAGGATAATTTGCTCTAATGAGATGAAATCATTGAATCAGCCATTAAATTCAAATGAAACGCAATTGAATTCAAGAAATCTAAACCTTGTATTACATTTTCTTCTTGATTCCATCAATCAAATTTGATATAATATTTAAAATCTCGAATTTGTACGATAGTGTATGTCCTCACAGATTGTAACATTTAATTTGGTCTAATAATAACAATAATATCATTTTAAATACAAAATTCATACTTACAATAGTATTAGCCAATTAGCAAAAAGATTAATCTTTCGACACTTATTTGTGTTAAATAACTACAGTCAAATGGTTAAAATGTTGATACACTCTCAACAATCTTCGAAAATACTAATTGTCCATTCCGATGAATTCAAATATTGTGTTCATTCCGATCACTATGCGCCAAAACAGGTGGAGAAACTAAATATCATGAAATATGGCACACACTTGCGATTACAGAACATTATCCAATACAACAGACCACAGATACAATTGAATGAATGTGTTCAACAAAACCAACGAATAACGAATGATTTCAATGCCACGCAAATAATTTATAGTGGGATTTTATAAACGTAGAATCATGGAAAAATTTGTTTATTTGTTATTGTTGCTTAGTAGATTATCCAGCACATATGACGAATTAATTAATACAGGAAGAGAAACATGTAAATTTCTAAAACAAGTGAAATTTATGAATAATTTCTGAATAATAACAACTGAAAGAAGAAAGTAACGAACTAAATTCTACATTACCATTGTTTTCAGTATATATACTTCGCAATTAGTGACGTTTTAAAGAGGTGAAAAATAATTTATTCATTTTATATTTTTTTCCACCCATGAAACTTCAAACCTCGTTCATTTACATTGATTAATACTAAAGTTTAGTTTTTAAAATATCGCAAATTTAAATTCGAACAGATGTTGCCCAATTTGTAGTTCCCATTTAAAGATTTCGAAGGCTTTCAAACTTCAATTTATGAATATATTGCGTAATATTTTCAATTCCTCTCAAATTCCGCCCAATAAATGAAAAGAGATGGTGGAATCTATATTATTGAGTCAATGAACTAAAATTTTCAATTCTATCCTTTATATTTGTTGATAAATATTCCAGTAATTGAACAAGTTAGTTTTTCAAAGTTAGCTCTATATAAACTCTTATTTATTTGTAACTGACCTTTTCTTCTTGCCTACTAGTAAGTATGTATAAATAAATAACAGTTATATGGCACTTAGCTGTTTTTTAACCGACATTGCTAATGGTGGCATATGGTGTAGCAGAGCTTCACGTTGTGCTATGAATTAAATGAGAAAAAAACTGTCAGTTGCTCTCCTGTCAATTATTCAAGTAGGATATCATCGGTAAGTGCGTTTTCTGTAGAAAGAATATACTTAACTTAATGTATAAAGATAAAAGCCCAAGCAGACGTTATTTAAAGTAACTAAAACTAGTTCACGATAAGCTAAGGAAAACGAACTATTTTTCAGATTGTGATACACTAAATACTTTGCAGATTTATATTCCCACATTTCCTCAATATTTTTGTTTGAAGTAGGTAGTAAAATTGAATATAGACCACTCGTGATACAATACATTTTAATTGATGGTATGAGTATGTGATGAAATATTAGATTGCCAATTTTTATATTTCAAGAAAATTGAATCGCAGCGCGAATTTTGCTTACTACTTTATACTTAATCATATTCACTTAATATAATGGAGTAGGTAAATTATGTTCACTTTATTTAAACTTTCGACGTAAAGCTTGACCACATTACTCGGTGACTTCTTTCGTTCATATATATATATATATATATATATATATATATATATATATATATATATATATATATATATATATATATATATATATATATATATATATATATATATGTATATACAGGGTGTCCCACCGGGAAAGAACAATCGACTAAAGTTTTTCAAGATGGTGGCACTTCCGGTTATACCGGAAGTAGATACCAACTTGCTTATCTTGAATAGGATACCCTATATATTAATACGTTTATGGGCTCTACGCAAGATTCTAGGCAGATATTATGTATTATGTTCGCCAAAAATGACGATTGCAAGCCCTAATATAATTATCAATTGTTCCTATGAGGAAGCCATTTTTACTTACTTTGGGTTAGATTCTTTGTTGAAAAGGACCTACTTTAATAGATTTTGTATAATATTTGGATAACAAATCAAACAGAGTGTTCAAAAAATAAGATCTAAACTGAGATTGAGAAAACTGGGAAAAGTCAATTTTTTCAAATGGGAACCCCCATGTTTCTTATTTTGTAGTATTTAATATTTAAAAAGAAGGTAACTTTGTATAAGGTTATCTAAACCTAAAATTTGAAGTTTTCGAAATATTGCCAATTTAATATTTTTATATGTCGATTTTGCATTTAGTCGTTAAACAATTAGATCTAGGATAGCCACGATCGCATTTGACATTTCAAATCACCGTAATGGCACCCCGGTTTAATTATACAAACAAAAATTATTAAAACTTATTTTGCAAGTTGGTATGTATTTTCGGTATAACCGGAAGTGCCACCATCTTGAAAATATGTTGCCCCTATAGACATTAGTATACTCTCTAATTTTCAAAATTTTCCTATGTGTAGTTTTCCATATACAGATCACGTTCTTTCCCGGTGGGACACCCTGTATATATACAACCGGTTGTCTACCAAAGGTGGCTTGCCGTTATAACTTTTTTGTTTTCGGAAATAATGAAATGAAATTTGGAGGATGTGTTTAATGCATAAAACTGAATTTTTTGACGGGTAACTCAACTTCACTGACAATCCGGATTCACCGAAAGTGGCATAAACTTTAGATTTTTAAATGGGACACCTGGTATATTTGTAGATTTTTGTTTCCATATGACATTTGGAATACTCTTTGTTTTAATCTCAATAAGATTCTTCATTTGAAGAAAGTTCTAACGTTATGATGTTTTTAGTTTTTTTTTGAAAGTTTTCTTACGTTCTAATAGAATACAGTATCAAATTAAACGTAATAAAATGCTCTTTTTTTCTAACCCTGGTAATTTGAAAAAAAAATAGTATTAAAAATTGTAAAATCAAACGTCACATAGATGAAACATTTTGATCGAAAACTGTGAAGTTCTATTCAAACAAACATTTTAGGACTGAAATTAGGTATTTGAACATATCCTCTAGAATAAAAATTTATCACTGAAAAAAAATAAAAAAACAGTTAGAAACAGTAATAAATTTTACATGGCTGTATTCTAAATAAATGTAGACAAAAACTGAAAATATACCAGGTGTCCCATTCAAAAATACAATGTTTATGTCACTTTCCGATTAATACGGAATTTATAAGAACAGATCTTCCAAAGTTCATTTCATTATCTCAGAAAACAAAAAAGTTATAGGGGCGAGCCAAATTCCGTGGACACTATATATATATATATATATATATATATATATATATATATATATATATATATATATATATATATATATATATATATATATATATATATATATATACAGGGTGACCCCAGAGCTACGTAATCGGTCCATAATTTTTTTGTCATTGAAGATATCGATATGAAATTTCCAGAGCAAATATGATCCGACTATGTCTATTTTTCAAAATTATTTTGAAGAAAATTGCACTTCCGGTTTTGCCGGAAATGATATCAACTTGGTTATTTCAAATGGAATACCCTGTATATCTTTTGATTTTCGAATTTCTTATGTAATTTATAATAAAATTGTCATACTACTCTTTATACCTAAAATGATCAGTTTTCGAGTTATTAATTTTTTTCGTAAAATTTTGACAGTTGCGTCTTCAACAAAAACAGGCTATAACATTTTTGTTAGTAGGTCTATTGGTGTGCTGTTTGTATTTTTGTACCTTGAAACATTGTTTTATTCATTCCTTGTCAAAATTTTCCATATTTTTAACTAATTACTTGATAAAATCTAGGGTGAAGTTGGCAAATTTTAAACGTTAATAACTTTCTTATTTCAAATGGAATGCTATGTATATTTTTGCATTATTAAATTTGCTATCAAATTACCTTTCGATTTGTATAACCATTCCCTATACCTAAAGTTAATAATAACAAAGATATTTCACAATTTTGTAATAATTTATATATCAATACACCTGAGAAATTGTCTGGGGAGTTATTTTGACGTATCCATGGATACCAATAACAAAAATTATTCAAAATCTAATTGTGTCACATTTTCTAGTATTTGTTCAGTTAATAAAATGGATTTTACGCGACAAGAAATGATAAATATGGTTTACGGTATTGGAGATGCGGATCGAAATATTCTGCTAGTTAGTAGAATTTATCACCAAAAATATTCTTATTCTTATTCTGATTCAACTACGTTTTGTCATTCTGTTATTGATAAGCATTGATTTCTTTCTGTATAATTTTGAAATGTAATATTTATTTAGAGTAACTGTTGGATACATGTGAATATACTCCTATTGATCAAAATGATAATGTCAAACTTGACATTGCAAATTGACATCAAACTACTACAAACATATGTCGTTTATAACCAACAATAATTATTGAATATTAACGTCTTAGAATTATTATTTTTTCAATATCTTTTCGGATATCAGCATTAGGTGCTACAAACCTAATGAACAGAAAAGGTGACATAATTAAATTTTAAACAATTTTTGTTATTGGTATCCATGGATACGTCAAAATAACTCGCTATTCGATTTCTCAGGTGTATTTTTATATAAATTATTACAAAATTGTGAAATACCTTTGTTATTATTAACTTTAGGTATAGGAAATGCCTATACAAATCGGAAGGTAATTTAATAGCAAATTTAATAATGCAAAAATATACATAGCATTCCATTTGAAATAAGAAAGTTATTAACGTTTAAAATTTGCCAACTTCACCCTAGATTTTTTAAAGTGAAATATGGAAAATTTTGATAAGGAATAAATGAAACAATGTTTCAAGGTTACAAAAATCTAAACCGCATACCAATAGACCTACTAACAAAGAAGTTATAGCCTATTTTTGTTGAAGACGCAACTGTCAAAATTTGACGAAAAAAATTAATAACTTGAAAACTGTTCATTTTAGGTATAAAGAGTGCTAATACAATTTTATTATAAATTACACAAGAAATTCGAAAATCAAAAGATATACAGGGTATTCCATTTGAAATAACAAAGTTGATATCACTTCCGGCGAAACCGGAAGTGCAATTTTCTTCAAAATAATTTTGAAAAATAGACATGGTCGGATCATATTTGCCCTGAAAATTTCATATCGATATCTTCAATGACAAAAAAAATATGGACCGAATACGTAGCTCTGGGTCACCCTGTATATATATATATATATATATATATATATATATATATATATATAATATATATATATATATATATATATATATACTAACTGACCCGGCAAACGTTGTTCTGCCATATAAATTATTTTTATCTATCTATCTATTCATATATCTGCCGATGTATCTCTACTTATCTAACTATCTATCTATCATTATATCTATCTATCAATCTATCTGACCCGGCATACGTTGTTCAAAAATAAATTTTGTCAGATTCTCAGACCTAACCGATATGCACACAAAATTTCATGAGAAATTTCGGAGGAGTTTAACAAATAAAAAATAGGGGTTGATCGTAGAGGGGTTAAAATTTAGAGTTGAATGTATATTTGAATGTTGTATCATAAAAAAATAGATCAGAAATTTTTGTCTGAAAAATAGAAATAAAAAATTAAGGGGTGGACCACCCTTAACATTTAGGGGGATGAAAAATAGATGTTACCCGATATGCGCACAAAATTTCATGAGAATTGGTCGAGCCATTTCGGAGGAGTTTAACTTCGAACACCGTGACACGAGAATTTTATACAGTGTGGAAAGAAAGTATGGACTTACCCTAATAATTTGATAGCCTTCAGGTTTTATGGAAAACGCTCGAACAGGTCGATTCAGTTTTTCTGTTTCCTAGGTACGCGATGCCGTAGGCGGTCGCCCACGCCTTACGCCGCCTCTGTCTACCTATACCTGTAAAATTCCATTCGAAATTAATTCCTGGAAGAAAATTGAACAATATACAGGGTCACTCACGGTGGATGTTAGGTTAGACGTTTACGGAGAACGGGACTTGAGATTATTCTGAAAACTTAGTTTCATGGATAATTGATTTTGTTCTATCGATCTAAAATAATAGTGGCGCTGCGGCGTTGCCGCTTATACTAAAAAGTAGCAGCAACTGTGAAATTTCAAATGAGACACCCTATATATTATTTAATTTTTTGCTTCTTTACCATTTTCCAATTGTTTTTGTATGATATTTTCCTATACCTATCTCCAGAGGTTTTCGAGAAATTAAATGATTTCCTTATTTATTTGTGCAAAACATAGCTTCAATTAAATGTTCAGTACTAAGGTATTCAGATTCGTAGGACGCTGAAATTTTAGGCGTAGTTTACCAAGTTCCGTCGTATTAGGAATATTGCAAGGACTTTGTTCTCCATCATACAGGGTCTTTCAAAATTCGCGATTTTAACGATAAATACAAAAATAATAAAAAGTTCATTTTTTCAAAAGTAATACCCTGTATATTATTGAATATCTCGAAAGAAAGTTGAAATCTCTTTCAAATGATATACCATGTTCTTTTACCAAAAAAGTCAGGTTTCCGAAATAAAAGCAAGTTTCTATAAAAATAGGAATATTTAGCCATATTATTTTGTATTAGGTAGCTATGAAATGTCAAGAAAGATGTCATTATGCAAATTTGACAATTAGTCCTTCAACCATAAAACGTTCGCGCGTTCATTAACGAAAATTTGATTTGAAAACAATAAAAATGGAAGGCAATAACCATTCTCATGAAGTTTTGATGAAGTTATTTATTGTACATGGTCAACGTGACCAAAAAATAGCAAGAACATGCAGAAGATTCAATGAAATGTATCCCTATTTACAACCAACGAACGAGAGAAAATTTGTACGTTCACAAAATAATTTTATCACTTATGGGTCAATACAAAAAAAAAGCCTTACGTAAAATAACAAATAACAAAACGGTATAACGGGAATAAACCATGTTAATACAATGACATAAGTATTTAAGTTAAGAAAACGATCATAATAAGTGTTCAAAATGACTGACGTTGGTTTCCAAACATATCAAAATTCGGATACTTTTTTTTGTGGCGCTCCTTATCTTATTGGCATTTAGCTCCTCGATGGAATTGATCACTCGTTGGCGCAGGTCTTGTTAAATGGCTATTGATGTAATGTAAACTTTTCTTTTCAAAGTACCCCACAAGTAAAAATCAATTGGCGTTAGGTCGGGTGATCTCGCAGGCCAATTCCATGGTCCTAAGCGTCTAAACCAGCGATCATTGAACATTTGGAACAACTCAGTTGTTACTTCCTCAGTGCAATGAGCTGGTGCCCCATCCAGATAAAATTATTTTGTAAACGTTCAAATTTTCTCTGGTTTATTGGTTGTCAATAGGTATACATTTCATTGGATTTCCTGCATGTTCTTGCTATTATTTGGTCACATTGACCATGTACAATAAATAACTTCATCAAAACTTCATGAGAATAGTTATTGCCTTCCATTTTGATTGTTTTCAAATCAAACTTTCGTTAATGAACGCGCGAACGTTTTATTGTTGATGGACTAATTGTGAAAATTTCATAATGACATCTTTCTTGCCATTTCATAGCCACCTAATACAAAATATGGCTAAATAATCCGATTTTTATAGAAACTTGCTTTTATTTCGGAAATCTGACATTTTAGGTATAGGAATATAATATATCATTTGAAAGTGATTTCAATTTTCTTTCCAGATATTCAATAATATACAGGGTATTATATTGGAAAAAATGCACTTTTTACTATTTTTGTATTTATCGTTAAAATCGCAAATTATAACGGACCCTGTATAATGAAGAACAAAGTCCTTGCAATATTCCTAATACGTTGGAACTTGGTAAACTACACCTAAAATTTCAGCGTCCTACGAATCTGAATACCTTAGTACTGGATGATTTAATTGAAGCCTATGTTTTTGAACAAAAAAAATAAGGAAATCATTTAATTTCTCGAAAGCCTCTGGAAATAGGTAATAAGGAAGAAGTATCATACAAAAACAATTGGAAAATGGTAGAGAAGCACAAAATGCGAAATAATCTATGTATAGGGCGTGTCTCATTTGAAATTTCACAGTTGCTGCATACTTTTTAGTATAAGCGCAAACGCCGCACACGCCACTATTATTTGAGATCGATAGAGCAAAATCATTTATCCATGAAACCAAATTTTCAGAATGATCTCATGTCTAACCTACCATCCACCGTGAGTGACCCTGTATATTATCATTTATTTCCAACAAAAACTGATTTAATGTCTTGATGCGGTTATCACCAAGATATTATGTAAATTTCCGCAATTCTTCATGAAGCATGAAGAAAGATCTTTCTCTTTTGGAATTACGGCCACAACATTTCAAATATTATTGTGTACCTAGCTATATTCCCTATTTTTATCTTCATATCAGTTCAATGGCCCTGATTGGGTAGCGAAGGAGGCCGTCGCCCCAGGTGCAACGGTTTGGGGACAGCACAAGTTTGTGTATTAAAAAAAGATCAAGAGCTGTTCATTACAACAAAAATATCACATTGACAATCCTAATTAAGATTAACATTAAGAATTTTGATCTTATTCGAATACTATTTCAACTTTTCCATGAGAATAATAAAACTCAGGGGGTGGTGGATGATTATTTGCCCTGAACACTCAATGTTCAAGCTACGCCACTGCGTTTAATAGTCAAGAAATGGTATGAAAATATTTTGTCCTTGATTATATTCATATAATATATAATATATTATAATATAATTATATATAATATATATATATATATATATATATATATAAAATATATATATATATATATATATATATATATATATATATATATATATATATATATATATATATATATTAGTTATAGTTAGTTAGTAGAAAAATTATAAAACAACCACTGAAAATAAAACTGGTAATTCTGTAATAAAGGACAGAAAATGTTAAAATCAAAAAGGTATATGTTAAGTGAAAAATAATCATTAAACTAAATGTATCGGTTTATTAGATAACACTGATTACTTTAAATAAAAACATAACCATAGTCAAAATTGTAATACACAAGGGGTGCTCTATTTAATTGAAAAAAAAATTCGGAATAAAGAAATAGGTCACCCCAAAATACACCAACATTAACGAATATTGGTGCCATCTAGAGTTGGAATAATGAACGTATAAATGTTTTCTGAGATTAAATTTGTTTGTGTTTTCGATATTCAACGAGCTACAAACAAACTAATTTCATTCAGATTACCACAAGTTCGAGCATAATATTTATTATAAACTCAATAAAAAATATCTAATCTAAGAATCAATGCGTTGGGTTTGAAACATTTACTACTGGCACCATCTATATTCTGAAGGAACAATGAAAATTAAGCATAAGAGGCTATTTTTTAAATACACAGCATATTCCATTATGCTCACAAAACAAAACAAGAATTATAAATTATTTAATTTGATATATTAATAACTTATCAACACTATGGCCACATCAATGAATTTTTATACATAGTAACAATTACTAAACCTATTAATAACATTGTGATTGTGTCCTGTATTATCGACGTGGCATACAGTGCCATCTGCGTCCATCTACAAAAATAAAAAAAAACAGCATCTTGCATACTGGAATAACAAGGTCAACAACACATAAATGGTAAATGGAAAGAAATTAATGAAATAGTTTCATTTTCAAAGTTGAAGTGATGTAGAAGTTGAAGATATCAAAATGTGTAACGTAGTTGGTTTCATCGAGGTGAGTTCGATTTTATAAATAATTCCATAGCAACTCTGATCCTCTCTGTTGTAACCGATAACGATTTTCTGTTAAAGCCAGCTGAAATGAAGGAAATTCATCTATTAATTGAAGATATCTAATTGTTTTCGTCAACTATTCATATGTAAGGTGAGGAAATTATGAATCTATAAATCAACGAAGATAAGTTTATTGAATCTTCTCCTGTCAATTGTGATTGTTTACGAGTGTTCTACATATGGTTTTTGCCGGGAAATTCAAAATGTTATAAAGGCAGTTTGCCAGCACAAAAAATATTCTGACGCAATCTGGGCCGGTTCTAACTTATGTTGGATGAAACGCTTCTAGGCAATTTTTCTTTGAAATAAATATTGACTGTTGCATTATTTTAGGTAACTAGAATAAATAGTTATCAATATTTGAACACAAGGAAATATCATTTTGATGGAAATGTAACAAGCAGCTACATCATTTGAACCTGCAGTTTGTATTCACTCAAGGTGTTTTTTTTTTAAATATCTTACAGGCAACTATTATACTAAAATTTTTATTTCATATAGCTTTGCTATCAAATGTATTCAGTTTTTCTAGCATTGATTATTTTATTTAAGAGTAAAAGTTCTTGCAACTTCTGAAACTTTCGAGGTTTTAAACTAATATTTTACTTTCAATTTTGAAGAAATATAAAGTATTCCTAAACCTTTTTTTGTTCATGTCCACTACATATTTGGAGAATGTAAAAATTGTACTTCAATGTTAATCTCATTCACAAGAAATTTTTATTCAATCGCTTCCTGATAACATTATAAATAAAAAACGGAATTGAAGAATAGGGATCACAGCTAATTTGCTTGAAAAAAGATCACAAATAGTCAACAGCTCTTCGAATTTCCAACTATAGCTTGAGAGATGTAAGTGATTTTAGTATTTCAATAAAGTGCATTCAATTTAAGAAATATGTTAAATGTAAAACATTGAATGTTAATGTAAAATATTGAATAGTTTAAATAGATAGCGGCTAATGTTTTCATCCCAAAATCTGAATTCATGAATTGCTTGCTTCTATTTGAATCATTTCAATATTCTATCTTAATGTATCAAATGTTACTGGTCTATGTATTTAATTAGCATTTCAATTCTGAATATGATATTCTGATTTCAATTAACAAATATTTTACATAAAAAATGATAATGATTGGTAAATTTAAGCAAATGTAATCTTATGGATAAATACACTTTGGATCCTACCAAAGTAGAAGATTTTTTATTGCCATCATAGAAATACAATAATGTATAGTAATTTGAACAGTTTATTTGTGATGAATTTTCTATGTATACTTACTATGAAGAAATGCTTACATAGATGTGCATTAAAAAAACTATCATAAAAAGGGTTTGAAGTAAATGATAAGAATTTGTTTAGAGCTAGAATGTCTCTTCAACATCACTGCTATTTATGTTAATTAGGTAAATCATTCACGATGTATGGAAAGAGTGGAAGACAGACTTGCCGACCTCTCCTATTGTGTATTTTGGTTACTAAGCACAATAAACTATTATTATTATCCTTGAGAGAAACCTGAAAAATCTTCACTTTTCAGCGTAAAACTTCGAATATTTTTATCATATCATAAAACTAAAACCATTGTGCTAAATCAAGTTCTTTAAATTATGGTCACAACATTTGTATATGAATGTGGTAAAAAAATATTCCTGTGAATAAAGCTTTGAGCTCATTGGATTATCTTGGAACAATCTTCATGACTTGTTACCTGTGCATTTATGTAAATTTGGTATCCTTATAGTTAGGGAGCTGGCAACATTTTCAGAATTTAAATAACTTCACAGTGGTTAAAATATAGTCTTGATCTTTCAAGTGATTGTAGCCTACCTGGGGAACAGCAATAAGAAGAGTTGGATACTATTGGAGAAGTATTTACTCAAGTTTTCATCATCATTTACAGTATGTCCTGCATCAAAAGTGTCAAATATTCAACAGTTATATTATTGTTTAACCAACTTACGTCACTATTGGTAATCAAGTTGTTTGAATCTTTGACATATGGTTATATAAGTTCGGTATATATATATATATATATACATATGAATTATTCCTGCCTGTGGTGTATTAAAAATTCATAAATGCCATTCATAGCCACCTAATACAAAATATGGCTAAATAATCCAAATTTTATAGAAACTTGCTTTTATTTCGGAAATCTGACATTTTAGGTATAGGAACATGATGTATCATTTGAAAGTGATTTCAATTTTCTTTCCAGATATTCAATAATATACAGGGTATTATATTTGAAAAAATGCACTTTCTACTATTTTTGTATTTATCGTTCAAATCGCAAATTTTGAAGGACCCTGTATAATGGAGAACAAAGTCCTTAGAATATTCCTAATACGTTGGGACTTGGTAAACTACACCTAAAATTTCAGCTTCCGACGAATCTGAATACCTTAGTACTGATGATTTAATTGAAGCTATGTTTTGAACAAAAAAATAAGGAAATCATTTAATTTCTCGAAAGCCTCTGGAAATAGGTATAGGGAAGAATCATACAAAAACAATTGGAAAATGGTAGAGAAGCACAAAATGGAATAATATATAGGGTGTCTCATTTGAAATTTCACAGTTGCTGCTACTTTTTAGTATAAGCGGCAACGCCACAGCGCCACTATTATTTGAGATCGATAGAGCAAAATCATTTATCCATGAAACCAAATTTTCAGAATGATCTCATGTCTAACCTACCATCCACCGTGAGTGACCCTGTATATTATCATTTATTTCCAACAAAAACTGATTTAATGTCTTGATGCGGTTATCACCAAGATATTATGTAAATTTCCGCAATTCTTCATGAAGCATGAAGAAAGATCTTTCTCTTTGCTTTTTGTAAATTTGGTATCCTTATAGTTAGGGAGCTGGCAACATTTTCAGAATTTAAATAACTTCACAGTGGTTAAAATATAGTCTTGATCTTTCAAGTGATTGTAGCCTACCTGGGGAACAGCAATAAGAAGGGTTGGATACTATTGGAGAAGTATTTACTCAAGTTTTCATCATCATTTACAGTATGTCCTGCATCAAAAGTGTCAAATATTCAACAGTTATATTATTGTTTAACCAACTTACGTCACTATTGGTAATCAAGTTGTTTGAATCTTTGACATATGGTTATATAAGTTCTGTATATATATATATATATATATATATATATACATATGAATTATTCCTGCCTGTGGTGTATTAAAAATTCATAAATGCCAAATTAATTTCAATACTTAGAAAGTTTTGAGAAAGTCACGAATTTCGTGAAGAAATGTTAACTGTTTGATAAAGTCTAATTTCTAACTCAAATGGCCTATATTGCTGAGTAAGGAAAGAAACATATTGGGTGCATTGTGTAATAGTCGATTATTTTGTCCTTGCAGAATTAGAATACGTTCCAAGATGTTCCTACCGACATAAGTTATTTTCAACAAGAAAGATGCTCTAACTCCTCGTCCAAAGAAGATACCTCTTCATCATGTGCGATCTAGATCCCATGGTCTCGGAGAACAGCGCTACGTCCAACGACGGCAGTTCCTTGTGCCCTCAGGAAGACTCTGCACTATCCAGGGACTCCATGGACATGAATGGGGAAGTAAAACGGATGGATTGCGATTACCTGCCGAACAATAACATGTGCGACGACGTTGTTTCCTCGTTTTGTGCGTCCAGCGATATGTGCGGTGGCGCGAGTGACTTACAAACAGAACTTTCGCCATCTTATAGCGCCGCTAATAGAGAGTCGAGTGTGGAATCTGCGCAGGATTCGCAGGATGTGGAAGGTGGGTTTTCAAATTTTTTTAGCTTGTACTTCTTCATTATTAACAATATGATGGCTATGAATATTTAGAAAAATATATTCCACTCAAATGAAACTTTGTTCATGAGTTCTAATAAGGTAGAAACATTCGTCTTTTGTTCTTGAACGACTGCTATTTGTCAAAATTCTGATATATTGGTATGGTAGTCAGAAGGTTTGAATGTGAAGAGTTAACATGGTTTTGTTCTTCAATTCAATACTATACTATATGGATATTGAGAAAAGTCTTTCCCTTGAAGATGTGAACAATTACTATTTTTACATTTAGAATCTGTTGTTTTACTTATAATGGATTAATTATAACTTTTCAGAATTAATTTCTTATTTTCTATCTTGGCTCATTAAAAATCGGTATTACTCTATTACCCATCGAGAATTAATATTATTGTTAGTTGGAAGAAATTATAGCCCTTTGCCTCAAAAAAGCGTATGTCGCAATGAAATGTGATGAGTATTCAACAAAATTGATGAAAATTCACACATATAAATTATGACTTGTTTATTAATGGAAGCATCAAAATTGTTGAGAAATACTTCACGGTTTTGTACTGCAGGTAATAAGAATGATTTGATGTATTTGTTTAATTTATCTTCTCAATTTTGCCAATTGGTTCAGTTTAATTATGTTTTGTTGCAGATGGAAAATCTCCAGTGACCAATATCTCTGACACAAAGACCATAGATTTTCTAGAATCTGAACATTCTGTATCTGATACAGAAATAAGGAGTTCGCTAAGATTAAGAAATAACACTGTCATCAATTACAATAACGGAGCAATGGATGATTTAGATGAAGAACCTGAAAAGATTAACCACAAAGTGTCCAAGAATAAGAAGAAAACTTCGCCTGGGAGGGGAAGGCCAAGAAAAGCTCTTGTTCCCATGTATCATAGTCAAATTAGCGGTGATAAGAATACAATTAAGATAAGGATTAAGAAAAGTAGCATCACAGAACAGGAACAGGCAAGTTTCATTATGATAGATATTTAAAAATTTCAACTTATTATAATCGGTGTGAAGTTGGCTATAAAATTCCAGCAAAGAAATCTAACTATTGGTGCCACATACGTACAGATAAATTGGATGGATAAAATTGACGAGATAAATTGGTTCGATAAAACTTTGTGTTAATAGATTTATAAACTATCTAATATGTAACTATAAATTGATGCAATTTATCTGGCCAATGAATTATTCAGTATATAAACTGCCAACCAAGCAAATAACCTTAGATGGTTTAATAATGAATTAAAAGCCATGCGTGAGCAATTACAAATGTTTAGGGAGTTCTTGGGTGTGAGAGATCAGCACTATAAAAATTTTAGAACAGCTTATAAAGAAGCAATAAGGCTAGCTAAAATAAACGCCAATGATAATTTAATTTATAAATAAAAAAAGTGGGAAAACTAAAACTAATATTAAAAATAACATACTGCCAAACGATTTTAACAATTTTTTCTCAGAAATTGCAACAAATTTAGTTAGAAATATGCCAAAAACAAATATTGACCTGTTGAAGAACCTTGACTCGCTCGAGCCTCCTAATATTCCATTCTCTTTTACCAAGGTTACCTTCAATGAGGTACGTGAGGTTATAGATAGTCTGAAAAACAAAAATAGCCACAACATATTTGGCCTAAATGTTAAAATCTTAAAAACTATTAAAAATGTTATCCTCATTCCTCTGACTAAGTTAATGAATGCCTCGTTTAGGGAAAATATTTTTCCACAGATCTTAAAAAAAGCCATTGTGGTACCTATATTTAAAAAAGGTGATCCTGATCTCCCGGAAAATTACAGGCCAATATCTTTACTTCCAATAATATCTAAAGTTTTCGAGAAGTGCATGGTTCAAAGAGTGGTAAACTTTTTTGAGGTAAATGGTATATTCTCGGATCTTCAGTTTGGGTTCCGAAAGGGGAGAGACACGACTATGGGTATATTAAATCTAATTTCGAATATACTGGGGGCTTTTCATGAAAAGCAGTACAGTACTGCTCTCTTCTGCGACCTCAGCAAGGCCTTTGACTGCGTAGACCATGGCATCATCCTGAAGAAACTACAGGCCTACAATTTTAGTCAGGATAGCATCAAGCTTCTGAAATCTTACCTTGACAAAAGGCGCCAGGTTGTGAGAGTGGATGGTGTGATTTCAGCAGAGAGAGAGCTAAATATTGGGGTACCACAGGGGTCAATCCTAGGCCCCATTTTGTTCTTAATTTATGTCAATGACCTTCCGGCCAATGAAGACATGGCAAGCTATACTCTCTTTGCTGATGACACGACTCTACTCTTTACCGGAAACACACAGGAGGCTTCACAGTTGGGTGTCGTGGAGGCGCAGGCGAGGGCCGAGCAGTGGTTTTGCAGTAACAGGCTTCTTCTAAATACAGACAAGACGTATTTGCGATGCGTAACCTGAATAACTCCAATGACAGTGCAGACGATGCAACATTTTTGGGGGTACGTCTGGATTCAAAGCTACAATGGGGCCCCCATATAAATGAGGTTGCCAAAAAGCTGTCCAAGAGCATCTTTGTGATCCGAAACCTTAGGATGTGTGTCTCTCCTGGTATACTGAGAGCTGCCTATTTTGCCATCTTTCAGTCCCACATATCTTATGCCATTCTTGCTTGGGGCCACTCACCTGAGGCCCGAAGACTTTTTGCTATGCAAAGAAGGGTTATCAGATTGATGGCCGGCCTTGGCTATAGGGATGACTGCAGGGCAGCTTTCACCGAGCTGGGTGTGCTCACACTACCATCTTTATACATTTTTGAAAATCTAATGCACATAAAGCATAACATTGCCTCATACCAAACTCACAAAGACGTCCACAGTTATAATACTCGCGCAAAAAATAACCTAATGCCTCTCTGCTGGCGTTTGAGAAGGTGTCAAGACGGTCCAGGTTTTTGGGGTAGGAAATTCTTTAATGTTTTACCTCGGGAACTTAAAGATCTACAGCCAAACATATTTTATAATAGGGTTAAACAAGTATTAATAAAAAAGTTTTCTATTCCACAGAGGAGTTTTTAACTTATTCGTTTTAAATGTGATTTTTCTAGTTCAATCTTAAGACATTTTAATTTAAATTTTAACTTTATTTTATGTATTTTATTTAGGCAAGAATTGCACTTTAAGTTGTATGTTTATCTAATTTAATATTTTGACGAGTGTAAGCATTTTATGTAATCAACACAAATAAAGAACTACTACTACTACTACTGCTATTGCTTGTAAATGAAACAAATTGTACAAATAAAATGTTTTGTTATTATGGATTAAACTGAATAGTAAATTTGAATTAAATTAATTCCATTGAATTATATGGAAAAAGATTCGATACTTTGAAGATCTTCTAGTTGAAAGTAATCAGTAAAATCAATATCTTATGATATTTGAGTATAGCTTATTTTGAATTCCAACTTTGAGTATCATTTGTAAACTTGTAGGTGACACCAAGCAAGAAAAAGAGTGGCCGACGGAAAAGGCATAAGGTCAAATATGACACTGACGCCAGCGACTATGAAACTACGAAAAAGAAACATAAATCGTCCGCGAATAGCGACGACTTTGTTTCGAGCAGTCAGAGTCCTATAATCGATGAAATTGGTTGGGGTAGTAAGATACCTGAATCGGTCCTTTTCAGAATATTCCAGTTTTGTACCAGTCAAGAAGGAGCGCTTCCAATTTTAGTCAGGTAATAGCACAAACAGTTATCTTTTATATATCTGGGTTGTAGCATGATAAAATAAAATACGATACGTTAATTCCCACAAATAATAATTATTATTAATTTCTGACTAAATTATTGAATTCTAACAAATGCTAAGAGAAATTGTTGCAAGTAATCCTGGATAGTTTATTTTGAATGAATACAAGTTTAGCTGGTTTCTTCACTAGTTCAAAAATTTTATTATTTAGTTGTGAAACCCATATTATCTTCTATTGATATATTTAAATTCATATATTGGTAACTAACTATAATTGTTCTACAACTCCATAAATGTTTTAAGAACATATAATACGAACAATCAATGATTATATATATATATATATATATATATATATATATATATATATATATATATATATATATATATATATATATATATATATATATATATAGGGTGTCCCAAAATTGGGGGTGTTCAACCCTCCAACCAATTCATATAGAAATAAATAGCATCAAAGATATAGTATGTAACTACCTACCTACAAAGTTTCAACCCTATGATACCAAAATTGCGCCTTCTATCGTGTAAACAAGATTTATCCAACCAATTCGCATTAAAACCTATCCCATTCGATATATCATACGAAACTACCTACTCACAAACTTTCAATCCTATTGCTCCGAAATTACGCCCTTTATCATGTAAACAAAATTTATTTCTTCCCCCAGGGATCAACCCCCCAACCAATTCGAACCAAAACCAATCTCATCCAAGATATCTTTCGAAAATACCTACCTACAAACTTTTAACCCTATTACTCCAAAATTGCGACCCTTAGCATGTGAACAAGATTTATTTCTTCCCCCAAGGGGTCAACCCCCCAATCAATTCGAACCAAAACGAATACCATTCAGGATATCATACAAAACTACCTAGATACAAACTTTCAACCGTATTGCTACAATATTACGCCTTCTGTCGTGTGAACAAGATTTATTTTCCCCCCAGTGGGGTCAACCCCTCAACCAATTCGAACCAAAAACAATCCCATCCAAGATATCATGCGAAACTACCTATTTACAAACTTTCAACCCTAATATAAGAAATTATAAATACTTAGGACTTACTATTTCTAATAATCTAACATGGACTTTACACAGAGAAAATATAATAAATAAAATAGCACCTTTCATTTAAGTTCTAAGAAGATGTGCCCAACTCAACAATAACTCGAAATATTTATTATATAACAGTTTCATTGAGCCCCATCTGAGATACCTTAGGGGGCGTTCAAGTATTACGTAACGCAAATTTTGAAGATTTTTGACCGTCCCTCCCCCTATGTAACGCGCCGTAACGTTTTCATGAACCCTCCCTCCCCCTCCCTAAACGTTACTTAACATCCAAATGGCCATTTTTAACTTAAAGTCACAAATATGTTGCGCAAAGTACCTGAAAGTCCCTAAAATACCTACCTATGTTATTGTTTAAATGGCGTTTTCGTTAATAATAAACAAAACAAGAGTATTCTCACTCGCAATACATGCTTATATTTTTTATTTTATTGTTTTTTAATAAATAATCATACATAATGTAAAATATTCAAATGGGCTCAAATTCGTCCTAATAAACTTCTATTGCTAATCTTCATTTAATTATGCCGTTTTCCTGACTTGGCTCTGTCCTTACATACATTTTTAGCTTCAGCTACCATTATTTTTCTCAAGCATTATTAGATTTCAGCTTATTAGCAGATTTTCACTTTGGGAACTTGCTTATTAAAATCGGTGCGATTAGCAAAGTTGGACCTAGGACCAAGATATTTTTTCGTTTCATGACTTTTTATGATATATATATATATATATATATATATATATATATATATATATATATATATATATATATATATATATATATATATATATATATATATATATAGTAATTGTACTGATGGTCAAAAGAAATCGCACGGCATCTGCTTGAGGAGGCGACAGATCAACGGGCAACCTCACAAGAAGTAGTGAAAACTTGCATGATTCTTTGTTTAGCTGACTAGGTACCGAGAGCTTGCTTGCTTGAGGTATAAAGGATTTGGCATCGGCAGGTTGGCGGCAAGAAAGTATTATTCGGAAAGAATGATTTCAATGCACTTCTCAAGATGGAACAGCAGGAATTGTAAGCGCATTTAATTACTTGCAAAAAATATTTCGAGTCACGGACGTGAGCGCTATACCATTTTTAGTTTTTCTTTAGCCATTTTTTAAATTTCGTTGGCAGTTTATGGCACACTTGGCACACAAGTCAGCATGAGAGCTTTTCTAGGGCAAAAACAGCTGATGATGCAAATCTCCCTCTTTTGAGAACATTACAGTATGAACTCACTTCTACAGCTTACAGCAATGTGCTTCTGTGTATTACGTGTTTAAAACACTAAACCAAAACTGACAACGGGAACAAAAAAAATTACGACGAATACAGTCGAGGTATCCCATAAAACATGAACGGATAGGGTTGCCAACTTGGGAGAACAGAATAAAACTGACGGATAAAATCGAGGGATTCCCCGTAAAACATGAATGAAAAGGGTTCCCAACTTGGGTGATTTAAGTTCTCTTTTTTTATTTCAATAAGAAAACAATGTTACGTAACGCGTTGTTCGAACCCCCTCCCGCCCATGTAACGCACCGTAACGTTTTGCAAGACCCCCCACCCCCCAAATTGCGTTACGTAATACTTGAACGCTCCCTTATTCCCTGCTGGGGAAATGCTAGTGAAGTTTCACTAAACAAATTACAGAGGCTACAAAATAAGTCCATCAAAGTTTTATTTCCATTGGACTATTTTAAATCTACTAAGTTACTGTACGAAATTCACCCATTTCTCCATATAAAACAGCTTAAATTATTTGAACAAACCAAGTTAGTGTATAGTTTAAAAAATAAAACAATTAAAGTCGAACCAAAAACAATCCAATCCAAGATATTATACGAAACTACCTACATATTTACAATTTTTCAACCCTATTGCTTCAAAATTTCGACCTTTATCGTGTAAACAAGATTTACATAATATAGCCTGTTAACAGATATTCCTAGTACAACTTTAATAATATTATAATACAAAATTCAGTTGACAGTGGAAACAAATGCAAGAAGCTACATTTGGTATATAAATAAATTGGGTCCAATCGACTTATTTTGACCTCTACTACAGCTCTGTGTCCCTGTGTAGTACAAGTACATATTACGAAAGCTTTTTTCCTCACAGGTTGAGCCGAGTATGCAAGCTGTGGAAGAAAGTAACTCTGGATCCCTATTTGTGGACCAAAGTGGATCTCAACATGGTAAAAGAACGGGCAAGAACGGAACTCAGATTGCACTGGTTGATCCAGAATCGACTGACTTATTGCCAAGATTTGTGTCTAGGTATTACTATTTGTCTCTTATATTTACAAAGTATTTAATGTTTAAATTTCAGGAGAATGGAAAATCAGAAATATCCAAGCCGCATTAGAGGCTCTTTGTGAGGGTTGTTTGGACTTGAGAGGACTTAATATGAGTGGCTGGCAGGGAATGAGCACTGACAATTTGAAGTACATAGCTACCGAGTGCAAAAAACTGGAAAGATTAGACCTTTCATATATAAACGTAAGAACAATTATACATAGTACGATGTTATATCAGTTCTATATTTTTAAAATTTTGTGTGCAAAATGAGATTCCATTTTATTGCAGCCATCATCTGCCATCAATGCACAGTTATTTGTTTCCTTGGGTCAAGCAATGAACAATAGGTTAACACATTTAGTCTTAGCCCACAATAAGATGGCAAGCTTCACACAGATTGTCGCATCTATTGCGGTAAGTAGATTTAAATATATTGTTGAAAATTTAAAATTTTGCCAATTTCAGTTGTTTTATTCACAATGTTTGAAGAAAATGATTATAGTGTGAAAAAAATGAATACTTTGACAAAGAAAGTGTACTCTGTAAATGTAGGGTAGATGAAGAAAAAAGAGGTCAAGAAGCTTTTTACAGATTGTCTATATTATCTACTGTCTTGTGTCAGTTGTCAATAGTGTTGCGGACTCTAGCATAATTCATACACTTTGGTGATCACAATAATTAAATGATATTACCAACAATTTAAAATGTACAGTATTTCAGATTTAGATCTCTTTGTTGTCTTAATCGACATAGTAATGGATAGTATGTTCTAAACTTTTTTTTTTTTTCGAATATCATCTTTATTAAAATATATAAATATAGTTGATGGAATCCGTCGTTACTACGTGATAATTTAACATGATTAACAAAACTAAATTTGAATTTACTACGTTTATTATCACAAAATATTCAGAAAAATATAACACTGCGATTGCAATTTCGGTCACTCTACCATCATCGGGCAGATTGAGTTAAGAACTGAATACAGAATAATTATAGATTTGCGCTTACGGGTGGGAAAGGATTATTGCAGGTACCTAAATAGACAAGAGGAACATATTTCAAGAAGGGCTAATCGAGTGAATTTCACAAATTGGTACAATACAATGTTCTTAGAAAAGTCATTATTGTTTAAATACACTAAATATAGGAGAATATATCAAGTCAATCTGGTCGTTCAGCAAGATATCTTTTGCATTATTATTGAGTTTAAAAATTTCTAATGATTCTAAGTAAGTAAGTTTGGTTCCTTTCGGTAATTTGTGCATGGGTGTGGAAATGGGTGGTGGTTTTCACGGCAATGATTTGAAAACGTTGAATCCGTTTTATTTTTCAAAAAAGATTGTTGGTGTTCTTTAAATCTTGTCTTGAACGATCGACCAGTCTGACCTATATATACTCCTTTACATACAGGACAAATCAACTTATAAACTCCTGAACTTTCAAATTTTGAAGTGATATCTTTGGCATTGAATAAAAATCCTGAGAGTTTTGTCTTAGGTTTGAAAGCAATTTTAATATTACATTTAGGTATGACATTAGCAACTTTTTCTGTTAGAGGACCAAAATATGTTAAAGATGTGAATTTTTCCGATTTTTCTACTTTTAATTGGGGATATATGCTGTTGTACGCTAGTTGATTACGTTTCTTGTTTATCATTTTATCTATCAAACTTGTATGAAAACCATTATTCAATGATCCACAGAGCGTTTTCAATTCCATTAACCGTAACAAATTTAGCGAAAGAAATTTCGACTATAAAACTAATTGCGTCAAATAATGGTTTTCATACAAGTTTGATAGATAAAATGATAAACAAGAAACGTAATCAACTAGCGTACAACAGCATATATCCCCAATTAAAAGTAGAAAAATCGGAAAAATTCACATCTTTAACATATTTTGGTCCTCTAACAGAAAAAGTTGCTAATGTCATACCTAAATGTAATATTAAAATTGCTTTCAAACCTAAGACAAAACTCTCAGGATTTTTATTCAATGCCAAAGATATCACTTCAAAATTTGAAAGTTCAGGAGTTTATAAGTTGATTTGTCCTGTATGTAAAGGAGTATATATAGGTCAGACTGGTCGATCGTTCAAGACAAGATTTAAAGAACACCAACAATCTTTTTTGAAAAATAAAACGGATTCAACGTTTTCAAATCATTGCCGTGAAAACCACCACCCATTTCCACAAATAGATAATTTTCAAATCATGCACAAATTACCGAAAGGAACCAAACTTACTTACTTAGAATCATTAGAAATTTTTAAACTCAATAATAATGCAAAAGATATCTTGCTGAACGACCAGATTGACTTGATATATTCTCCTATATTTAGTGTATTTAAACAATAATGACTTTTCTAAGAACATTGTATTGTACCAATTTGTGAAATTCACTCGATTAGCCCTTCTTGAAATATGTTCCTCTTGTCTATTTAGGTACCTGCAATAATCCTTTCCCACCCGTAAGCGCAAATCTATAATTATTCTGTATTCAGTTCTTAACTCAATCTGCCCGATGATGGTCTAGTGACCGAAATTGCAATCGCAGTGTTATATTTTTCTGAATATTTTGTGATAATAAACGTAGTAAATTCAAATTTAGTTTTGTTAATCATATATAAATATAATAACAATAATAGTAATAATGTCATTCCGAATCAGCAACCATGCTGGTGGTGGAACATTACATGACAGACTGGCATTAAATACATCTATATCAATTTTAACAATTAAACAATTAGGTACAATACAAATTTGGGCAGCGAGAAGTAAAACAATAACAAACTTAATTCAACAATTACAACATACATTCTTAAATAGCTACGTAATATCACATTATGAGCACTTCTTGGCAACAAGTTTTTTTTTATATATATATTCATAATAGAGCATTTATTTGACTTATGTGCTGTATCAATTCACTTTTAAATGAAGAATAGTTATCTTTGTCCTTCACAGGATTTGGCAATTGGTTGTAAGTTTCTAGGCATCTGTAAATAGGATCATTGAGAGCTAAATTCGTTCTTACATTTGATAGGTAAAAATTTCTGTGGTTTCTAGTCTTATATGTGTGGGTTTCGCTAACCAGGTTAATTGTAGTATTACATTTTTGTTGATTCTTTTGGATTTTGTAAGTGTATTTGCATTGTTCTATTTGCAATATTTGTTCCAGTGGTATTATTCCTGTATCCTTATATATTATTTCTGTATGTGTTCTGTAGTTATATCCAAATAAAGACTTCACTACTTTATTTTGAAGAGTTTGTATTTTCTTAAATTGTGTTGATCGACATATACCCCATGTTGTTATGAGATAGCGAAAAACTGACAGAAAGTATGCATTGTAAATCATGAGTCTATTTTGTGCATTTAGATAACTGTTATATCTATACATCTTCAGGGACAATTTTTATGAACAAATCCTGGGTTTCCATACTTTTGTTTTTAAGCAACATGAAAACAGTTTCATTAATATTTATTTTAAGTTTATTACTGAGGAGCTACTCAGCATAAAGTTTCAAATCATCATTCACCAAATGCTCCAATTCAGTGAGGTTATTTCCTTCATAGACAAGGACGGTGTCGTCTGCAAATATATAGTAGCGTGCCCTTAATTTGGCTTTTTTAAGATTTAGTGTATGTAAGGAATACAACATAGGTCCCAAGACTGACCCTTGTGGGACTCCACAGGTAACTTTCTTTAGTACACTATTGACTTTGTCTAGTGTTACATATTGTTGTCGGTCTTTTAAATATGTCTAGAAGATCCGAGCATTTACCTCTTATTCCCATTAAGTTGAGCTTATTCATTAATATTTCGTGGTGAACCACATCAAATGCCTTCTGCAAAACAACAAATATCGTTATGACATATCTTCTATTGTCTAGATTAGTTATAACGTGATTCAAAAAGTCCATTGTGTCGCTTTGCGTATTTGATTGCTTTTGGAAGCCGTACCGAAATCTATCCAGCTCGACATATTTACTCAAAAAGCAACTGACCCTTTTTTTAATGATAATTTCTAAGAGTTTCGACAATGCACATACTACCGTTATGGGGCGATAGTTTTCTACTTTATTTTTTGGTCCTGTCTTAAGAATAGGGGTTTATGAATATTTTTCACAAATAATTGAATGAAACCAACTAATGATTGTTGAAGAAATTTTCACGATGTTAAATAAACATTTATTTTCTCTTTTTTCGTTGTTGGTGGAACATATTTTGATTGTATTAAAAATGTATGCCAAAATTACAAAAATGTTAATTTATAAAAAAAAAAATCGGATATCTAAAAGTCATTTGATGAAATTCAATCTCATAAAGCAATCTAGAAAACATAGAAATGTTGATTAAATTTGATTCTTCAAGAATTTTTATTCAAAAGTTGGGAATCACTGAATTTTTTTGTTTCAGACACATTGTCCAAACTTGCAGCTACTGGATTTATCCAACATTAAGACCTATGCTCATAATACGGCGCTACTGCACATAGAAAAACTCCAAATAGGTTGCCCCAAATTGAGGGTCTTGAGGATAACAAATAGTCAAATTTGGTTGGCGCCAGCTTCTATCACTGACCAGGTTAGCTGAAATAAGTTTGAATTTTACTATTTTTTAATAGCATTCATTTTCAATAAATAAAATCAGGTTTCTCGATATTTCAAATGAGGGTATTTATCAATATTTAAAAAACCATCAATAACAGGAGGTTTTTTTTTCAGGTGCAATCGCCCGGTTTCCCAGAACTTGAAGAACTCTCTTTAGCTGGCGTGGAAGAAGATAAGACTACCACATCTAGGTCAGCAGACGACGACGCCATAAATAGAATATTAAAATGCAGTACAAAGCTTCGCTTGCTTGATATTAGAGGTTGCACCCGATTAACAGATTCTGGACTAGTGAGGATACCAACCTGGGATTTGGAGCATCTCTTCCTCAGCGGCAAGTTTTCTCTAGTTGTTAGATTTTGATTTTTTTCTTTTTCATTCAGGAAACTTATATTTTCAAACTTTATTGTTTACCTATGTATATTTGGTTTTTTTTATTGTTTTCCGTTTCTAGGTTGTCAAATAACGCGATCGCAGAATTCAGGTTTGGAACTGATCGTGCAGAAATGGGCGTGTAGTTTGTTAGAAGTTGACCTTGCTTGGTCTACAGCAACAGATTCATTGGACGCCGCTGTGACTGCTTTGGGACAGGTGGGACCCGAGTCTAGGCTGAGGTGAGAGTTTTACAAAATTTTCAAATTCAAAGACTTGATTCATGACTAGAATTGAATAACTAGCTGGATGCGATTTTACTGAATATAAACTATTACAGCACAAGACACTCCTCCAGCTACGACATTACAAAATATAATCGATCTCAGCGTAATTTTGCTGAATATAAACTACAGCACACTTCTGTAAAATCTAATTGTTTGTAGAACAACGTGTGTTATCAAATTTGAAAAATGTATATAACCTTTTAATTTGAGCTATACTGTATGCAAAATTAAAAAGTTAAAGATAATACACAGCAATATTTAATCAATTTTGGAATTAGGAAGGTTATACATCATATTAAGAGACAGGCAGTGTTTTCTTTTCCTGGAAGGGCACCTATATAGTAGTATAAAATTCAACACGATACCATAACCTCCAAATGATTTGGAGGTTATGGTATAGTGTTGAATTTTATACTACTATATAGGTGCCCTTCCTAATTTAAAATATTAACCTACAGAACGTGTTAAGAGTTTCTTTTTCTTTGGTTTCCTTTCATTTAAATATAAACTATATAGTAGTATAAAATTCAACACGATACCATAACCTCCAAATGATTTGGAGGTTATGGTATAGTGTTGAATTTTATACTACTATATAGTTTATATTTAAATGAAAGGAAACCAAAGAAAAAGAAACTCTTAACACGTTCTGTAGGTTACTATTGTAAATTAGTTTAGAGTAATATATATATATATATATATATATATATATATATATATATATATATATATATATGTTGATTTTCAGGTTCTCGCGGAGATAATCTGGTTGTCTGGTTTCCCGGGTTTGTATCCGCGTATTGGCTTCGTCTTCGTTGAAGTCTGCTCGACGTTTCGGCAAAATCACATTTGCCATCTTCAGGTAGCTCTTCTTGGTCGGAATGAATACACTGAACTTCAGTTCAGTGTATTCATTCCGACCAAGAAGAGCTACCTGAAGATGGCAAATGTGATTTTGCCGAAACGTCGAGCAGACTTCAACGAAGACGAAGCCAATACGCGGATACAAACCCGGGAAACCAGACAACCATATATATATATATATATATATATATATATATATATATATATATATATATATATATATATATAAATACAGTTAGAATTAATGGATTCGAATTGATTAATAAAGTTGGGGAAGACTATGCAACTCGCATGACAAAAACTTCTGAAACAATAATTGACCATGTAATAATGAAACAAAAACTTAATAAATTCACTTTAGATATGGATATAGAGCCAATTTATTTATCAGACCATGAACAAATTTGTCTAAAATTAAAAAAAGATATAACAAACAAAAATTCTATTACACAAAAAGTGTATAAAATGTTAAATAATCAAAAATTTCGAACTGAATTTCTTCGAAATACTCAGAACAAACAAATAACCGATTTTGAACAATTAACTTCAATAATAAATAATTCGAAACAAAAGGCAACAACAGAAAAAGTAATTAAAATTAAAAACAATAATCCATGGATGACTCATGGCCTTTTAAATCTGCTCAATAAAAGGGACAAATTATATAGGTTAAAAAAAGATAACGCTAACAATAGTATTATATTACAGGAATATGAAACAATAAAAGCTCAAATAAAGAAATCTACATTTAGAGTAAAAAACAACTATTTTAAAAACGAATTGCAGAAAGCAGGAATTGATACTAGGAAGCAATGGCAAACGATAAGAAATATAATTCCAAACTTAAATGTTAAAAATAATACTTGTTCTCTACTAAAAGTGAATAATCGAGACATTACAATTACAAGAGAAATATCTCAAGAATTTAATAAATACTTTTCGGAAATTGGTAGAGAGATTGTTGGAACCATTGACCTCAATTCTAATAGTGGATATCAATTTGAAGAGGTCTACAACGAAGAAACTATATATGTCGCCCCTACAAATGAAAGAGAACTTCGAAAAATCCTTGCAGAAATAAAAAAGGATTCCTCAGCAGGCATAGATGGAGTAAAACTTACAGACATTGTAGATATAGTTGAAGAACTTCTTCCCATCATATGTAATATCATAAATAACATGTTTGAAACTGCCATATTTCCAGATAGGTTGAAAATATCGAAAATAATACCCTTGCACAAGTCTGGATCTCATACAGTTTTGGAGAATTATAGACCTATTTTCATCTTATCTGTTTTCTCAAAGATCATAGAGAAATTGCTAAAAAAGAGACTTCTAGGATATATAAAAAAATTTAATTTAAGAGATGCACGACAATATGGTTTATTGGAAAATAGTGGTACCCAGAATGCAGTTATGGATCTTGTTCATGTCCTCTCACTTAACTTGGATCAGGATAAATATATAATAGTAATTTTAATAGATTTAAAAAAGGCCTTCGATGTAATTGAGCATCAAAAACTTTTAGTCAAACTGCATAGCCTAGGAATTCGAGGGAATATGTTTCGTTTGCTGAAATCATATTTAAGTAATAGAAAACAAACTGTTATACTTGATGGTGAGAAAAGTACTGAACGCAACATTACATATGGAGTCCCACAAGGATCTGTTCTGGGTCCATTACTGTATATTTTGTATGTTTTGAGTTTGAAGAAGGCGGAGCTGAGAGCTAACTATTTCATGTTCGCTGATGATACTATTCTAGTATATACTGGAGAAAACTTACAGTGCATGGAAGAGGAGATAAATAATGATCTGCTAAAATACAACTCATGGTTAACAGAAAACAAATTGAAACTCAATACCAACAAAACAAAATATATGTTATTCAAACAGAAAAATAAGAACGAAGATATCATTCAACTCAGATTAGGAAGCAGTATTTTAACTAAAACAGATCAAGCTAAATATTTAGGAATCATTTTGGACAACAAGTTGAACTGGCAAGCACATTACCAATATTTGAGCAGTAAAATTATTCCGATGATAGGTATGATATATAAATGTCAACAGTATTTGGATATTAATTCTAAATATAAGTTATACAATGCTTTCTTTGCTTCGAACATAAGATACCTGATATGCATCTGAGGGACATGTTCTGAAACTCTACTATCAAAATGCCAGAGGCTACAAAATAAATTTGTTAAACTCTTATTTCACATTGATTATAGGACTCCTACTGCAGAGGTATACAAAACACTAAATATAGAACCAATAAAAACACTATTAGAAATAGAACAATGTAAATTAATTTATAAAAAAGAATATGAAGGATATAAACTCAACATCAGGTTAACAAGAAATAGTGAAATTCATCAATAGGGAACCAGAATAAAACATAATCTCCACTTACAACAAGCAAGGACTGAAATAGGCAAAATGAATCCAATAAGGAAATGCTCTGAAACATTTAATAGATAACCTCTAGTTTGTGAAGTCAATAAAAACATTTTTTTGTTCAGCAGACTTGAATTGAATATTAACTTCTAAGAGCGATTGAACTCCTGGAACAGCAATACGCTGATTTGGAGTAAACTTACCTAAATCATGAATTATAATTTTGAGTTTAATATTTTATATATGAGATTATTTTTGATTTACTGTATGTTTAGGTAAATAAAATAAAAAAAAAAGACATCATTTTAAGAGACAGGCAGTGTTTTCTTTTCCTGGAAGGGCACCCACTTCGAATTCTATTTGCTCCCATTTTGAATATTTCTTCTACTGCTTGCAGTCAGCTGAACTTTTTTAGTTTTACTTTCCTTTCGATACATTGCTTGCTAGCTAGGAATGAATCTAACTGACAACCTGTGTTAATTGCCTTCAAATTTCCTACAAACCTTTTTATTAACTCTGTATTACAAGTCTCATGTTCTGCTAAATTTGCAATGCGGCTAAACTCTATTTTAAGACTTTCCATGGAATTTGTATGTTCTTCGCATCCTAAAACTAAAAATAGTAAACTAGAAGCAATATTATAAATTTTATATCATCTTACAAGTTATATAAACAGTTCACAGTTATTGATGATGCTGTCAGTGACGTCGAGGAAATATCAGTTGGGGTTGCTCAGGGATCAGTCCTTGGACTACTATTTTACATGTTATATGTGCACAGGTTAAAGCTGCTTAGCTTGAAATGTAGATACTTAATGTTTGCGGACGATACTATTTTAGTGTATTCTGCTGCGGATGAAGCAGATCTAGCAGAAACAATGAACCTGGACTTGACTTTGTAACATGAATGGCTGTGCTCAAATAAGTTAACAATTAATATAATTAAGACTGTATATATGATACTAAAGCAAACGGGGAAGAAAAAGTGCAATCCAGTGATAAAAGTAAAGAGACAAATATTAAAACAAGTAACAAATTATAAATACTTACTATTTCTAATAATCTAACATGGACTTTACACATAGAAAATATAACAAATAAAATACCACCTTTTATTTGAGCTCTAAGAAGATGTGCACACCAACTCAACAATAAGTCGAAATATTTATTATATAATAGTTTCATTGAGCCCCACTTATTCCCTGCTGGGGCAATGCTAGTGAAGTTTCACTAAACAAATTACAGAGGCTACAAAATAAGTCCATCAAAGTTTTATTTCCATCGGACTTTTCTACATCGAATAGGTGAGTTATTGTACAAAATTTTCTCATTGCTCTATATACAGCTTATATTATTTGAACAAATCAAGTTAGTGTATAGTGTACAAAATAAAACAATTAAAGTAAACCTCGTATTAAAACAAAATAAAAACTTTCATAACTAGAAGATATGTTCAAAAAATGCACTAAGAAATACAGTAGCCCACACAAAGAAGAAGCAAGACTATCATTTAATACTGTACCTGAAAAATTAGTAATGGTTGGCAGGCGGGAAATAATATACAACCAGCTGAAGGAATATATTAAGGAAAAAGACAATTCACTATAACTGTATATGTTTCAAAAGGTGTAGATATTGTGATATTTGTTTATACTATCAACTAGTTGAGATAAAACCTAGCTTTAGATAAGATTATTTTATTAAGATGTAATCATTTAGGCCTTAATATCAGATGTAAATCTGTTTCAAGGTCAGAAATAAATATTTTAATATATATATATATATATATATATATATATATATATATATATATATATATATATATATATATATATATATATATATATATAATTATATTTTCGATATTCTCATTGTCCATCACAGAATCCGATTGAGCTTGATTATTTGCACTCCTCAGATTCAACCAATTCGTCGATGTTTTTAAAAATGAACAGTGTTTTTCCCAAGTTGCTAGATAAGCATTAAGTTGTCAATCATTTTCCATCAAATGAGGACTGGTTAAAATATTGACGCTATACAAATTTTCTACACCACAAAAATATTTGCAAAAGGCTCCTCCTGTCTCACAAGCGCAGTGTCTTGTGCCCTAATAGTTTATATTTAGTAAAATCGCGCCTCAGGCCGATTATATTTTTTAATGTCATAGTTGGAGGCGTGTCTTATGCTGTAATAGTTTATATTTAGTGAAATAGCAACCTGGATATAGCTCATATATTTTATCAATCTTATGTGGAAAAATAAGTTTCAGTAAATTTATATATTAGATGGATTTTATTAGATATCAGTATCTAACAAGGTTTTAATTAATGAGAACGAGGCATTATAGTTCATTCTTTCAATTTCCTGTGTGGCATATCTCAATAACTTATAATCCACTGATTGATGTTGCTGTTTTGGATAAAGCGCTATTTAAATGCCACTTTATAAGTGGTTTAGAGGATATAAATACGCTTGTTTTTATATATATTTTTTCAATAATTTTCTTTTTCTGTTTTGACAAAACTTTGAAATTTTTAGTTATGAATGTATTCCTAATCAAATTAATGTACTCTCTAGTACAATAGATCGCCTTTTTCTTTATCCTTAGCAATATAATAATTTCAAAGGGGCTTGCTTCATGACACAGCCTATAGATACATCTTGATCAACATATAATTGAAGCGGAACTTTCTTGAGGAAGTTCAGCTTTAGAGAAGCTTTCTGGGGTGAACTATCAGTTTTTGTGACGTGAGATCTCACAAATGTATAAACAAATGTTTTGAATTATTTTTAATAGTTAAATAGTTCAGTTTTTAATTATATGGCCCTCGTTTATTAATTATGGCCTATGTTAATTCTATGCTTCATGTCTAATATAAATGGTTATCAAATCTATGGCTTATGTTAAGGCTATTGTTGTCTATGGCTCATGTTAAGTCTATTATTGTCTATGCCTTATGTTAAGTCTATGCCTTTTTTTGTTTATATTATCCAAACAATTGATTTGTAATTGGCGTCTGAAATTAAGATCTTATCGCCGGAACGGCTAATATCGGTACTAGAGCATGGGCCATTAGCTGTTTGTTTACATTGATTGGTAATGGTATTTACGTTCATTTCATTTCGAGTTTTCGAACATTTAGCTTCGTAATTTGTGTTTTTTGGACTTCGTATTTTCCAGTGGTTCATTGTGTTTCGATTGAGGACAATATTATCTCTGCTCAACAGTAGATAACCTACCTACATCAAGTTGAAATTTACACTGACTTTTCATCATTGAACATGAGAATCAATAATAAAATAAAGTAGAGGGCGAATAAATTAATTGGTCAAAGGAACTATGTTTACCTCATGAAATGATATAATACCTATTTATTTAAAAAGTAAAAAAACTTTCAAAAGTTTCAAGAAAACATCTCTGACATGTCTACTTTCATTACCAACTGAAGAATTTTTGAGTATAATGGACAAAACTAAGTACTTGCCAGCAAAACTGAAAGAAACAACATGAAATAAAAGAAGAATTAACATGAATACTCTGCTTGAATGGTTTGAACGTAATGAGTTATTATATTTTTTGAATTTTCCTGACGTATAACAGCTCTCCTAAAAGTACGGCGGACTTCTGAGAGTCTGGTTTTTTTTTATAGAATCTCTGTTTTCCTGGTTATATAATTGAATATTTTAGTTTTTACCTAGCTAAGAGTCAAGTTTTACTTCATATTCTTGATGTTATGGTAAACTGTTATTTTGGTTGTGCAAATAAACATTATTTATTATTATTTTAATAGGATATCTGGTTGTTACATGAAAGAAAATACAATTATCTAGAATCTATGGATGATGGCCCAGGTTCAGATCCGATAAAAGTGGAAGAATTTTCGTTGGAATTGCATTGGACTTCAAAAACTCTACGTTTTCGGTTAGCTGAAAATTGCAAATCATCAGTTGGTATAATTCTATATTGAAAAATCCACAAACTTACTGCAGGGAAAATAATTATTCTCAGTAAACTGTAAAGAGCAACTCTCTTATGTTCAGACATTTTTTTTCAATCTTCAAGTTATGAATCCACACATTTCTTCTGTCCATCATTTCCTTGTTTCCCAACTTTGTTTGGAATACAACTTTGAATTGTCCAGCTTTCGGAAAGGTATGTAAGCTATATTATGGTTTTTTTTTGCCCAAGATGAACAATATGATACACAACAATAGTGATTCATCTCTTCTGAACGTTTGTAAACGATCCAAAACACAATTAAAACCCAACAACTTCTCATATAAAATACACGTAAACAGATGTGAACAAATCAATCTATTGCCCATGCGTTAGTAATATTCGACACCGGTAGGGGGCGTAACGCTTATTATGTTTTACCAATAATTGTTCAAAATATTTTTTATTTCAATTATTCTTAACTAAAATCTGCCTGCGCTTCAATTAAGTTAGCGTTTTCACTACCTAGTTTAACATTAACCACGGCCTCTTTTTCAGCATTTTGAATCTATGCGGCTCCTCAGTCAACCTTGACCCGGTCAAGGCGGTTCTTGCCGGCTGCACTAACCTGTACTCCATTAATCTTCAATCTTGCCGCGCCCTCCCGCGCGGCATTAAGCGCCTCTACACGGGCGGCGCCGTCGAGGAGTTAAAGCAAAGCTTGCAGGACAAGCCAAAGACTGACGACAACGACGATGATGACAGATCGCCCATACATAAACCGTCGTCTACTCCGCCCGATTGAAAAGTGTGATTTGAGACAGCTCATGTGTTTTGTGAAGGCGCGAGTCGAAGAGGAATGACTGTTGTGGGTCAATTGAGTGAGATCTAGTTACTTGTTTCCGCAAAGGTACAGTAGGTATGAATGTGTATATATAAATATAATGTGAAAACATACCCTTGTGGAAACGAATTGTTTATAAAGCTATTAATCCGAAGAATTGATGAATCTGCTAAGAAGAAATATTAATCGTGTTTAGTTCTTGACCCAATTTATTTTTAAATAATCAGTAATTTGGTTTTTAGTGTGAAAGTCAAAATAGTTAGGTATAAACGTTGTACCTATTATGATCTTTTATCTTCGTTGATGTTTCTTATATGACTATAAGAGTTTTTATATACAGAAAATATTCTTTTTTATGTTATTGAGAATTTTGCAAATATTATTCGTCTACATAAAACAAACTTTTTTTATAAGAATGAAGTGTAAGGTAGAAATTTTTAATATGTAACTGTCGTTAACAGTTACATATTAAAAATTTCGTGAAAAAACTGCCTCAATATAATAGGCGAATATAAAATTTTCTATTACTTAATCAGTTAGCAGTAAAAGCACATTCAGACAACACTTCGTATACATAATAATAACTTTATTTTTCTTTTATATTTAGAAAAATAAGTGTAGTGTTTAAAATGTTTTTCGTACGTAACCTTTGATTATTGAAAGAAACGTTTTTTTTTCGCACATCGCAGTTTAGTAGATTTAGAAATCGAATTTTTGTAATTTTTCTGCAGGAGACTTTCATTTGTACTGAAAAATAGAGACACTCTATAGATTTATTAATTAAGATATTCAGATTTATTCAAAAGTTTTAATGAACAGAATTTGACTTTTTTCATTTCTTCCACAGAAAATTAAATTCCGAATTTAATAACTGCATTTCATAATATAATCGAGTTAGTATTAAAGAAATGATATCAAAAATATTCTCCTCAAGGTATTTCTTGCAAATTTTGCTATTGTGATAAGAAAAGTAGTTAATTCAGTCAAAAAAACATACATTATTCACGTACATAAACTATACGAACAATTTTATACATCAAATTAGATAGTAGACATAAGCCAGACAATATAATGAGGTTTCCAATTAAATCCTATACATAATAGGCTCAAAAAAGAAAGTTAAACATTTCAAATATAAAATTACTCCCATAATTCTCCCTTTTCTGTCACCCTATTATAAATGCTTAAACTTCTTGGCAGATTTCAATTCCTCGGAATATTGGCTGTGAAAAATTATAACGACCCATAATATCAACATATTTAATGACTACATAATACACATTCAATCGAAATTCATCTATTCCTAACAAATTCTCTGGAAAAAGCCAGTTTTGGGTAATAAAAACTAAACATTTCAGCTTAGGTCATGTATATTGTTTTCTCTGTATGCTCTTTTCAGAGAACCATTTTCGAAGTTTCTGCTTAGAAAGAGCTGTTGAATGGATGAATAACCAAAAAAAAATTTAAATTATTCCTCTCTTTCATATAATTGAGAAGTACATCAATACAGTTTTTGTGTTTTTAAGCATATATTTGTAATACTAATAGTACACGTTTATAAATTTAATTCTATTAATTACATTTTAGAAAATATTGTTTTTTTTATAAATTTTATATTAGTATTGAATTTATTTGAAAGTTTTTCACCTGTAGAAACTGCGGAAAATTTGTTGATATTGTTAACAATTATATTATTGATTTAATATATGAAAATATTGTACAGTACCTGTCTTAGTGAAAGAAATATTTAACAAACACCAATTATTACTTTATTGAGAATATAAGTAACCTTTGTAAATATTTGAATTCTAGATAAGGGTAATGGCACTTATGAGTCTTCACATTTAATTTTTTATGATTGTATTTTATGAATTAAAAATTTTATTTTGAACTCCTTCGGTAACCACTTAAAGAAATTTGTCAAGATAGCATTTTATTTGCGTTATCTCAATGAATATTGCATTTTTTATAGTTAGGCCAAGCTACAGAGATTTAGAGTGAGCATTTCGTGCAAAAAGTGTTAGAAGAAAACCAGCTCCGCCATTGTGTGTAAAATAGTTCCACATGATATAGTGATATGTTTTTCACTCGACTTTATTGTTTATGTCTTTGTTATTAACAATTTTATGTTTAGTTTTTTGCTTATAAAATTGAAACTATCAGAGTAATCGTGATGATGTCAATAGACTTATTGTAGAAAATGAAAAGACGAAAAAAATGAGAGGTCGGACGACTCGATCAGACCCTTAGTCTAAGGGAAAATTGGAAAAAACCGTCCAAAATGCAGTTTATTCAAAAGTTCATAACTCGGTTATTTTTTGAGTTGTAGCGTAGATCCTCCGGCCAGTATTAGCTATTGATAGGAACTTCATTTTTGCGAAGATCAGGAACTGTCCGATGCATAGTTTTTGATCTGTGGCCATTTGATTATGTTACTATGCAATTTTCCAGCAGACCTGAATGCGACAGGTATGGTCCGATTTCAATTTACTAAAAAGATTTTGAAAGTAGAATTCTCATAGTTCAAAACGTTCATCTTGGTTTTTCATAAAAACGCTGAGAAATATGTTAAAAATAAAGCTGAACATGACAAAAAACGGCCGAGCGCGTGAGAGTAGTTGAAGAGTGTGGGTTTACAATTATTATCTGACAACGTTTAGAAATTACTGTCATGTTCAAAATGCCGACGCTTTCGAATGTCATACTTCTCCTTGCCTGCTGCTCTACCCCCACTCTTCAACTACTCTCACGTGCTCGGCCGTTTTTCGTCATGTTCAGCTTTATTTTTAACATATTTCTCAGCGTTTTTATGAAAAACCAAGATGAACGTTTTGAACTATGAGGATTCTTTTTTCAAAATCTTTTTAGTAAATTGAAATCGGACCATACCTGTCGCATTCAGGTCTGCTGGAAAATTGCATAGTAACATAATCAAATGGCCACAGATCAAAAACTATGCATCGGACAGTTCCTGATCTTCGCAAAAATGAAGTTCATATCAATAGCTAATACTGGCCGGATCTACGCTACAACTCAAAAAATAACCGAGTTATGAACTTTTGAAAAAACTGCATTTTGGACGGTTTTTTCCAATTTTCCCTTAGACTAAGGGTCTGATCGAGTCGTCCGACCTCTCATTTTTTTCGTCTTTTCATTTTCTACAATAAGTCTATTGACACCATCACGATTAAACTGATAATTTCAATTTTATAAGCAAAAAACTAAAAAAAACGCGATTTTTTGCATAAAATTGTTAAAAACAAAGACATAAATAATAAAGTCGAGTGAAAAACATATCACTATATCATGTGGAACTATTTTACACACAATGGCGGAGCTGGTTTTCTTCTAACACTTTTTACATGAAAAAATCTCTGTAGCTTGGCCTAAGTAGGTAGATGCTTTCTTGTATCACATTGTTAACATAATTTTAAAGTAATTTACAAAACTACACATTGGAATTAATAGCCACTTGCGCATATTTTAGTTTAATATAATTGAGTCTTCATGAAACACGAAACTATTTTCTGATGATTGTAATTTATATTTGGCGAAAACCTATTTTAAACTAATATTAAATTAGCTCAATGATCAATTTTTACAGATAGTGACCTATAAGACGTTTGAGAACTGAGAATTAATCAATGTAATCATAGTTAATCAATATGAATTACTGCTGTCACAAGAATTTTCAGGATATTTCAAAAAAATATTGTTTCAAAATGAAAAAATTTCGAAAAATTCGGGTTTTAAATAAAAAACTTCGAATTGATGGTTACCTTAAATCTCTATTTTTTAATAATTCTTTTTGTTCATCAGTTCACTCTGAATTTTTATTAAAATGGAATCCTTAGGAGTTGTTAGTGTAGAGGCTGTTTTACAAGAGTGAACAATAAAATATGGGCCAATTTTTTCTAATGACATACTTTATTTTTCAATCTTTCAGGAGATTCTTTGAGGAAAATTAACTAGTTTTCTTTGTATCTCAAGATAAACCGAAAATTCCATTATGGTAAAACTATCAGCAAAAAAATTTACTCGTTAACTTCGTTTGATAACTATTGTGCAAACCGTTGATATATGTAATAACGTTTTTTCAATTGATATGGTGTACAATAAAACAAAAATCAATAAAACAAAAATCACTAGGTCAATTTAACTGAGGACTATTAAAAATACGAAATCGAATTATGTAGTGAAATAAACTAATACACCATAGGATTATTAAAAGAAGAAATTAGAATAGACTTCAACTGCTAAGCAATTTTTTATTTATTTTAATAATTACTATTACAAGTCCCAAAGTAAATATTTCTTGATATGTGTGGTGGAAATATGTATTTGTTGAGCATATTAAAAGAATAGCTTTACTTGAATCAGTGTACTCTTCTCCCTACTGTTTCTGCAATATGTTGTTACAAGCTATTAAAAATAATTTGGCACATGTTCGCTTTTGTGAATATTCTTGATACTGATTTATTTATATAATTTTAAATAAGATGTATGTGCGTAGTCTATAAAGTGTGTTTTCACTCACATATATTTCACCCAGATGAAGAACCATTTTTACATGAATAATTAAGCAACAACAATTTTGAATTTAAATACATTGAATTGAACATATTTCACGCAATATTCAGGATTTTAACGTAGATGTTTTTATTTACGAAATTGAATAATTTTATGTCTAGCTCTTACAACAATCAAAAATCGTTTTGCCTACAAATAACTAAATGTAAATAAAGTTTTCTTCTAAATAATGCTAGTGAATTATTTGGAAATCGTATGCGCTAGAATATGGTTTTTCCTTGGCAATTTTTATTAAGTATATTTTTTTCTCCAACGGTTATTCCGTTGTTAAACAGAGCTAGTTTGAACAAATTAATCTGATTTTATATTTGAAGAGTTTTTAATTCATGAAAACGTAAATAGAAGGTCAATCTGTGTAAATGTGTAGGTCTTATTGTGTTGTATATATTATGTCGTTCCATTATTATCAATGTTTTTAACCGGTTGATTATTTGTTTTTTATTTTTAATTTTGTGCACTTAATATCAGCTGTACTAATGTATATTATTTATATAAATATATACATAGGTTCCAATTTTTTTTTTATTAAAACTACTACAGGGTGGTCCAACGAAAAGTATGCACCTAGCTTTCCCCTTTTTTAGAATTGAAAGCAAAACAAAAAATACTCGAACACTTGGAGTTTGCGTTTGACGGGACACATTTAAGATATATTTGTCAACTTGTACCTTTAACCATCCTAGGGCGTGTCACAACCCCATTATTTTAAATCGAAAGTGGGGACGATTGATATATCATTTGAACAGGCACAAAATTATCTTTCTAATGATAACGTATTTGTTGAGATTTACTTAAAAAGTTAATGCGAAAACAGTTTTATTATATATTCGCCCGAGAATGTTGGTATTAATTAAAAATACAAATAACTTTTGGTTTTAAGGAATCAAAACATTAGCAATTAGTCGTACGTTTCAATGTTTGTTTCTTGTAACAGTGCTTTGTAAAGAAAGTGAACAAACTGGTTAATTGATTTATTAAAACGTTACTTTAACAAGTGTTGAAAATGTGACCCACTTGCTTCCATACAATAATACAGATTTTGTTCAAATCTATTTCTAACATTTTGTAGCATATCAGGTGTTATGCTTCTGCACTGTGCTGTGATCCATTGGCAAACATCTTGGCAAAAACGAAACATGTGCGTGTCGGAGCGCACGACAGAAGTGATAATTTTAACTAATCCAAGTTGAAATAATTAATATTGAAATGTAGGGCTAAGATTCTTACGAGATTGTAAATAAATAAATTAAAAAAGGAGTAACCTCTGGGATTCGAACCCAGAAATACGGCACACCAGGGTTCAGTACTTAGACCACTCGGTCGTCAACGCAATGTAAAAAATAGACGCAAGAGTGTATATAACGAGAGGATAACGTATCGCCACGCTATATAATTAAATATAAACCTACAATACGTAGTCATTATTTTATGGAACAAATTTGTAAAGCTTTATTTTTTCATTATGCCATATCTGATTCCTATAGTAATCTGTCCTTTCATACATATAACTTATACAAAATTATTTCGATGTTTCACATCTGACGTTTTCGAGTTGCTTGTACTTGAATTAATGAGTACATATAATGCATTGGCGATTGACGTGGCGGAGTGGAATCAGAAAGAGAAGGGATGAAGGAACGGAAAGAAAGAGTGAGAAAGAGAAAGGTATACAATATTCGCTTGTGTTAACTAACAGCATGACTCTCGTCACTTTTTTACTCTCGCATATTTTTCAGTTTGGTCCCGCAGCGAAATCCCTATCTCTTCCAAGCCTGCCGTAAGGAACTTCGTTCCAAAAACAAAATAGCATCGAAATTGTAGTTTGATGTTGGAAGGTAAAGTTCAGGCACTCTTCCACATTATAAAAGGCATGTTTACACAGAATATCCCTACACTCATTCCTAAAGCACCTAAAAGTTAAAACCTGAAACTGCGAGGTAATTCGTTATAAAGTTTGGGTCCTATAAAATCTGCTCTGCTTTGACACTTGTTCAGCGTACAAAACTTGCCATTAAGATTGTGTTTAATCCTGGTGTCGTGATCATGGGACTGCAATGACTCTTCATTTTGTTTAATGAGCAATAGATTTTGCAAGATGTGTAGTGATTGGAATGTTAGAATACCCATGCTGGTGAAATCAGCCCTACAGTAATCCCTGTATCCCAGCCCACACATGACTCTAAGGTCCTCTGCAAGCCAAAGACACGACAGGCATGCGACGAACCCCCCCAAGCAATGATGCTGTAGGACATAATACTATGAAACAATGCATAGTACGCTGATCTTATAGTATTCGATGACACTTCCTGTCAGGTTACGCAACACAAACACACTACTTCTCAAATTTCGAATACACACTCTAAACATGTTCAACCTACATTGTATCGATCAACACACCAATAAATTTTTCTTGTTGCATCTCTCTGCCATCAACCCCACGCAAAGAAAAAGGGGCAAATTGTACTTTGTTTGCATTTAAGAGAAGCCTATTTGTCTTAAACAACTCTTATGTCTGTACGGGCAGCTGCCAGTTTCCCAGCAACCTCCTCCTCAGTCCCCCCTGTGACATGCACGGTAGTGTCATTCGCGAAGAGCACACACCCAGTGTCAACTACATGTATACAAGTTTGTAAATCATTAATATAAATGAGAGTATCGGTTCGAGGACCGAACCCTGTAGTACTCCGGCGTTCAGCGGTAGCTCCTCCGACAACACGCCACCAACCTTCACCACCTGGGAACGATCACTCAAATACGACCGTAAGAGCAATACACTATCTGGGCTGAAGTTGTACTGTTTCAGTTTTTCTACAAGGATATCTTGAGTGACACAATCGAATGCATTGCTCAAGTGTCAAAAGAGTGCAGAGAAGTATTTCTTGCCATCAAATGAATCTAAAATCACTCCAAGAAGATCCAGTATAGCTAGAGTAGTACTCTTGTCCTTTCTGAAACCAAACTGTCTATCAGAAAAAAGATCCCGAGATTCAAAGAAATTTATTAATTGGACACCAAAGCTCTTTCAAATATTTTTGAGATGATAGGCTGTATGAAATTGGTTTAAAGTTTGCAACCGGAGTGTTTTCTCCCTTTTTAAAGGTTGATGTGACAAGGGCTGGTTTTAATACTCTTGGAAAGATGCCAGTTCTGAGTTTATTAATTTAGTTATTGGTATTATTATGAGATCTTGAACAGACTTTATGAGAGGCACAGTGAGTCCATATATGTCAGCACTCTTTTTTCTGTAAAGTTGATTAATTATGTCTCTAACATTGTTATATGTTATTTCTCGAAAATAAAATTCTATGTCTGGACGTTTTATAGCCCGAAGGTTCATCAAGTTATCCGTTATGTTTGCAAAGAAAATATTAAAATCTCCCGGAGATTGGTGAGAGCCATCTCTTGGCGAGTTACTTTTGTCAGTTCTACCTCTGGTCGAGTTTATTAAGTTCTACGTGCATTTGGCAGGGTTTTTGGCTGAATGTGTAGCCCGATAATTGGCGAGATATTTTGCCTCCTTTGAAGCTTTTTTTTATAGGTTAGCTTATAGCACTTGAACCAATTTATATCACTCACTCTTCCATAACGCGTGAATACTCCATTCAAAAAATTCAGATGCTCCCTCATTCTGCGCAAATCATCAGTAAACCATCTTACCTGGTGTGGCTGGTCCGACCTCACACACAATATATTCTTTCTCGGGAAAGACTGCGAGTATGCCCCCTCCAGCATTTCAATAAAAAGTCCAAAACTGTTTTCTATAATATAGTATAGTGCGGAGGTGTACCATCTTGCTGGAAATGAAGCCGATCTGCATTATGATTTTGGGCATATTCTATTATTTGCGTTATGAAAGGATCAATTGCATTATAAAGTACGCTCAGGTAGACTTCAACAGTTAAATTTCCAGGAATGAAAAGTGGTATTATGATATGACTTCCTAATATGCCACACCAGACGTTCATTTTTTCAAGGTACTAGGTATCAAACTCACGGAATAAATGTAGGTTACTTTCATCCCAGTATCGGCAATTATATCTATTCGAAGCTCCATTCAAATAAAATGTACACCCATCAAACAAATATAATAAGCGCGGATCTTTGATTAAACCCTGGCTCATTTATTTACAAAATTGCAGCCTTCTATCAGCATCATCCTCATTTAGTTCCTGTACTAATTTATACGGATGAAATTTATTCGCTTTTAAAATCCGTATTATGGACGAGCGGGGACCCCTGAGGCTTCAGCTAGTTGACAGGTACCTACTTTGGGTATGATCCAATTCAACATGCCCCAAAACAGCGATTTCCACAGCTTCATTTCTAATATGATTCTGAGGCTGGTGTTTCACATTACAAACAGATCCGGTATTGACAAACTTTCTAACTTGTCAACATTCGAATCTCATTCACATTTTTACCAGAATGAATAACACAATCGATCAGTAAGTCTAGCACGACTATTATTTTGAAAATTAAGTTTAACAATTTTTCAACTCATACTGGAATGGAATAAACCATTTTTTACAGTGAACTTAAAATAACTTCAAAAGCAAGCTAACTGAATCGATCAAGGGACTAAAACTGTTTCCTCCTCAAAAGCACGAGTCCTAGCATTTTTGCTTTCAATTCCCATAGAGGAGATAAGCTAGGTACAATTTTCGTTGGACCACTCTGTATACAAAACGTACCTACCTAGTACGCAACGAAAGATTTGTGTTCAATCTATATAATATATATATTTTCATGAGGAAACTGTATGTAATTATCCAATTCATAAAAATTATTGATCGAGTCCAACAGTAGTCCCTATGATTTGTAACATCCATCTTCAGGCACGAGTAAAAAAACAATAATCAAGCAAACTGTAGACGACACAAAAAAGAACGAGGCATTTTTTAGAGCATGCGCAGTGCAATAGAATTTATTTACATTTTGACAGCAAATTGGCGGGTAAATCCATTTTATGATCCATTTGCTGTGTTCTGTGTGTTTATTGCTGTTTATGTAGAAAAGTGAAAAAACTCATTTTCAACACAAAACATTATTAAACTCCAACAGTACATCTCCAAATAGGAGATGAGCATGAGGTGCTGAAGAAAGGAGATTTTGCTTTAGGATTTATGAATAATACTATGGAAGACAAGTTGCGGAAATTCTCAAGTATAATATGTATGGATGGCACTCACGGCACAAACATAAAAGGAATGGACTTGACAGTTATGCTGATAAAAGAATAAAAGATGACAAAAATGCAGGATTCAGCAGGATTCCCAGTATTATTCTTTCTTACTAATCGACTTGATCAAGTAGTCCAGGAAGTTTTTCTAGGTGGGCGTAATGCTATTCTTGTTATATATATTTAACAGAATTATATGTTTGTGTTTCTTAAGTTTTACAGGTGCTCTCTGAGATAAATTAAAACAATAAATAAAACCGGACTATTTGATGATGATCCCAAATATTTCAATGCCTGGGCAAAAACAATAAGAAACCATCCGAAACGGCTTTTATGTACTTGGCATGTAGTGAAGAACTGGAACATTCAAGGCAGAGAGAAAATCAAGAACCAAGAAATCAGGAAAGAAATGAAGAAGATAATCACCGAAACTAGCAAAGATAGGATGTTAGAGATCACAAACACATACCTTTTAAAATTGCAAGAGGCAGGTGAAACTGATTCATTGGTATGAGTGTAATTATCCTGAGTATACTGTGAAAAATACCTTGTGTAAGCATGTTCACTTGGTACGTATGTATGAGGAGCACATGGACACTAACTCTGTTGCAGACGATTTTGCAAAATTTTTTGGGAGAATCCTTGACAACCAAAGCACAAAAAGAGATGGAAGTATGCCAGTTCATTGAAGAGGTAAGAAACCGCGAAGTGACATCAAATCAAGATGGGACAGCCACGGACAGTGACTAGAGGGATGCTCAGCTGAAATATTATTTCAATTGGGCAAAAGATCTTCAGGATGAAGATTTTGCTGTTTTTATCAACCACTTGCAGTTGTGAAAAGGTCTGAACCAACAAAGAAGAGGAAAATGGAAAAACAGGAATATTTTCCTTCAAATAAGCATTCAAAAGTGAGTGAGAAATATAATTTGAATACATTTATTCTTTCTTTTGCTAGAAAATAGATTTACTGTGGGGATATTCTACCTATTTAATAATTTTATGTTAATATCGGTATAAAACATGATTTACCTTTATTTTTAGATTTTTTTCTTTTTTCAGAATTGATATTAGCAAAGTGGAATAGGCTCATCCTTATGGTCATCAATCTTCATACAAAATGTTAAGTATATAATATTAAAATTTTCATTATGTATTGTTCTTTGGGTTTTAATTTATATATTGCTTTATAATTATTGTTTAAAGTAAGTCCTTGAATGTATATATATTAGTCAATGATATTGTAAGCAATGTTAGACATTGCACAAGGGGATCTTGCTCTGTTTTTGTGTTTTGATTATTGCTAGAGTTAGGTCTTTTTGTGCAATGCCAAACTTTTCATCGCAATTAAATAAATAAATGATATGTTAATTTACATCGTATTTTCAAAATGCCTTATCTTCAGTTTATAAGTATTCCCTGTAATTGAAGCAAAGTTTGTTGTGAAAAATAATCATTGATCTTTTGTCTTATAACTCCAAAATATTTTGGCTAACCACATTTTAATTGCATTAGGAGTTTCCTTCTAGATTTGTTATCCGTATTTCATATTGATTTTAAATAATAATTGAGAAAATCTTACGCTTGGTTTGCATTCCAACGTTATTTTAACTCCTGAACTTTCGCGCTTTAATTCAAATTTTTAAAATGGCACATATTTTGGCTTATGCGCATGCCCTAAAAAATGCTTCGTTCTTTTTTGTGTCGTCTGCAAACAGTGAATACACACTATTTTATGTGAAAAATACTGATGAATTTATCTGTGCTCCAGTACCTCTTCAATTTGTGATCGTAGAAGTTTAAAAGTTCTGTGGTTGGTGAACAAAATGAAGTTAGTCACATTTGAATTGATACGAACATAGAAATACATCAAATAGCGCGCGCTTCTTACTTCTTCATGTTGCACATTCGCATTCAACATTCTCTCGACGAAATGCCCAATACCGAGAGCTCAGATGGTAAGTACCAAAAATTTAATAGTTCTGCAATTTCATGACACTTGCAGTGGTAATATAAAAATTGTTTTAAAAGGCATGAGCTGCAGTCAATTTGAATAGGCTGCATAGGTGAGCAAAGCTTTCAAAAACTGGTTTCCCTTTTCCATCTACTATACATATTGTCTTAGGGAGCTGAAATTCTAATATATTGTTCTAAACTGCATCATGTGTTTCAAAATTTTTGATATCGCGGCTTTTATGGTTTTACTCTAATTAGAAAATAAGCCCTCATACCGAATTTCTGCTCAGTTGACCCGAAGGCAGTCTCTGGATGCGTCCAAATGTATCATTCCATACTGTGCAATAATCTTCCGAAAAATTACGATTATCAATAGGTAATTTATAGATTGTACACACAAGAAGGTAGATATACAAAAAATAAATTTGAGTGTATATATACCGCTGGACTCCACTTAATATAATATATGAACACACAAGAAGCTAATAAATGAGTAATTTTTTTCATTTACTAAATGTCCAGTAATTATAGTTTGAAAATTTAGTTGTGATAATTATTATGCAATGCGTGTTAAGTAATTTGTTCAATTTTCAGGGCATCTCAGTATTAAGCATCAAGTATTTGATTACATAATTATATTGTGTACATTTCAGGAGAAGCATCCTAACAAAAATAAATAAAAAACAATTCCCATTTGAATCAATATAATTAAAGTACAATAATTTAGTACCTCTAAAAGTAAATAACAAGCAAACATTACATACAGATAAATTAACTGTTATACTAACTGCAAGCAATAAATCATAATAAATACAGCCTTTTTGGATTAAAACTCTTTATTATTTATTAATTAGTTAAGACATTCCTTTCAGAAGATCACTTATGTAGGTTTCAGGATTAGTAATGACATCCAGCAAACCTGGAAAATAAAGAAAATTGTTCACACTTAGAATATCACTTAAATAAACTTGAATGAAAAGAAACCAATCTCAATTTGAGTACTCAGATAAGACAACACTTTTTAAAAAGAATTTCTATCCATTTCGAGAATGGAAATTGTGGAAAACAATGAGAAAAAGATCCTTATTTTATACTATTTGTCTTTGCTCAAATAGTCAATGTAATTTGTGAAAGATGTTCTATAATACCTAATGAACCTAAAATTTGATCTTAAATGTACTAAGTTGATGTACCAACCAAATTGAAAAAACCTTAACTAAATAGGCATGACGACAGTATCAAAAAATTGTCGATTTAATGGTATCAGGGAAAAATTCAGATTTTCAATAAAATAAAACATTAATATACTGCAATCGGCCATTCTGACTGAAACACCAATCACAGCGCATGACGTCACGCTTAGGTAAACTCCACTGTAAATACTCTCATTCACTGTGTTTTGTTGTTGTGAACACTACTGATTACGCATTTGGATTGATTTTTTATTATTTTACGTGTGGTTTATCGACTCCACTCTACTATAACAATGGAACCAAGCATTGTTAAAGCAAATAGCTCAAATTTGCCCAGGATTGATGTATTAATGTTGGGCGATTTCCTCCCAACAAATGAAGAATTTTGCTCGTCAGAGTTTAGAAACGTGAGAATTTCCTTGTAAGTAAATTGTATTTATCTTTACCCTGGATACATCCAATTTAGATATAATCAAACCCGTTTTGAACTCATGCGAGTTTATTTTACTTTCATAGGTTATTTTTACAATAAACTTGTCATTGTTTATTTTTGAAGTTACCTCCCTCACAGCTTGTAAATTGCTATTTTAGAGTTAATAACATGTTAAGACCCAATAAAACAACTACATTTCTGTAACTAATAAGCATCTACTAGTACTAGTAGTATTTATCCTCATAGAAAACACCTAAAATCTGAGGATGATGCAATCAGTTGTGTAAAGTGTAAGATTTGCCCAGAGCAAATATATATATATATATATATATATATATATATATATATATATATATATATATATATATATATATATATATATATATATATATATATCTCGTTCGGGTTTCGACGTGCGAGCTTTAATCACTTACCTATTTCTTATTATTTTCTTGTTTGGAACATGTACAAATACTTTGTTGAGTGTTTTTATTGATGTGTTTTTACACTGCGGTACTGCACACCACTCATAATTTTTGGAATTCATTTTTATCACGCGTATTAATTTGATGTTTTGTTTACTTTCTTCGCTACGCATAGACACAATGACATGTTTACCTAAGCGTGACGTCAGACCGACGCCATGACACATGCGAGCTGTTTTCGCGGGCTATTGAAATAATATTAGAAGAATGGCTTAAACTTCGTTAAACTTAAGTTTATTACCGAAATGTAGGTTTTTTCGTGAATAGTAAATGTGTACCCACATTAAGGAAGAGTATTTCAAAATCTTTCGTCACACCTATTATAGTTAAATAACATGAAGGCGATATATATTTTTTTCTCTTCAAACAAACTTCTACTTTTACATTTACTACAGAATTTCGATAAATGCTAAAATGCGTACTTTCTACACTATTATTTGTAAATAAAAGTAAATATTGTTTCATAGTCAGCATCATGATCTTTCTCACCTGCTACATCACAGAATTCAGCAAAAGAAGTACATGGAAGTAATTCTTCAGTGTAGGCGGCCAACAATTTTTCGGACGCTTTTATTAGAAACTCGTCATTGTGTCGTATGTAGTCCGCAACAACAGTCGGCCATTGCTCGTCTGGCGCAGACACATTCTGAAAAATTACAAGGATATTGAAAAAAATATATAAAATAATTAAAAAGACTGAAAAGAAAATATATAAAAACCGAAATTTCATGTCTTCCCGTTGTATTGCAATTTTTCCTAAAAAACAGATTTTTACAATCAATCATTTTGAACTTCAGAAGGTTTTCCAGCAAGATTTTATAAAGAAATAAATTACAATGATTTGTGTTGCACAAAATTACTTTAAAAAAAAGTTATGTTGACCGTGATAGGGATCTCTGTCTAAAAATTATAAACTCATCACGCTCCTCAATAATCGATGATATACAGGGTGATTCACGGTGGATGGCACATTAGACGTTTCTGGTGAACCAAACAACGGATCACTTTGAAAATTCAATGGAGGGCATAGTCGGACATTCTCTACCCAACTAAAATATTTTCGGTAATGCGGTGTTGCCACTTCTATTAGACAGTAGTAGCAACTTTGATTTTTCAAATGGCACTACCTGTATATTATATTATTTTTAGAATCTCCAACAATTTCCCAACAACTTTTCATGATATTTCCCTATGCCTATCTATTGCCGTTTTCGAAATAAAAATTATTTTCATTTTTTTTCGTCGGAAATCGAGACCTCTAAAAACTCTGATATCTTTGAGCTAAGAAATACAATATTATCGAAATTTCGGTTTAAGTTTGTTGATACTTGGGGGCTTCCTACACTTCAGCCGAATCTCCGTTATTTCAATACAGGGTTGTCGAAAAATACAGTTATTTCGTTAGCTTGAAAAAGTGACTATAAGTTGGTTATTTCAAATGGAATATCCTGTATATTATTGAAAATTCGGAAAGCTGCTAGAATGTTTATCATACCTATACCTAACTAGTCAAGTTTCGGACTTATTTGTGAAAATGTTCCTTAAACATGGTATCCCCTTGGTATTTGCTAAGCATGTCATGATTAATATTTTACAGTAACGTTGTGACAATCTACTAATAATATCAACACTTTCATCACTTCAGAAGTTGGAAATACCTTCAGAAACGATGAAAAAAATTTATTCAAATGAAGTTCTTATGAATTTGTTTATTATTTTTGGACAGTGTGATCAAATTATCAGCAGGACATGTAGAAAGTTCAATGAAATGTATCCGAATCTTCTGCCAATGAACCTCAAGAAATTTATACGAATTCATAACAATTTCAATACGTTTGGATCAACTTTAAAAAACTACCAAATAACTTGATAGTGGAAATATTGACATAAATAATTATAAAAAAAGAAAACAATTATGTGGAATATTTCAAAATATGTTCGAATCGAACTTTTTTTTAAACATTCCCCAAAAATAAAAATCTAATGTATAAGTATAAATTTCTTGAGGTTCATTGGCGGTAGATTCGGATACATTCAATTGAACTTCTACATGTCCTGCTGATAATTTTATCACACTGTCCAAAATTAATAAACAAATTCATAAGAACTTCATTTGAATCAAATTTTTCCATCGTTTCTGAAGGTATTTCCAACTTTTGAAGTTATGAAAGTGTTGATATTATTAGTAGATAGTCACAACGTTACTGTCAAATAGTAATCATGACATGCTTAGCAAATACCGAGGGGATAGGTACCATGTTCAAGGAACATTTTCACAAATAAGTCCTCATAAGTCCTAAACTTGACTAGTTAGGTATAGGTATGGTATACATAGATAAAATGGAAATTCTAGCAGCTTTCCGAATTTTCAATAATATACAGGGTATTCCATTTGAAATAACCAACTTATAGTCACTTTTTCAAGCTAACGAAATAACTGTATTTTTTGACCACCCTGTATTGAAATAACGGAGATTAGGCTGAAGTGTAGGAAGCCCCTAAGTATCAACAAACTTAAACCGAAATTTCGATATCATTGTATTTCTTAGCCCAAATATATCAGAGTTTTTAGAGATCTTGATTTTCGACGAAAAAAAAATGAAAATAATTTTTATTTCGAAAACGGCAATAGATATTATATATAGGTATAGGGAAATATCATGAAAAGTTGTTGGGAAATTGTTGGAGATTCTAAAAATAATATAATATACAGGTAGTGCCATTTGAAAAATCAAAGTTGCTACTACTGTCTAATAGAAGTGGCAACACCGCATTACCGAAAATATTTTAGTTGTGTAGAGAATGTCCGACTATGCCCTCCTTTGAATTTTCAAAGTGATCCGTTGTATGGTTCACCAGAAACGTCTAATGTGCCATCCACCGTGAATCACCCTGTATATAATTTCGGTGCGACTGACCTTCAGGAAATGCGAGTAAATCCCATCGATCAAACCGAAGAACACCAGGTACGGCTTGTACACCACGTATTCCTTCTCGTTCTTGTCAGACAACGATTTGCAGGGACCGGTTGGCTGGCAAGACCGCGCCTGCGCCAACACGACCAGTCGTCTCAGGTGCGCCAGCTTGTTGTTCTTCCACTGTTGATGCGAGTGCAGGAGGACGGACATCGTGGCCCAGTAGAGGGGACCTTCCGTCTCGTACGCGCATTCTACCCATCGTTCCGTACTTGCAGATTCGAGGTAGGCCATCAGAGAGGTCTCCTCCCGTCTAGCGACGCGGGTTCTGCGAAAATTTGGAAAATAAATAAAGGCAAAAATAATTTGTTTATTAATTCATACATTATTCAGGTATTCATTTATGATCAAAATTCACCTTTTGAAAAAGTTAAATATGTTCATTAACGTGTGAAATTAATTGCAGTAAAATTGTTCTTTCTATTAGAACGCCTGCTATTGATAGAAATCCTTTAAAATATACTCAAAATCCTACACAGAAAAAAAGTTTCAAGAAGAGTTGACTAATATGTTCTCAACACGAAAACTGCACAAAATGCTAGAAATTTCTAGAAAATAAATTGGAAGATTTGAACAGAGTGCAATAATTGGTTTTCCCTGAATTCTCAAATTACTAGATAACCAAACAAAGTATTTTATTATATCGTGTGCATATTTCTAACTACACTTCCCATATAAAATGCGAAGGTATGAATAAGATTAGACCAATATTCAATTTCAAGTAATAACTGAAAGATTGAAGTTCTTCGATACTTACGTATTGATTACATAGAGGGCGACGTGAATAAGATACGGGATCATGTACATGTTACTCTGCGGACCACCGCCTCCGGTATCTTCGTGGAAGGATTTCTCTTGGGCGAATCTCAGCAGTAAAAGTTTGAGGTCGTGAATTGTTGATACGTGTCCGATATCTCGATAACTCGTACTCTCTTGAAGATATGTGTTGTGCCGTGCCAAACAGCTACAAAATCAGATGTCTCAATGTTTATGAAAGCATTCGAGTGTTTTTGTTGGAAATTATATCGAAAAAAAAAGGACAAAATTACAGTGGTCATCAAGTGGTCGAAATTCAATTGTAAGTTTTCAAATTTGCATATTATGTGTTTGATAGTAGCATTATGAACATAAGCAATGATTATATAAGATGACGAATTTTTTCTGAAAATTAATTACATATATTTCAGGATGTCTACTCAAGTCCGGATCTAAAAGTCACTGAGAATTCCAGAATATTCCTGGTGATTTCATTTTTTTTCCAGGTTTTTTTTCTTCTGTCAATGTCTTAGACACACGAGTGTTACATTAGAATTTATCAGTATTTATTATTATTTCTGGAAATATACTTAACGATTTTTTTTCTTTTGCAATTTGATACTGGTTTCAAATTTGCAGAAAGAAAATTTGGAAAAACTGATAACACTTGAAAAAATTACCTGAGTGAACTCAAAATTCGCTGAGAACTCCAGGATATTTCAGAGAAAAAAATTATCTGAGATTTCCAGGTTTTTTAATGACGTACACACCCTGTATTTGAAAAACATATTATATATGAATTTTAGCTTTCTGCCCTACTTCTCTGTATGAACATTAACTATGCCAAGTCTCATACTTCTTCCTATGGGCAATATGCTCAGAAAAAACAACAAAGTTTCCTCTTCACATAAGATTAATTTAGTGACAGCTTTCGATCAGTTGGATTTGGTTTCATAAAAAAACGTATTCACAACGAAATTCACAGTCAACATGAAAGAACAGTCGCGTTATCATTTTGTATTTCAACCAAAAATCAAATGATTCTAAATAGTATATCATATAACAAGGGACTAAAGTGAATGTTTTAATCCCGCACGTGATGTTTATTGCCTGAGGGCTCGTAGAGCCCGAGGGGCAATAATCACGTAAGGGATAAAATATCTCGTTAGTCCTGAGGCATATACGCTATTTTTTGCACTTCCCAGTATTATAACTTTCAACATTGATACAATAAATAATTTTTCCGTCGACCTCTAAATAAAAGCTTACTTTAACGTACACGAAATTGATCATTAATGACCCATTTTAATGTGCAATTTCTCCTATTTTAATGTATGATTGTCATGGGCAACCAAACACAGAAGTATTCAGCACGGAATAGTTGAATTATTCTGTGTCTGTATTGTTATTCCACAGAGAAAAGGAATTCATAATTCAAATTGAAAAATTTAACTCTATACAAAATGAAGTAGAAACTTGAGGTCGGAAAAAATTTTATGCAATATCGTTCGGAATAGTAAATACCTTCAGCTCCACACCCCACCCGCGAAGGTTTTTTGTTCACCACAATAGTTCCCTTATCGGATATTGTAGGTATAGTTACACTAGTTCAGAATGTCACATGTTCCTAATTATTCCATCTATCTGAATTTCTCAAATCTTGTTTCCATCGGGAGCATAAATATAAATGATATCGAATGAACATAGAATGGTTATATTTGTGTCAAGTGTATCTGTCATGCACATAAAATTTATTTTTTTATTTATTCTCCATCGAAGAATTGTATACTCAATTCATGAGTAGAGGTCGACGGAAAATCTTGTAAGGTGAAACTCGCGTGTTATTAATCGTAGCGATTAATGGTCTTCGACGTATTAACGCGCTCGCTCGGACGCTCACGCGTTAAAAGTATCTCAACTATTAATCGCTGGTCATTAAACCGCATTATCTGCTCAGAGATTATTTTTTTTCTGGATGGGAAAGGATATTTTTGTGTGAAAAGTGATTTATTTGATATTTACAATGATAGATTTGATTGAAGTTTTAAAGGTTTTTTTTTATTTGGTATGGTTTTTCATTTTAAAGATCTTGTTGCCAATTTTTTGGAACAACGCGGGCTCACTAGACGGGAAAAAAATATCTAAAGATTTTCATGATAAAAGAAATTCAATTTATTTAATCATTAATGCGGATATATCAGTTGGTATAATTGTATAGACCATATTTAACATAGAAACCTTTAAAACAAACGTCATGCAGAAGTGGAACATTACACTTTTCACATTTTCTTGTAGCGTTTTTCTTCGCAAAAAGTTGCGCCATTTCTTGTTTGCCTTTCTGCACTAACAATCCAAATAATCTTTTTCCGATCAACATAAACGTAAATTATCTAAAACGCTGCCGCGGCTAGCATAATTGTTTGTACGATTTTGACACCCGCTCTCCAACAACAGCGGGTGGCATATGTTTTTTTCAAATAAAACCTGGACGATGTACCAAACGAAAGCTGGACTAGTCCATTTTGCTGCCAGTTTCAAAGGTGTTCTTCGTATATGAGACTTACGCCCGAGGCATTTATGAACACTTCGTGTCTATCGGCAAAAGGCAATGTTTGGCACCAGTCACCAGATTTGTTGTGTGATCTTATTGGTATACCCTATTATGCGGTCAATATTTTCATCATGTGGTCCTCACCGCCCATGGAACTTATTTTATATTGGGAGAATGACCATTATTGGCTGCGATACGGGCCATTGTTTGTTTTTTTACTTTGGTATCCACCTGTTGACCTTTTGAATAGGTGTCACGGTGTCGGGCAGCGAAGCGTTTACTGTGAGAACTACCCTGTTTATTCGTTCCAAGCTGTTATAGGTGATCTTTGAATTCAGGTAATCTGTGCAAATCTGTAAGCTCCCGCGCGTTCTTTGTTTTTCTATTTTTGATGAGATATTGGGAGCATTTCTAAATCCGATTAGCCATTATGGTTTCCTGTGTATCGCTGATCCAAGTCCCTGGAGTGCAATTCGGCTAATTTGAGAAGATGAAAAGTATCGATGCAGCGATAAATTTTTGAAATGAAGCATTTTTTTGGAGCTTTGAATGTTAAAACATAACGCGTAGATCCTCCCAACACAAGGTCCATATTTTTAGCGTCCATCTGTCTTCCTTGATAATGGTTTCAAATTGATAAGGTAATCCTAGAGGTTCAATAAACACCACATTTTGTAGGCCATATCCTTATTGGCTTACCCCTAATAAACTGCTTGGCAGACCACCTGTCTTCCGGTATGGTACCATGCTTTCATCTTTATGCTGAGGTTTTGCTGAAAGGAGGCATGATCTAAATAACGTTTGTTTAGCCAAGTGAATAGGGCGAAGTTTCGAAAACTTATCATTTTTTGTCAATTTTTGCGTGTCAGCGACAATGCGCATATCTTTTATGAAGCTCAGAACGATTTCTTCGCAGGGCATTTGCAACAAAAGGATTTATACGATTCGGAGTCAGTTTCCCCATACATTACGCCACCTTGGCACATCTATGTATCCCGATAATAATAGAAATAGGCAAGAAATCATTTTAACTCCTTTCATGCGAACAATTCAAATAAGAAATGCACGTTTTGATCTCGCATAAATTAACAACATTTCCCATTAAAATGTGCATATCTTCATCGTCAAAAAAAAAAAGTTGAAAGTATTCAACGGGATCGGAACATACAAATATCTTTCCTGCAAAATTTCCGAAAAAGTAATATTTGGTGGGTCAATCTGAACAGATTTTTGCGCCAAACACGTTTTTTCTTAACCTGCATTTTTTTGTATATCTGATCGCGGTATATTATCGTCTTCTGATTCCTATCACTAATGTTTTTCTCTCCGTTTAGTACCGCATGAAGAGTAGCCGTGGCTTGTGCAGCGTAGTTGTGGTCCACTGAATGATCAATGGTTTTACTTGCTCTCTGCATCTCATCCCGCTATCCTCACGCACTTCCGTTTTCTCTTCAATCAATTTAGGAGGAGTTAATATAAATATCAGCACTATCAAATCATCCTCCAGAAGGCCTGACTTTCACGTATTTTCCGATCAATTGGCTGAGTTGTTAAGTTCCCTAAAATGAGATTTCTAATCATACCCATACAGGCGCGGTGTTCCATTTTTGGAACACCTATATTTACACCTGTATAAAACTAAAATCTTAAATTTTTTGTAGCAATTGAATACTTTTTAAAACTTGAATGGTTTATATGCTTGGATAGTATTTCTTATTTATCTTGACAGAAATTATCATTTTGTAATAAAAATTGGAGTTACTTTGCGCAACGCCATTGGGCAGTTTGTAAACACTATGTTTATGTATGCACTGTCAACGGCTAAATGACTCCAGAGCAACTAACTTTGTTATTTTCTCTTCCCGAGGCATTATACTATCCGTCCTGAAAATATCTTTAACAGTCTTGAGCGTTGTAGCCAAAATGCACAGCAAATTCTGGAATGTTCCAAATTTGGAACACTGGGCAATAATGGGTTAATAAACTAGTTTATTAAATAACTATTGATGCGTTATATAAACACGGTACTTGGATTACTCAGTAGGTAATGTTATACCAACAGTGTCAACAAAATTTCACACACGTCAAGAACATGACATTTCTTCTCTTTGATTTTTACTTTATGTCCCTAGAGATTTGAAATGCAACTTTATATCCCTAGGGACTGAAAGATACATTTTAGTCCCTGTTATACCGGACTAAAGTTGCCACTTTAGTCCCGGAAGTGCAAAAAATAATATATCTGGCTATTTGATGGAGTTTTTATAATGAGAACATGGTAAAAAAAAGCTCGTATGTAGAAAGTACACATGTCAGAAGTGAAACTTCTTTGGCAAACTATTTTTTAAATCTCGTTTATATTTATACTAATCTAAAGCTTTAGATTTCCGAGACTAAAAGGGAAATTAAGAGAAGAGAATTTATGAAATATTTTTATTTTATATTTTATGAAAAATAGTATATTAAATTCTCAAATAGCGAGTGGCAAATTGAAATGCCACATGTTATTTGTAAATATTAAAATTTCCTAACCTTCAAACGAATTAAAAGATCTGCGTCTACTGTAGTACAAGACGTTATGCGACAGAATTGCCATATAAAGTTCCAATATTTAACTACTAAACGAATACATCAACCAAGCTTGTATTTTTTCTCGATCTCCCTTTCAATCTCTCCCTCCCACATTTGCTGGCATCCGTAAATTTTTCACTCATGCGCGCAACGAAGTTTCACTTCAATCTAGAAACAAAATCTCTAGAAAAACTGAACCCCACATCGCCAATACAAAACAGACAGTCCAGAGAGATTTCCAATTTGTAACATTGTAGTATCAATGTTATTATTGGATGATTGGGAAGGCGGCGTAGCAATAGGAGGAAAGAAAATCAGCAGTCTACGCTACGCTGATGATACCCTAATCATAGGTGCAAACCGGGAAGAGCTGGAAACAGTAATGAGGAGACTTGGTTTAGTTAGCAAAGACTACGGCTTGGAGCTCAACACTACAAAAACAAAAGTGATGATAATTGACCGCCAGAACAATAACCTACCACATATCCATAAGATAGCAGGCTTCGAAGTTGTGCACAACAAAGCTACGACTCAACTCCCTAATTTTTCCAATCTATGCTTCAGAAACCTGGACTGTAAAGGAGGCAGACAAGCGAAGAATAGATGCGTATGAAATGTGGACATGTTGCGAATATCCTGGAATATCCTGGACCTCGCATCGCACGAATGCCTCCATTCTAGACGAACTAAACATTCAGACGAGTCTGTCCACAAAAGTCAGCCAGTATTTCCTCCGATACTTTGGCCACATTGCCCGAAAAAACGACTCGATCGAACGTCTAATGGTCGAGGGAAAAATAAATGGACGCCGACCACGATGCAGGTCACCGAAACGATTGGTTGACCAAACAAAATTCCTGATTGGCGCCACCTTACATGGAGCAGTTCATATTGCCCAGAATCGAGACCAATGGGCAGCCAGAACCATAGAGATATTACAGATAGAGGCGACAAGCCATAGGCCGCTCTGTAAGTGGCAACGTCAGTCTCGAAACTCAGTGGGAGCGAAAGAGAGAGACGATCGCAGGGTTTTTCTGTCCTTATCAGATGTAAACATAGACAGACGTAACTGTCAGAGTCTAACCTAACCTTCAGATTCTCTCTCTCCCTCACCCGAGCTGACAAGTTTCAGGCTGGCTTGTCGCCTCTATCTGTAATATCTCTATGGCCAGAACACGCATGAAGCCATCAGACCCTCCCTAGGGTAATGGGCCGAAGAGAGAGAGAGAGTATTAATTCGAGAGTTATTGTACTACTCCGACTCTTCTGAACTCAGTTTTACTTCATCTACAAGGCGATGTAGGCGTTCAACATGTCTTACATTTTTTTCGATTCAAAAATAAAAATCAAGGCACGGATGCTTTCTGAAGGGAATTCAAACATTCGAAATTCGTCACTCCAGAAGGCCAAATAACTCACCTTGCGAACGCCGATTCGGCCACTTGCGGTCCCCATAGCGGCAACAGCCCGTTACATTTGGTGTTGGCGTTCTGCAACGCCGCTGACTCCCACTCGTCTCTGGCCCTGGCCAATCGGACCGCGTTCATGTGGCAGTCGATGTGCACGATGTTGAAATGCGAGACTGTCGAGTAGCCCATCATCTTACGCGGTTTCGCCTCGAAATCGTCAAGGTTGCAGCGTTTCGTGAACGTGTAAATGCCCAGTACCTTGGTCGGTTGGTATTTGTAACCCTCGCGACAGATGCAACAAACGAGACCGGACTCCTCGCCCAGTTCCATCTCGATCTGCTGCAAGATGGCGCTTTTGGCGGTTACCTGAAACGAAAGTGAGAATGATGTCAGAGCCCACTAATTTGCTTAGTATTGAGAATAAATTTCATTGTTCACTAGAATAACACATGGTTGATTTTAATTCAATTCAATTCAAAGGTTTTTATTTAGCTTATAAAGCTACATAAATTCACACATTTCTGACACAAATAAAGCATAAAAATAAAATATTTAAAAACCATGATAAAACTTAACCAAAATATACTAGATTAAATTTAAAAACCTGTTTTATTTCAATTAATACTAGTAAGGTGTTTGATTTAATAATAAATATTCTTTCAGTGATGATTTAAACTTGTTTAGGGATGATTGATTCTTCACACTGATTGGTAACTCGTTAAACATTTGAAGACCTTTATGACATAAAGAGTTTTGTCTTTTCACGCCTGTCTCTGACAGGTGAAAGTTCATTCTATTTCTTGTATTGTGGCCATGAATATCACAGTTTCGCTTGAACATATTTAGTACGTTTTCAGGAAGGATACCATACTTTATTTTTGAAACCAAAACCAGTACATTATATTTAAGAAGGTTTTTAACATTCAACCATTCCAAGATCGACAGCATGTGTTTAATTGGTGTGTATCTGTTGGCTCTTAATATCGTTCTCATAGCTTTATTTTGGAGAAGTTGAAAATTATCAATTACACATTTGTTACTAAAGTACAGCAGGCTGGAACAATAGTTTAAATGTGGTAATATTAGTATATTATATATTGTCTGATAGTCTATATAGGTAATTAACTTTAATAGAAATTTTTTGTGTCACGTTTGAAAAATGTGTTTTAAAATTCAGCTTTCTATCAATTACCACTGCTAAATATTTAATTTCGTCCACTATCTCCAAAGATTCATTTTCAATTTTGATGTCCAGATTTTGTTCGTTAAATGAGCCCAGAAACTTTTTTTCCCAAGAACCATTGCTTTGCTCTTTTTTGTGTTTAGTTTAAGTTTACAGAACTTTAACCACTCTTCAATATTTTTTAAATCTTCGTTTAAAACGGCACAAGCTTTCACTATGTCCTTGTTTTTTAAATATATTAATGCGTCATCGGCAAATAATTTTATTTTTGAATATTTTAACACTTTAGGAATACTATTAATGTACAGTATAAATAGAAACGCCCCTAAAATGCAGCCCTGTGGCACGCCTACATTATTTTCCTGTTCCGTTGAAATGTTTTTCCCGATTGATGTTTTTTGTTTGCGACCATCTAAATAGTTTGTCAACCATTTTAATACTTAATACGCCATATTTCTTGAGAATTTCTAGTAGTAGCTTTCTGTCTATTGTTTCAAATGCCCGTTTCAGGTCCAGGAAAATGGCTATCACAAACTCTCCTTTATCTAGCGTTTGCCTCCAATCCTCTAACACACTAACGAGGGCTGTTTCAGTTGAATGCTTTTCCCTGAACCCTGACTGCTCATCTACCAGAATTTTGTTCTTTTCAATATGATCTTTAAGGTGATCAAATACTACACTTTCAATAAGTTTTTCTACGATAGGTAGCATATTTATGGGCCTTAGGTCGCTTTCTTTGATAGAATTTTGACCTTTTTTTACTGGTATGATTGTTAATATTTAATATATGACGCGGCGTTTCACCTTACGGTGGCTTCACCTGATAGAACATACAATTAAAATCTTGGTATCTCAGTTTATATAAATTTAAGTACCTAAGAAAAACGAGTACAAGAAATTAAATCGTGGGGTGATGGATAGGCAATCCTTCATGAAAATTTGTATAAATTATATCAGAAATTGAATATATTCAGCAGGGGGAATGATCAGAATTTAGTAACTAGAACACTAGACAAAAAAACTTGCTTATCCCCACTTACCACAGGTTGAAAAGGTGTCAAAATGGCCCAGGCTACTTGTCCATTGAATTATATAACAATCTGCCTAATGATATTAAAAACTTATAGGGGTCAATTTAAGAATAGGATCAAAGTTTTTTTGATGTTGAACAGCTTTTATTCATATGATGAATTTCTACAATATAAATTTGTGTAACTAATATTTAGTGATTTTTAAGGATTGTTATGTTCTTAGTTTAAGACTTATTTCAATGTTTTGGTGTATTTCTTTTCTGGCTGTACTATTTGCCTTACTGACATGTGTAAACACTATAGTGTATAATGGCACGAATAAATTGAGTATTGAGTATAGGGGTTCAAAAAATATCGAATTCATAAGAGTTTTGATAACTTACTGAATGAACAAACGTAACTAAATCATTCCTCCTGCTGAATATATTTTATATCTGATAATCTGATGTGAATTGAAAGATCATCCCACTATACAATTTCTTGTTGTAATCGTTCCTTTTAGGTACCAAAAAGATTCGGTTTTATCAGGTGAGGCCGCCGTGTGTTGAAACGCTGCCTCATAGGTTCAATTATAGTAATCCAGGCTTACTCAAGTCAGGATCTAAAATGCCCTGAGAATTCCAGGATATTCCAGGTGAATCGCGATAAGATTTGCCTCTCGTGGGCCACTCCTGTCATAGATTTTTTTTTGTCAATGTCTTAGATACACGAGTTTAATACTTCTTTTTACCAAGAGAGTTTCTGACAGAACTTGCGTCATGTGCAAATGCTGTCAGACAATTTGCCTTCACACAACAATTTATCAGTATTTATTATTAGTGAACCCAAAATTCCATGAGAATTCCAGGATATTTCAGAAGAAAAAATTCCCTGAGAATTCCAGGACTTTTCAAGAATATAGACACCCTGGTAATCGTTTGAATCAAACATGTGTTTTTCTAATACCTAATATTGTTATGGATTTCAACCAAGTAACTGCCTCATCAATTAAAAATTTGAAGAAAAAAAACTATTTTTGTCCTGTCAAAATAATGTATCTGCTTTCTCACTGAGAGTAAATTTAATGAGGAAAATATTCCGATATTCCACTTTCGAAACTAAAGTGTGGCAACATCGATGTACCAAATATATGTAAAATCTTACCTGTCCCTTATCGTTGGTCCTCATGCCCAATTGGCCGAGTTGCTTTTCTCGCATCGCCATGGCCAGCCGTTTCTTTTCCGACCTGGTGAAATCCCTCACCTCCTCGATCTGCTTGGCGACGGCCAGGTTCGTGCAGAGGGCCTCCAGTAGATTTTCAGCGAGAGAGCCGACGTGTTCGTCCGACGACACTTGTTCCAGCCGATGAATTATCGGTATGGTATCGGCCGAAGCGATTGCCAACTGAAATTTGTGCATAAACATTCACTGAACGAAGGTAAAAACTTGGCCGCCGTCAAGTCGGTTTAGAGTGGTAATTAATATCGATATTTAATTTAGCTCCGAATGACTACCTGACCCTGTATTTCATCTAATTAAATTCGAAAATTTCATATATTGTTTTTCAAAGCAAAAAAGCCTTATCTAATGCCTAAAATTCTTCTGAATCGTACGTTGAAAATAACATGAAAACCGAAGAGTATCATTAGAAAATTTACGGTAAAAAACGCAACGCAAATCTACCTGAGAATTCTCGTGACTGTGCGCCATGCCCGTCAGGAACCTCAATATATACTTCAACGCTGGCTTGGAAATAAACTCCTTCAGCTCGTCGCTGTCCGTCCTCAGCAACGTCGGTTTCACGCAAGGTGCGTGCGCCGTTATGTACTCCAGCGCGTCTTTCACCACGCCCAGCTTGATGACGTAATCCTTCAGTGTGTTCCCGGTCGCGTTACGCTCTATGCTATTGGTCAGCGTGCAGAACATCTCGAGCTTCTGCTGGTCTTCGGCCGAATGTTCGAAGTCGTACTCGTTGAAGTCGAATATCGGCCGGAAGTGATTAAGCATGATCTCCATTTTCTTGTCGTTTCCGTAAACGAGAGCGGCCAACACTTTCGTCAGATGCGAGAGGACGGGCTGGTTGTTTTTGACGCTCTGATGGTTGGTGAACGAGATCAGAGATTGGATGTACTCTGGGCCGCCGAACGTCTGCGAAAATTTCTCGAACGTTTCTATTGGCTCGCTTGTCGCCTTCGATAGAATAGTCTCCATGATCTGAAAAGAAACGCAGCACATTCTTTTAGGTGAAATAAATTGGTAATTAGAGATATATTGAGTATACATTTCCCAAAAGTTAACAAAAATATCAAAATTTAAAATAATGATAGAAAGTTCAATTGGCCCCACTATTATCTGAGCATAGAATATACAAAGCTTATCGAATCAAAATTGAAAGATAAATTTGATAACATCGATGAATGGATACACTTGTCATTGTTTCTGCAAGACAGGACTTGTGTTCCCATTCTTCAAGTAAATTTAATAATATTTCGTTTTTACTTGTGGTTTTGTTATGAAGTTTGAATAAAAATATTAAAACTTTTTTCTTCTGCACAGACAAAAAATTATGATGTTCTCAACTCAACGACAAAAATTTATAAAGTTTTTTTTAAAATTTAATCTGAACTTTCATGACTAAACATTCTCTAAAAAAGTGATAAACTTCCTAAGCTATGTTTGTTTTAATTTCCATTGATTTTAGTAAACATGGTGTTTTTTGACATTTTCGTGAGGGTCAACTATCATGCAGTAGATCGTTTATCAATCATTACTTCATTTATTTGCAGATTTTTTCTTACATCAAGAAGTTGTTCCGTAATGGTAGCCTGACTGGAGTCCGATTCTCCCTCCAAACACAATTGTAAAGTTCTCAGAAATACTTCCATCGCTCCCAATTCTGGTTGAATGAGAACCTCTTGACACTTGGTTACCTTTACGCTCAGTCTGAACAATTTCAACAGGACCTGAACAAGAGGCCTGGCCCTCCACACGTTCTGTATAGCACCTAATCTCTTCACCATAACCTGCGACAAATACGGTGTGATAGCGTTCAAACATAATGACTTCATCCCAAAGAAAATGATAATAAGATAAAAAAATAAGTTCAAATCAACACACCTTAATACCATCACATTTTGCTAATACGTTAGCCATTTTATAAACTTCTTCGTTATTCACAGCGCTTTCAGTTTTGTTGTCTAAAGTTTCGATAAATTCTTCAGTTGCATCCCCTAACAAACCTCTCATTCTGTAGACTACTCGCATAGAATCATGATCTCCACCTTCGGCTAACCAAACCTAAAAAGTTATTAAACATGGGAATAAATAAACTGTAGAGCGACAAGACTATTAATCTTGAAATATAATGATACAGAACTTGATAAGAGACTATTTGTTCTATCATTGAAGTATCTGAATTCACTAATTTGTAAAGATTAATTTTAAACCCTTATTTTCCCTATTCAATATTTCAAAGTATGAGCAAAATGAATGGCTCTCATTAATTAAATAATCATCAGAATGATAGTTTTTTCGTTTATTTTCTGAATTTATAATTTGAAAATTTCTGGAAGTTTATACTATTTGAATTTTTTTTCACAACTATCGCAATTAATTTTATACATTCCTGAAATTTCGTTTTTATGTATCATTGATTTATTACTCTTAATATATTTTTCAACATTATTACCGGTTTGGAATGCTACATTGCTATTATTTCGCGGAAGATGTGATTTAAATTTTATGCTAGGGTTACCAATATACATTAAACTTGTTCAACAATGCAGTACCTAGTAGTGGTTCTATTCAGATTCCCTAAATATTATACTGAGTCTCCTAGAAAATTGAGATTGTATATAAACACTGATGTCAGTAAAATTATTCCATTTGGTCAGCATCTGCCAAAGAAGTAGTACTTCGAGACGACAAATATAAATAAAAATTGTTATCAATATTGTTTTACCATGAATAATTATCCTCGAAATCAATCTCCAGACAATTATAAACATTCGCCGCACAAACGAAAAATAATTCTAACCTTTTTATAAACATCTTTAACAGACAAATCAAGACTCATGATCTTATTGTTCACCAGCAACTCCATGCCGTTGTCGTCCTCCAGGAGGGCGACCAGTTCGCAATCTTGACATATCTTGTTCTTTACGTCTCTCATGAGCGGACCCAGACCCGGTTCCAGACTGGAGTACGGATTTCCCAGCATGCGTCCCTGCAAGAAATCTTCCTGCTGCGGATCCTTCTCCAACGTGAGGAAGAACTCGGAGACGTCGTTCTCTTCCGGATAAATGATGGAGCATAATCGTTCGAAGATGAACACCGGTGTGAGGATGTCCTGTAGGCTACATTTCTCGACAGTTTTGATACAGACCGCCATGAACGCCTTAGTCTCCTTCTGGGTGCCTGAAATGAGAACGTTTATAACGAAACTTATTTGGATGTGCTTATATGTCTCAAAACTACTGTAATCGCATCAAAACTCATTTTAGTATATCGTCGTTGCCGCGGTGAAACCTCCTAAGTGACAAAAACATGATTTGACAGGAGAAGCAAATAACGGATTTGTGAATAATTTAATAGAACCTTTTTCCCAGAAGAAACAAAACTTCAACAACAGAGATAAACTACTGTGAAATCACCTATGTAACGTCTGAGCCTTGGAATTGTCACATAGGTGATTTGTATGGTACCTTTAGCGGTGCGGATAACTCTTACACATACGAAGATTCTTTTTGATCAATTTAAACCGTGTTACGTTCTTTTAACACATGAATGCCTTTTACTAGCACATAGGTGGTAAAATCTTGTTTCCAATGATATCAAAATCACGTTTTGGATTTTTTGTCGCATAGGAGGTTTCACCGCGGCAACGACGATATATATATATATATATATATATATATATATATATATATATATATATATATATATAAGTAAAGTAATTTATTAATGTTAATATACAATAAAGCATTTACACACGGCAGAGGAAAAAAAGAACATTTTTTTGGCCAATATATGTGAATTATTTATATATATATATATATATATATATATATATATATATATATATATATATATATATATATATATATATATTAATACGTGAAGAAAAAAGTTTGTCTCCTTTTTTAATAATATAGAGTGTGTGAGATTTGGCATAGTCAAAGATTATATTGGGAAGGAGTGCAGAAGCTCAAATTTATGTAACAATAACATTGTTCTGAAAAAATGAGACACTTTATATAATCATTGATGACGTTCATCAAATATTTTTTTTTGAAGCTGCTCAGATAAAACAGACCAATCGCCCATATGCAATGAGAAGATAGACTTCTCCTGAAAGCCATTATATTTAAGTAAAATCCAACAACTTTCACTTTAGTATTGTAACGAGAATCGTCAACAATTATATTAAACTGGGAAATTTCAGCCAATCAGAAATTATTCCAAAGTAGGGGTCGATGATGGACGTACCTCTACCGTCTCTTTCTACCGCGCTACAGCCCTATAAATAGTGGCACTACTACTTACGTGTATTATAAGTTCAGACGAAAATTCTCGCACTCGCACATAGATTTGTGGGCATAGCTTCGTACTTGAATTATTTCAAAGCACGATTTTCCAGCGGCCGGAGCGAACGAAAATTCGTAATTTTGAAAATTCGGTACGGCCGAAAAAAGCGATGCTTCGAAATGAAAATAGACCTATTCCCTATAGAATTTCTTCCTCTATCGAAAAAAAATTGTCCTTGCGAAATCATTCCGGTGTCTTCGGGGGAGTTCTTCTTAAAGTGGAAGCACTTTATTCGCTCGAAAAATTGGGATATTTTTTCAGAGAATTTTTTGCCACCCATTTCTCGGCCGATTTTGAAGCGGTAAAAATCTCGGCCGATTTCGAAGTGGTACAAATTTCGGTCGATTTCGCCCCCTAAACGGAGCCATCTGGCCCGGGCGCGCTTTTTGACGGTCGGTTGATGCCAAACGGGCCCCACTTCGAAAAAACGTTCGATCAGTACACGCGACTAACCTCGATCTACGCGAGAAAAATGTCAAAAAAAATCCCGTTTCTCCGCAATTTCCCTTATACTAATTCATCTGTTTCCATACTAATTCATCTGTTTCATCCCCCTCTTTCGGCTTATTTATTTAGTATTACGTATAGACTACTTAGCGGCGGCACCCATGCCTATAATATAGATTAGAGAAAATACAGATCTGTCTACGAACCCCGATTCGTGTTACGCCTATGGTACGTTTTTTTCGAAACTACACGAAAATACGTGCTAACTTATGCCAAATCTGTTTTCATTTTGTTTATTCATTATTTAGTTCCATCCACTCTTGTACCTCTCAGATATTAATTTGCAACATGATTTGATAGCAATAGATTGGAATACAAATTAGTCTTCACTGATTCAGACCTACCTGTAGTCATCTCCTCTAATAACTCGAGTAACTTTTCTTGAGTATCATCAATCAGTCTTGTTCTCTGCACAACCAACCTCCTCAGCGAAAGATATCCATCCAGAACGTCTCCAACTAATCTTCTCTTATACTGTCTTCTGATGGCAGCGTCGTCCAAAAACGAGGCCATCAATTCCGTAAGCTGATTCAGGGCGAATCCTTGAGTTAAATCGGAGGTCAGGGTCGTCTCTTCCAATTTGTGCAACTTCTTGATCTCAACTGTAATCAGGTGTGCTAGTACAAGAAGCACGCCCTGTATCGTCAGGTACTGTTTCCAGGGGGATTCTTGGATAAGACTCTGGTACAGTGTGAGGAATTCGGTAGCGCTTTCGCCGGCTACACAGAGGGCGGGCAGCCAACAAGTTAGTAAAATCAAAATCTGGAAAGCAAGATGCGTCGTAAAATACTTCAATATTTTTCATGTCGAGATACTTACCACTTTTTTCCTCTCAGGGCTGTTGCACATGAGTTGGATTATATTGCAGGTCATAAGTCTGGCCACCCTTGATATAGGGTTGAACACGATGTATTCCAACCAGTAACTTTCATTTAAGTTGAGGTCCAGAAAAGGACGGCTTCGTTTCAACTTTTTCCTCCATTTTCCTATGTATTTTTCCGTTAGATAAAAGGCCCTCACTTCTTCTCTGGATAGACCAGGAGGTGGGCCAGAAGACGCATCGGACTTTTTAGGCAACCTGGTCTTCCAAGACGTGAAGGTGTGGTCTGGATCGTCCTTGAGCCACTTCTTCACCGATACGGTAATGTCCGTAAGGGCTTGCTGCTTTGCGGTGTTGTTATTGGCCTTCTCCTGAAAAATATTGTTTTAACGATCATTTTTACTTCTCACTATATATGATATTTAAATCTCTAACAGGCTCTTGCACCGTTTTATTATAAAACGTCGTTTAACTAAACTTGGTTTAATTTTTAAACTACGTTTATTTTTCTGGTCGTTACACCAAGGAATTATAACCTACCCATTGCTTAAATGCGTTTTTGTATTATTTTGGATGAAACAGCGATGTACATGAAGTAGAAAGAAGAAACAGAATTTATTGTTCTACTTTTCTAACTTAGTTTTGATAGTAAGAAGTTGTTTTTTTTTGTGATTTGTATTAAATATGCATAAAATGGAAGATAATAATAAAAGGAAAAGGGGACCACACTGATACTTTCCAGATAGAGCGGGAAACTGTAGATGTATGAACTCCAACAAATGGAGCAATACTGTGCAATGTCGTCCATGGCCATACAATTTTAATGCTAAAAGTAGCTGATCCATGGGGGACAAGCTGTCATTCCTACAAAGTTATATAGGTTTAATGGGCACTCTACCCTTGATAATCATATTAATAGAAATTTTTGTGTGTGTATTTTTAATTATGGAGAGTAAATTTGCATTGATGAGTTAAATGAGTGCATTGTTCATTAGTATACATAAACTATAAATCCACGCCTTCAGTTCTGCAGGCCATATTTTTTACCACCTAGAGAGAATAACTGCCAAAATACCTATGAGATGATTATTGTTGATTGAACAAAAAATCTATAACAATAATACAATATAACCGCATACCAACACTTTTGCATAGCTTGACTATTGCCAAGCAAACATTTTTGAAATAAATATGTATGTACTTTTACAGGCTACCATATTCCAGGAATTTCAGAAGTCCAAGTTGTCGTTATAGATATCAAACTCTTCATAAAATATTTTAAACAAAAATTCGATTTTCCGCCGGCAAAAATTAAATTTTTAAGAAAAAAATAAACCGTTTCTTCTACAAATCACCTAAAGTTTACTTAAACTTCAAATTAAACGCCGAAAATTGGGCGTTTAATTTATGCGGAGTTTAGAGCGTCTTAAACGCCGTTTATATTTTGGTGCAAGCGAAAATGTCAAATTAAACTCGGTTTACCATTAAACTTAGTTTAATAAAATGAAGGACACCCTACTGCATAGCACTAGGAATGATAAAACCCCTCGGCGCATGAGCATGTCGTCAATATTTTTAAAATGTATTATAATTATAAATTAAATAACAATGAAAGTCGATTTTACGGCTGAAATGAAGGAAAATTGCAATAAATGTATTAATAATTCGATATTACGAATAAAATCCGTGAAAATTTAGCAAAAATTTCCTATCCCGGTTCATTTTGCTGCAAATTATGAATCAAATTGATAAGATGGGAAGCAGACACAGGCGCAGAATCAAGCTGAAGCTATCAACGTCAGAGCACTTCGACGCATGTTTTGTATATTCGTACATATCGACCTTGGCGCATGCGCATGTCGTAATGCCTATCTAAAAAACGCTATATTTTTTTATTCTTCGCTGGTAAAAATTGGGAATTCAAATTCCCTAATGAAATCATATGTGTTTTATCGATATCCGTTGGAATTTTTAAAATCGGGCCACTTACCAACTTTTTGTCGTGAGACTTAACCCCTTTAGCTTCGCCTCGGGGTAAATATACGGTGCAAGAGCCTATATATCTTGGTTATGTAAAAGGGAATTCAAATTTAGTGTTCGCCGCACTGAATAATAATATTTCAGCAGCTGCAATTAGTAAAAAATAAAAGTATATATTCTACAGAATAAATTGAACGAAGTGCGCTTTTCCCTTCGTCCTTCAACACATCAAGTCGCATTCAAGATTTTTGTTCTACTAGATGTCACATACCGAAAGCTAATACGTTACACGGCATAATGAAAAGCATAATCTACTTTTCATTCAAAGATCTAACTTTGCCGAAAAATACAATATTTTTATTCTTGTAGCTATTTTGCAGCAGACACGGTAGGCGCGTCTCCTCCACGGTCCATCCGACTGCGTAGCGCGGCTACATATGGACATATGCGCTTGGTCACCGGCTGACACCAAAGCAAATTTTTTTTTACAAATAAACGATCGTGAAATATAAAATACTTTTACAAACAATATCATCTACGAAAATGCTCATCCGATATAGAAAATGCTTTCTTCAAACTTAGAATGGACTTTATGGGTGGACATATGCGTTTCGCAAACAAAGTCGACGAAATGAGTTTTTTACGAATGCTGCCTTAAAGGTGAGAGATATTTGAATGATTTCTATAGAAAAAAGGTCTACAAAAAAGTCCGCGATGACATATATCTATATGTTAAGGTTAATATGCAAATTGGATTCCACGTGGCACAGCTAGTATCTTACCAATTTGTGTATTCACCTTAACATATAGAAGATTAAGTTGGAAAACATTTTAATTTATTCTACTGATAAGGCAGCATTCGTAAAAATACGCAGCCTATGCCCACCCTGTAATTCCATTCTAAATATAGCTGAAAGAATTTTTGAAATTGGAACTGTAGTTTCGGTGATTACTATACCTCCTACATTCATACTTCACCTCCTTATAATACCAGTGTAAATATTTGTTGTCAACACTCACCTTACTCTTCTTAGAGTTCAATTCCGAAGGCTTCATCAAACTGTGTAAAATTTTCAAACACGGCAGAATGATCGACTCCATGATCGAAGGATGTAGCGGATTCTTGCACGCCTTCAGGAACAACTCCATCATGCACTTCAATTTCAGTTCCCAGCTGCTGTCCTCCTTCTGAACCATCGCGCCCAGCAAGTCAATCTCGTGCCTGATGCTCATGCTGAACTCCAAACTGTTCACGTCGTTGCCAAGGAACAAGTTGAACTTTTGAATGATTAGAGAGCATAGTTCTTTTGTGGCCGACGGATCGTCAGATGTCAGCACGCATAGGAGCTGTCGCACGTCCTCTTGAATTTGCGTGCAACCCCTTCTCAGATTGTTGCACACCAATTCGTCGATCAGTTGTTTCGAGCATAAGACTTGCCTAGTGGCGGGATTTGTCGCCAGAGCCCTGAGAAGGGTCAGACAGTGTTCGACCGTAGCGGTGCAACAACCGTAACACTTCGTGCGGACGTTTGGCTCTAAATTAAGAACCTCGTGTTCCGAAGTTTCGGGTTCTACGGACTGTTTCAGAAGAGGCGTGGACTTCTGGAGGTCTACGTCTCTGTGTTTACGATCGTATGCGACCAGTTCCTTACGTGATACGAGGACTTTCTGTATGATTTTGCTGAGTTCTTCGAAGGACATTTTACATTCGTTGCAGTACTGTTGGGCTAACGCTTGGATAGTCTTATTGATCTAAAATTGAATAACTAGTTAATAACACCATTGGAATATTAGTATGAAATTCTGAATTGATACATGAACAATTTATATCAGATTAATCTTACGAGTGTGATACTGTTGACAAACACGTGATATGCCTATGTTGAAGAGAATATTGGCTATTTAATTGTATGCGAAACGCTTAGATGCCGCCTCCTTTTCATATGCTCTGTATTAGCGAAACTTGTTCCTAACAAACTAACCAAACTATCTAAGTATGTGTAAACTGGATAACAACACAATAATTTGATTCTTGGTCTGCGATGAAGAACAGGCATTGTCGTCAAAATACAGCGACATGACAAAAAAATCAATTATTGTGTGGTTTCAAAGTTACATAGCTTTGCAAAGTTTCAGATCGATACGCAATTAGAAATAGATTAAAATTGACTTCCTGGATCTGTTTGCATAGTTAGTTACTTTGTTAGCTACATAGTGAAGTTAATCTTAGTAGTGTAACAAGGAGTAGGTAAAAGTTTGAGTGTTGATACAATGATACTGACACAACTCAGTGTTTCAACACTTTGTATCAGCACAATTGTATCATGAAACAGTAGTGCGTCATGCATGAAGCGTGAGCTACATGTATTGAAAAACAAATATGGCACTCTTGAAACTGAAACTCAACAGCAAATTTCTGTTGGCTCAGGTCAGTGCTGGGTATCAGTTACGGCATAACTATGACAAACAAAGCATTATAATAAATCAAACAATGCAGACTGACAGAATGTAAGATAGAGATTGATAAATTATTACTAATATTGATAAATATTATATGTATATAATACAATGGGCATTTTGAACTAGAAGTGGGCTAGAACTCTCCTTGTTACACTACGAATCTTAAGCATGTTTTGGGAAGTTCCAAAATAACCGTGGGCGCCATTCTCAGAAATAAATGTATGTTGAAATCTCATGACCTCAATTAGTGCATAGTTAGCTTATTCCTGATTGGTTATTTCACAATATGCCTTTCAAACAACCACGGAAGTGCAACCGACTTCATGAACTTACCTTCGCCTGTGATGGCACTGTGACGCCAGGTTGAGTTGATAAATTTGTAGTCGGAGTCGGTTCTTCGCTCCGCCTATCTGTTCGATGCTCAGATACTTTCATTATCAAATTCTGAAAATATTCGAGATGAAAATCAAATTTCCCGACCCGGTTACGCACTTACCTCAAGAGTAGGCTTGTTCGCTATCAACTGTTTGTACACTCGATCTGCTTTTTCCAGCAACGAATTGATGCTCGACACAGTCTTCTTACGATCTTCGTCGTTCTCAATGGGTTCCACGGCGCAGCAAGGTTTCGCCAGAAGGGTAAAGTCGAATTTAGCGTACTTACAAAATCCGCAGGAATGACATAAAAATGGATCTTTCTCATCGTAGTTTATGGCGCTAGAAAATATAAACATAATCGATTTCACAATTCGAACGTGATAAATTACTCTAGATTATTTAAAAAAACTGAAGGAAGTACAATACAATTTGTATTAATTTACTGAAATACAAAAGATACAGATTTAGCTACTCAATGACAAACTTGAGCATCGGCTTTCATGTAACAAATATCAACATTGAAACAGATTCATTTTCTCTTCTAAATCAAGAACCAGAAAATGAAGATCAGAATGAATCAGCTCAATGTTTTTCTTGAACCGCGAAGGTTTGTCAAGATTACAATTTTTTATCGATATAATGGAGCTAAAAAACTTACCGACACTTATGACATTGGAACACGTTCTCTCCGCAGGTGGCACACACGCCCGGATTAGCTGGCACAGCTGCGCTGCATCTAGGACACTGCAACGTCTCGCTTGACGCTTGGATATTCTCGTAAAAATCGGCGTACTCGACCATAAAGTTACAGGCGACAATGGGCAGGGGAAATTCTATCTTGACCTCGGTCTGTCCAGACTGTAACGTCACCTTCTTCGCCTTGTGCCAAAGGGCGGGTTTGTTTTTCAGTTCCACTACCGCCTGTACGTTTCTGTTATTGTAGTAGATGTTTATAGTTCTCACCATTTTCGTACGTTTCAGGTCGCCAATTCTCACCGTGATCTTACTTATGGTGTGGCTGCCGAGCAGCTTGACGATCTGCGTCGTGGTGGTGAACTTCGAATCGACTTTAATCGAGCTCAACTTGATCGCAGTGAACGGAATTTCGGGATTGTTGCAGACCAGACACGGGTTAGATTCCAAGAAGTATCCATCTAATTCGACGAACTGACCCACGCGGGCGTACAGATTGGCGTTAGGATGATGAGACAGTGTGCTGTTCTCGGCTTGGAGTACCGACACCACCTTGTCTATGTATTCGGTCGTTTGGGAAGAGCCTTCGTTCGACTGCGTGAATTTGAGGGAGAAATATCCAAGCAAATCCACGAATTGCACGGCTTTTCTGCCGTATGTGGGTAAAAGCGGCCAAAGATGCCAAAGAAGGGAGAGAAGTGATTCTTGTTGTGATTTTTTGGAGTTCCTAAAAGAACACATTGACAAAATTTTGAATTTTATACATGCCGAGTAAAGTTCACTCAAGGTGTGTACAGAGTATTGTTGACAATATTGTCAACAATAAAAGAGTATTCTTCCGAACTTATCATCTGAATTCTATAAATTAATCAATATCCCGACACTTTTTTTTTATCTCAAGGGACCTACAGTTTTACGCCGGTTCCGAGCGGCCAATGGGCTTGAAACTGAGTCATTACCCAACAGTTAATCATATTTAGAACTTCTTAATTCCATTGGACATACACAACATCCAAGGTGGGACTCGAACCCACAATCCTCGGTTTACAAGCGATGCACCCTACCGCTGGGCTACCGAATCCTCTATCCCGACACTTTATTTATTGTAGGAACATATTAGAAGTAATAAAAAGGTTTTCGGCATTCAACTGTTGGTTTTATTTTTCCACAGATGCAACCGAAGTGTTAAATAATTGATAAAAAGTCCTTTAGGGACCTTCCATAAATTACGTCACAGGTTGAGGGGAGGGAGGGGCCAAAAAAGTGCTAGACTAGACTAGAAGGGAATGAGTCATTAGCTTCATAAGTCACATGAGTAAATCTAAGTATTAAAACTGTTAACTTTAATTCTAACGAAAAACTTGAAAATATTCCCAATTTTTTGGCACGTGCATAGGCTGCCTTTGATAACATACGCCTAAAGGACAATACGCCTCTGAGGACTTGTTGCGCCAAAATAAAAGCTGCCTCCGCCGTGATTTCGCCTATGTTCAATTCTTTATATTATTTATTCATTGAACGCTTAACGTTCGCTTTTTACCAATAATTTGTGATTATCAATTTATTTTATTATAAGTTTAAAAAAAAGAGTAAAAAAATTGATTTAGGTAGTATTTACGGCAAACCATATGAAGCATACGGTGCAGCTTGTGCTGATAAATAAAATATTAAAGACGAAGTTAACGCCTTTCATGGCGAAGTTTGAAAACTCATAAATTATAAAGGAATTGGTTCAAAGTATATGGAACAAGATGATTAAATTTTGTATCGTTCATTCGATTCATGTTTTGTTAATTTTCTGAAATCTTTGATTTGATGTCGATTTTATCAAAAAAAATTAAATACGAATTTATAAAATTTTTTAGAACTGCTGTTTCAATTTAATGATTTCTAAATTGCCAAATATGTGACGTTACACCAGGGGCGGATGGGTTACATAAATGTTACCACCTGTGACAAGGACGAGGTAGAGCATCAAACATCATTAAATTCGTGATATACGGGTGGCCCCTTCTACGAAAATTCATCTTAGTGTTAAGTCTTTTTAAATATAAGCAAACTGAGATTAAGAATTCATAGATGATTAACCGTAACTGCCAAAATTGAAATAAACTAGATGAAACTGTAACATTAAAATCTAAATTTAATATTTACTTGTACTCACTTGTAAACAGACAGGACCAAAGCGTGCGCCTGCCATCTCACTTGGGTGATGTTCGTTTCGAGCATGAACGTTTTGATAAACCTGGCGAAAGTTTCCCTTGAAACAAGCTTCAAAATTTGCTCCACCAGTGTCAAGCAATTCGACTCTTCGAACAGAGCCTCAGCGGCTGAATCGTCGGACTTCTCCCTTTCTTTCCTGAGGGACGAGGGCTTGTTCTGCTCTGTCTTTTTCGTGCTGCTGGAAGTCACCACGATCGCGCACTGCAACAAATGCAGTACCGTTGGGGAAACGCCCTCGTCTAGCAAGAAGCTCACTTGCAGCAAATAGGCTAGGATGTCGTCGTTGTGCAGGCAAAATTTCTGCCAATTTCCCGTTCTACTAACAGCTATCTCCAAACAAGCTTTCAAGTGTTCCATGAGTTCGACTAAAGAATCGTACGGCAGCGACAGAGAATGTTGAATCTCGGTGGTGGGTTCGTAGCCACCTTTAGCGCAACACTGCTTCACTCCTTTGATATGAGTAGTAAGAGCGTGCAAATCTCTTAACTGCCTATATTTTTCCTTACTACCGCAAATGAAAAGCAGTAATTTCCTTATTTGCCTCCTAACAAAAGGCGCTTGGAAGGTCATCATATACTCGCACAAATGGCGGTACCAGCTGTTATCGAACGCCGTCGATATAGGTTCGATAATCTCGGAATGCTTGTGCACTTGATAAGGCAATCTCAGCGCCATCTCGGTTACCAAATGGGCATACGTTGAAAAAACGTCTGAAGCGTGTTCTTTAACGAACTGTTTGAGAAAGAAAGGTGTCATATCTGGAGGAGGGTGTGGCGAGTGTTCTTTAAGAAGATTTCCTCTCACGTTCGGCATAGAGTCTTCTTTCTCAACGTTTTTCCAATATTCCAGAAGGGACTGAAGTAATTTGTTACAAAACGCAATAATTTCAGCTTTGTGCAAAACGGTGGCAGTCGTCCTTGATATAAATACAGTATTATCCTGATTCGAGGTAGGTTTTGAAGAACTTGAAGATGAACTTTTGCATCTCGACATCAACACACTCAATAATCTCATAAGCACCAACTGCACTTCCTTCTGTTTATCTCTGTGAATATAGTCGGACACGTCAGGTATATTGAGCTGTAATTCGTTGAGTATGGCACTCAACAAAGAGTTTAAGCACACTCTATCTCTTTCGGAATGACCGTCCAAATCGAAAGTAAGTTGTAAAACTACTTGCAAGAATGGTATCGCCCTAACTCCATCAACATTCTTTAATTTCGGCAGATATTCTATTAATCTCTCGAGTAACTGGAGTCTGAGTATGTGCAGTCTCCCGCTATTCTCTGAATCTATCTCTAGATCTATATCATGCACCAAGTTCTCGTTCTCAACAGCTGGAAAGTTCACGTTTGCTATTGAGCTGGTGTCTGAACGAGATACAAGGGTAATAGCCTCCTGTATATTATCTCCGTAAGCCGAACTTCTTCCCGATACATTATGTTCTCCAGTAATGCTCTCTACACCACTACCTCCACTTTCTGAACCTGCGCTACCTCCTTGTTCTGCCGGAGATGTTCTCAAAGTTGAACCATCCGTTGCCGCAGTACTACCTTCATCGTCCGAGCCGGCTGCGGATGCCGTAGTGTCGCTGAAATGACCAGCTTCTTGATTCTGCGAATTGTGAGTGACATGCCCCAAACCATCGGCAGCTAAAACTTGTAGTCCGTGAAGCTGTCCCTGTTCGCCTCCTATCTCGTGGTCTTGAAGGCTCAATGCAATAGCTAATTCAACCATTGTTTCGTCATCCGCATCCGGAGGTATATCTATGAGTGGTGGAAAACCAGCAGCGCCGCCTAACAGAGCTTCTAGGGGATTAACGTTATGATTTTCGCCAGCAGATGACGGTTGTTGGAGCATCTGAATGGCTTCTACCGCATCAACATCGAATTGTTGTTGCAGAGATTGTTGCTCATCTTGACTAATTTGCATCTGTATCTGCGAGGATTTGTGTGCGCTGTGTTCACCTTTTGGTGGCGGACTGGCGCAATGAGGCGGACTGGGAATGAATACTCTTCTTTTCTTCAATTTAGGTTTCAGAACTTTACTCAATGCCTGCTTAGCACTGAAGGCGATGACGGAGTCTTTGCATAGTAAAAGTTGAAGGTAGACTGCTATAGTGATATTACTGTATGTATCGCAACTGTTGAAAGCATGCACGATTTCTACAATGGCGTAGATTATTTGTTCTGTATGCTTCAAACCGGGTACTACAACTGGTGCCAAATTAGTATTATCAGGTTTTATTGCATGAAGTGTCCATAGAACATCCATGAGTAAAAGAAGAAGGTGCTGCTTTTTCGAATCCTTAACAGGTGGCAAGTTTAAGTCTAGTGGATCATCTAAAATAATATCTTGAATGGAAGTGTGAGAATCTGCGAATTTAACTAAATTTTGAGGCCGCGCCACAGCAACTCCTTTCACAATTAAAACCAATCTGTAATAACTTTCAACATCTATGTTTGTTGGATCTTTGGCAAAATGTTCCGTCATTGCTGAAAGGCTACTTAAAACATGCTGAAGTAGTGCTTGGTCTTTATAATTGTGATACTGTTGTCTAGTTGTGTGCAAAGAAGAAAGCAACGCTTTTGAATATGTTTGTATCGAAGGAGGAGTCGGTAGTGTCAACAACTGCGTCGCAACTTTCAATGCTGCTGGTTTATAGCTAGCTAATTTTTCATTTGTCAAGTACAAAGAAAATGACCCATCCAAAGTTTCAAGTATTCCAACAGATAATCTTTCTAATTTTGTCAATGGATACACGCTATTATTCGCCAGTTCAGAGTCAACACTGTTTACAGGATTTGTAGCCTGCACAGCATTTACACTAGTCGAACTTATCGCCTCTTCATTTTCTTCTGGCCAACCAAATGAGTCTTTAGTTTTACCAAATACTTTAATGCTATCGACCATAGTTACATTCTCAGGGTCCTGCGAGGGGCCAAACATCACGATCAATTTCTTATCAGCCAGTAAACTCTCTTCTCGCGTAAAAGGTATATCAAACCATCTGCTCCTAGTCACAGAAGTCGAAACAATTCTACCGAACACTTCAACGAACGCAGGCGACCGCTGTATATCTTGACTTCCAACCAAAACTCTTAGCCCAGTCATAACCATATTGTTGTCGTTATTAGTGACCTCGATAGTGAATCCGAGAGGTTTATTGCAAGCTACATACAGGTTTATAGTGTTCAGCCGGTGTTTGAGCTGAGCCGCATTATAAACCTGAAGTAAATCATTACCTCCAACTTCCACGTCATTCATCGGTTGACAGTGTTCGAAAAAATCCACAGGAAACGTAAAAGATCCCGACGTTTTTCCTGATTTTACGGCTTTCTTCTTTTTCGGTTTAACAGGCCCGCTATTAATTGTCGGTTGTATCGCTGAAGACATCCAGAATCCAGTTTGGTCCATATTCGCCATGTACATCTTCAAACTACCGTCCTCGCATAGCAGAATTAGGGTGGTCCGAAGTTCGCACACGGAATTATGCCTGATAGCTACCATATCCATAATTTTTGATTTAGACGGTACCACTCGGATTTCTTGGATCATTATCGTTCCGGGTTTCAACATAAGTATCACTGGATTGTTACTGGTTTGCATGGCGCAACATATAAGACCAGGATGATTGGGTATTTCAGTCCACTGGCATAAAGGTTGTACAGCACTGGTTTTAGAACCGTTACTTTTCGAAGTATTTGAATTAGTTGCCGGTAAGTTTATGGGAAATACTGTGCTCAAATTATTATTTTTGGGTGATATGGGAGAAATGAAACTCTTTCCTAGGCCGTAACTATAAAACAATAAACCTAAAGTATGGGAATAGTAAATACTAACTCCGCCGCCAGCGACATGCCCGCTTACATCAGCTACTTCGAGATGGTAAACTTCCAGATTATTCGTCACGTAGAAAGAACCATGCTTAGCCGAGCTTTCCTCGTTCAACACCTCATTGTAAATATGTCCCAGAGATGACATGAGAAGAATATGGTAAGTTCCTTCATCATACATAAAAGTACAATCTCTTATTTTGCCACTAGGCACTAGGAAATAATATTGTGGACTTAAGGAATCAGTAGACAAATCATAGATCTTTACGAAATCAGCAGTAACTAACGCAAGTTTGGTTTGGGAACCGGGCAACCATAGCGCTTTGATGATAAAATTTCCCGTTTCCAATTGAGGGTGTAGTACAAGATGGTCGGAAACAGATCCACTAGAGGTGAACGTTAAAACGTGGCAATCCTTCAAACCGCACACGGCCAAGTAGTCTTCGTTACACAAATTACTGGACAGCGATAAAACGGTGAACGGAATAGGTGCAGAAGACAACCTCGTCAGTGTCAGTTTTCTAGTGGAAGAATCCGCCTGCTTCAGTAGCGCTGATAGCTGAAGTAGCGTTATCTTTCCCTTCTCGTGCGACACAGCGAGATGTTGCCTCCTACCCTGAGTGGAAGTCATGCAGCACATGGCCACCCTTCTTATAATATGGGCGGAAAGTAGTTGTCTTATAGTTTGTCCTTGCTCGCCAGAGTAACTCATCCTTACGTTTTCGAAAGCGCCTTCTTGTGAACCCAAGGTGGGCACCATCAGCTGATCGGTATTGACGTATTCCTTATTCTCTTGATGCAAACGGCGTAGCGCTTCCAATGCGCGCGAATGACATCCCACCGGGGAGTTGATGCTACACGTCGTTTCAATTGCTGGCACTAGAGTTTGCACGAAACTAATCAAGTTTGCCGTGGCGTGAACATTTCCCAAATAATTGATGATCCACGTTTTAGATGCTTCTAGACGATGTATATTATTACTAAGCTTCCTCTTGTACGTTACTTTGTCGATTGTTAGAGGCGAAGAGGCCCTTCTTCTCAAGGAGCTCTGTAGCATATCGTTCGGATACTTATCAGTTGATGACTGTCTTGTTTCTTGATTCGCGTCATTGTTTGTTTGAGGACTCCGTTTCACTAGAGCCTGACAAGAACCGTCTTCCTTTGCGCCACAATCGCAGAAGAAATTTCCGTATTTGGCGTAACTTAGATCGTGCCCTTTGTGACAAACTCTAGCGCACACGGAGCAAACTCCGACTCCATCAAGCATTCGACATGTGTGACAATGGTACCAATGTTGGTTCATGAATTCCTTCTGCGTTATAGTGAAGGTGCACAGTTTGTTACAGAGCGAGTCTTCATCGGAATCCTCTCCGCTATCTTCGTCTTCATTAATTTCTTCCTGAAGTTCTGTGTCTATATCCGCCATCGTTTCGCATTCCCAAGGCGGACTAAGTGCTCTAGTCGTAGAATTTATCTGTTGAGTGACTCTTGCCACCACTTCGCTGACGTAATCTAGAATGCAGCAGGCCGCGTCTAGCATTGAATTACTCTTGCTGACGTCCGTTTCGGAACCCAACTTATCCAGAACATCTTTTTTGGAGAAATGACCGTTGCATAGAGATATCCACTCGGACGTTGCTGGGAAAAGGTGTACGTGTCCCTTGCCGGTTCCTCCATCGGCCAGCATTATCATAACAACCATCAAATCAGTGAAACCTACACCTTCTAAGACTGGAGATAAGATGTGCGAACCGAGAGGCAGTAGTGCCTTCAATATTGTTATAGCAACGTCTTCCATGATATTACTACCTTTTTTGACTAAGAAAGACGTGAGAGCTTGTAATAATTGACTGTTTTCCTGTACCATAGATTTTGCCTCTTCATTAGAAGCTGGAGAGGCATTCGTTGATTCGGTGTTGGTTTTCGTCCATTTGCCGCCTTGACCTTGAGAAGCATCTTCTTTCGATATAGTCTTTTCTTCAATTTCCGGAGCTTCTATGATACTAGATCCTATAATAACTTGTTTCAGCCAATCTTGAAGCTTATCGCCGTCCACTTCTGCAAGTTTACTCATGCTACTACAAAGATAATTCAAGCTGGGATCGGTGGAGCTCTTCTCGGCAGCCTGGAATAATTTGTTGAAGAAATGGAGAACTCGAGTGCTGTATTGTTGTGACATCTTCGGATTGGATACGCTAAGGAGAACTTTGACCAATTCCTTATCACCAGTGAAGAAACTCTCTAACGCTTGGCGTCCGGAAGATTTCTCAATGATTTTCTCGTAGAATTTCAAGCAATTATGCAGTATCTTTTCATCGATCATTGAATTACTGCCCATGGGAGCTGATGTGTAGTCTACAATTAGCTTGTAGGTATGATTCAATACGTGTCTGTAAATTCTCTTCTGATGTTCGTCTGTATCAGTGTCTCCAATCATCTTGTCCAGAGTCTTTGAAACCCTCTCGTGAAGAAATTCGGTTTTCACATTGAGAGTCACCGTGATCAAGGTTTCGACGGCTTTGTTTTTCGTATCGGTGTTTTCGACCTTAGGAGCATGATCGCAAATGAAGTTTATGCAACACTGAAGCAGACGTTTCAAAGATAAATTGATGTTGAACGGTGGTTTGGATAACGACGAAATGTGGGTGTCGACAATCTTGAGAATAAAATTCTCTGAGGGTACTATGTCGTTTTGGAATAAACTCTGAAAATGAGAAAACATTTAAGAAATAAAATAAAATCAAGATACAATTGAATATACTGAAACGACCAAACAACTAAGTATATCGTAATATGATGTTTATTCGTTACTGTGAAGATTCTTTTCTCTAAAAAAGTTATCGTGCCTGCCAAAACAAACAATTATAACACTTACGGATGAAAAATCTTCGAGAACCAAGCTGTTCCACTGTTGCAGCACTGTGGATACCGCCGAAGGAAGCAACGGGTTCAATTCGCCGGCTAAACTATTGGTCAGGGGATTCTTCATAGAGGCCACGGCTAAGACATCCTGCAAGCATGCCACATCCTGCAGAGTACATTTGGTAGTTGATTCGCTCTGTTCGACCACGGTATTCAACAGCGACCATCTGCTGCAGTACAGTATGGCTTGGGTGAGTTTGATCGCGTGCGGGAGAAGATCTTGCACGTAGGTCTCCTCGGTTAGGGATGTGGATATGGGTGAGGTGCTTTCGGATACGTTGTTCTCTGGCTCGTCCACCCTCACCTGCACCTTGGCCAAAACGACATCCAAGAGCATGAGATTGAATATCGGAGGCAGCGATTCCTTTTTGAGGATATCTGGAATGATTGCGAAAGCGTACAGTTGTTACCGGTGGGCGACAAAAAAAACGCGAATACGGCAAAAAAAAGTATGTATTCATGCAGAAATATTTTTTCATCGGAAACCAATCATAATTATCCGTCAACAAATTATAAGGAATAAATAAGGAATTAAAACATTTTATCGTCTGAATTAAGTAACTTCTATTTTATATTTTCAACTGAATAACAATTGTTTTGATCATATTTTTCTCTTCTATAAAACTAGGGGATAGATGCAGAAGTTACGGGGGTGCATTATCAATTTCTTTCATTCTTTATTACAATGTGAAAATCTAAATATACGTTTTATGATGAAGCCAACACTGAAAATTACCTTTTTTGACATCTGGCATTAAGGATGTTATACAATTTTTGGCGATACTGGTGTCGTATTTGAGATTATTCAACATATCGGAAACAGTCTTCAAAAGTTTATCAGAATGCTGCGTGTACATTCCTTGCTTGACCAAGCAGTCTTTCAACCATCTACCGAAATTTTTGTGGTTGGTGCGTGGTCCCCAGATGAGAGAATTGAGCAACAAGGGCCCAGGTGGTAGATTTTCACCAGCTCCCAATCTCTCCATGTAAGTGGTAGAGGGTGGCAGTAGCTGGAGCAGCCTATAAGCAAGGACAACATTTTTATCAATAAATTGCATTATTTCTGAATAATTGTATACACTCACAATATCAATAAAGGTTTTTTCTTCAAACAATACACAACCAGACATATATTTTAAGCTTCCAAGTTCAATTAAGATGGCTAGTGTTTGAAACAGAATTCTTTAATAATTGAAAACTATCAAACAACTTCCAAAGATAGTGTCGGTAGGATCATTACTGTTAAGTTATTATGTCAAAAACGGGAATAGTTACAATTTGTAGTAATTCAATTATCTTACCTCACACAGAATTGAAATATAAATGCAACAGTAAACTTATTAAGAATTAATGGTTTGAATCTCAATGAAATATGTTTATCTATGAATTTCATTTATACAGTACATAGCGGTTCACCTAATTTTTCTGAGATTCGGAATTATAGTTAAGAGTAAACATAATAAGATATAATAAAAATTGCTACAAATTGAACTTATACATTACTATAACTGGAATTGTCAAAAATTTTTAATAGGGTCCCCCTCCCTTCATTTTTTTAAATTAAATTATCATATACAATATAAAATCGGAATCTGTATACCTGAAAATCCCTAAAAAGACATACTACTCGATTTTTACAATAATTTCCAACTTTTATTGCCTTTTTTTACCCCCACCACTATTTTCTGTTAAAATGTCATATCGATTGTAAAATCGAAATCTGTATATTTTTAGCTAATTAACACCCCCTTCCACACCCTTTTCCTGAACCAAATTGGCTCAAAAACAATCCAGGCCATTCTCTTATGGACACTTACCTGTGTACCAAATTTGAAGTTTATAATTAATTTTCTTCGAAAGTTATCGAGGAACTAACAGACCGACCAACAGAAATTTTTTTTTTGTTTCAGTCATTTTTACGACACATTACTATACTTCCCATGACGCTGTTGGAAGTAATAAATGATAAAATTATTGACAATTTGTAAGTTCTCCTGTGTTGATAAATATTATTTTCACAAGATACCTTAACCCTTTAACTGCCACGTGTGTCATATCGGCGCACATAGCTTCTGGACTGAACGCCGTGTGCGCCATATTGGCGCACACTTATGAGAAGTTTGATTCGCTTGCTGTGTCTGAAGCGCGCACAGTTCTCGTATATTTGTATGGGGTAATAGATAGACCTGGCGTAGAAGAACTTTCACCAGAAATAGCCTACAGAAATAAAGTATATTTTTTGTTCGGTTCAATTTTTTATTTAGAAATATATCTTACATGCAAAACATAAAGTCATTCGATATACTTGTGTATATTTAATGTTTTCACCCCTATATATCATACAAAAACAAATATTGATGATATTTTATGTAATCTATAAAAACATTCTTTGCACATATGGGGTTTCTCGGGACATCCTACACATACGTAGCCTACTGTCTTGGCCATCTTTATAGACAATTTCTCCCTTGCGCCTCAGAAAATCTAGATAAAACACGCAAAGACTCGTCAATCCAATAAATAGTGGTGGGGAAACACCCGAACGGTGTAGAAAGCGTTGCAAGCACACGACTCAAACCGATTCTTAGTTGCTCTTGCGCCGTGTGAGACATTTTGTCACACACAAAAAAATATGCAGCATCACCAAAAAAATTAATAAAAAATTAAATTTTCTACCGCAGGTTACCACTAGACCCCAATTTGATAAAATTTTAACAAAAAAATTTTTTGGCGCAGTGGCCGTTAAAGGGTTAACAAAACTTCAGTAAATCAGATGTTAGTTTGTCTCTTACCTCCAACAGATGGTGAAGCAGTACTGCGTGGCGCACGTCCCCAGCGGCGCCATCTTGGTTGGACCGGAGACGGCATGCGTAATGTTCAGTATCTCGATGAGCGCCTCCAATAGCAGCGGGTAGCGTAACTTGTCGGGAGTGCCCAGCACGAAATTGCAGGCCAGGCCATCCAGCTTGGGCGAGTCCTGATTGTTGTTCTCGACGCTGGTCAAGACGTAGAAGCGCGGACGCATCGAGAACTCGTCCGAGCCGCACGATTTCCTGTAATTGTCCTCGATCTCCTGCCACGCGGTGTACATGCGCGTCATGTTGTTCTCCTTGTCTTTGTCGGCGTTCAGGTTGGTGGAATGGAACAGGTTCCACTGGATCTGCTCGAGCAGCGACGACGGCGCGTCGTACAGGTGTTTCATGATGTAGTCGAACAGCAGCAACAACCTGGACAGGTGGAGGAGTTGCGTGTCCCTCAGAGGACCCCTCGCCACCTCTGAGCACCGCAATACGCCGCCGGCTAAGAGGAGCACGACCGATTTCTTCTGCATAAGATTAAGCGAGTGGAATAAGTAGAGAAGGACTTGGGAGTGCTCGACGTTCAGGTCTTCGTTGTCCGCATCTAGGACGTTCGGAGAGATGTTCAATACGTTTTCGATTAGCGTATTCACCAGACGGTGCCATATGCTGATCACCGAAGCTTCTTTCTCGTTTTGTGGTCTCAATAACAAAACCTGAAAAAATATTATTTATTTATTTATTTTCTTCTTGCTAACACAATTCAAAAATTTGAAAAAAGCAACGTCACAACAGCTTATGAGTATGTAAAATTTGACAAAATAACAAATTATTACAACAAATAGGTATAAATATACATGATATAAAAGGGTTGTACTACACAACCGACAATAAAAAGAAAATACCAAAACAATACCGACAAACATCAAGATAACAACTTAAAAGTTAAAGGAATATAAGCATTTGTTTTTTACAAATCTTGATGCTGCCCTTTTGAACCTATCAATTCCCTCCACATTCCTAATATCAGCGGGTAAGAGATTATAGGCCTTAATACCCCGATAATAAGCACCTTTTTCAAAAAACGTGGAATTATGTAAAGGGATCCGGAGTTCTTCTCTACTTCTGGTGGATATGACCATGTTATCAGCATAACCGTCCTGATTAGTCGAGAACATGTGCATGTTTTTCCTAACAAAGATGACAAGTGCTAAAAAGTATAGTCCAGGGACGGTTAGTATATCTAATTCTGTAAAGAATGGCCTGCACGAAGTTCGTGGATGAAGACCAAGCATACACCTGATTATTCTTTTTTGAGTTTTAAATATGGTATTAGAGAATCTGGATGCTCCCCAGATGGATATTCCATAGTTAAGCAGGGACTGCACGTGTGCAAAATAAAAGAGTTTAATGCAGTGCAGTGACATGCAGTCTCGAAGCCTGCGTATTAAAGCACATGCACTGTTAAGTTTTGATTGAAGTTTTGCAATATGTTGCTCCCAGCTGATACAGGAGTCAATATGGATGCCTAGAAATTTTATGGAGTTTATATTTGGTATAGTTTTATGATTATGATTAACATATAATGATTCAGTATTCATCTTGTGTTTATTAAACACTACGAGTCCCGTCTTATCGCTATTCAGTCTAAGGCAATTTTTCTCACACCAAGTGGCCATTTGCTCCATCACACGAGAACAGCCCACCGACAAGCCAGCGAGACCCCCGCTCGACAGCAATACCGACGTATCATCGGCATACTGACAAACAAGGTCCCCACCCAGCGAGCCGGGAAGGTCATTGACATACAATAAAAAGAGCAAGGGTCCCAGTATAGAACCCTGGGGAACGCCCCTCCGAACCAAAGTGCTCTCGGAATAATGATTTCGCCCATCATGGGAAATGGACACAGACTGACACCTATTTTTTAAATACGAGGCAATAAGACCCGCACACAGGCCCCTAACCCCATACCGATCCAATTTTATTAGCAAAAGTTCATGATTAATTGTGTCGAACGCCTTTGAAAGGTCAAAAAAAAGGCCTGCGACCCTACCATTTTTATCAAGATTTGCAATTATGTCTGATACTGCTGTAAATATTGCCATATCTGTAGACCTTCCAGGAAGGAAACCAAATTGACTGGTGTTAAGAATGTTACATTGGATAATAAATCGCAGTAATCGATTGTATATTACTCTTTCAAAGATCTTCGACACTGATGAAAGTAGTGACACTGGTCTATAGTTCGACGGACTGTGTACATTCCCCTTCTTGAATAAGGGCACAACCCTTGCAATCTTCAATTGATCTGGAAACACTCCTAACGCAAGACAATTATTTATGATATGCACCAATGGTGTACAAATCATATGAGCAATGTGCTTCAGTAGAAATGTTGGAAATTCATCGACTCCAGAAGAGTATTTATTGGGTAGTGCCATAATAATTCTTAACAGTTCATTATAAGTAACCATATTAGTAAATATGGTTAATTTGTTGGCAAGTATGAATGTCTGGATTGAGTTTTTGGACCTACAAAAGTTACATGATATTTGTTGGAGAGAGTAAATATTTTATTTGATTTAATGAAACGAATATAGCTTATGGAAATATATGAATATATGTATTTTAAATTATTTATTTTTTATCAGCAATAACAGGTTATTGAAGTTTGAGAACGTATTTTATCGACAAGTAATCGTTTTGTCATGAAAGATCTATAAAATAATAATAATATGCCTTTATTCAATTCATTATTCTCTTATTATATCAGTTTCAAACTTTAACAGCCTGCTACTGTCAATAAAAGATAAATAAATACATACTATATTAGTAGTTAAAATTTTTAAACAAATAATCCTTCAAGGACTATTCCCTTTTGTCTTCTGATGAAGCTCTTTAAGGATAGCTATAGAAAAATTACTATAAGCACATTTATGAAATATGAAGTTCTCAAAAAATCTGTCGAATTGAAAAAATGCTTGCATTAACTAATCCGAAACGAAATCGAAGCATAATTTCAAACTTGAATCAATCAAAACTTGTAAATTTGATGACTCCATATTACAGTAGATTCTCTCACTTGTGCCAATACGGCCAGCGTTCTGGGGTACACCTGTAGGGGCCATGCTTCGTTATTCCAAGGCGACACGCCGAGATGATTCAGGAGGCAGGCTTGTAGAGAGTTGAAATTGCTGTGCGTGATCAAATTGTGGGTGAATCTGGTGAGTGCTCCCGAAAATTCGCAATACAGTTGTCCAAGTTGTGCGCCGAAATAAACGGATATGGTGCCGACCTCGGTTCTTGACGTTTCCCGATCAAGATCCCTGATTATGGCAGCGAGTATGATCATTTGTTGCTCCGTGAGGCCCTGAAAAGTAACACCAGTTCATATACATTTACAATTAATAGATTAGAATAGAATATATATTTATTGCATAGACATGTACATATAAAAGAAAGATTTTAACAAAAACAAACAATAAAGAAGATAGACCATATTAATTTATAAGATGATAAAAAAAATAATATAATATTTATAAATAAACAAATAATGTAATTCTTATGTACTATCTATACAAAAGGACGAAGTTCTACAAGTAGATCTTCCACTTCACCCAGTCATTGAAATAATGACAATTTAAATAATCCTAATAAGAGCACTCCGCGAAGAAGCATTAAGCAATCGATCCCGAACATTGTTTTTAAATGCCGCAGAACTCATATGCAGATCACTCAAATATTTATTTAATGTTTTCGCTGCTACATATGCGAAGCTTCCCTCAAACCTGCAAGTTCTATGTATTGGCACAGTGAAAGAATCAGTTCTAATGCTTATGTTGTGAATGGTAGATCTCTTGATTAAAATATGGAATAAATAGTCAGGGCACTTTGATGAGACTAATTTTTGTAAAAAAAGTTACAACAAGCAATTCTATGCGGTGTTCAATATTAAGCTCATTTAATTCATGCAAATATGGAGATACGTGAAGCCTATATGGAATAAGACAGACATACCTCATGCACGCATTCTGAATTCTCTGCAATTTAATTCTGTTATAGCTTGGTAGAAAATAGAAATACACAAGACAACAGTAATCTATACTTCGAATTTATCCGAATAAATCAGAGTCTTCACCAAATTCAATTTTGTTTCTTTAGTGACTAGTTCTTTGTACCTATGAAGCATTTTCAATGTGATAAATGATTTTTTAAATATGCTGTTCACATGATCCTGAAAAGATAAACGATCATCAATCAAAATTCCCAAATTTTTTGTATTGTGTATCCAGTTGACCACAACATCATCAATTTTTAAATTTATCCGAGTAAGATCTAATTTAGATTTTATATGATCAGAAGAAATGCACAAGGCTACGGATTTTTTTGGATTAAGTTTTAGACCGTTATTTCTGCACCACTGATTCACAAGCATAAGATTATTGTTGATTACTTGGAGGTTGAGATCAACATCTTCAAGTTTGGAGTGCGAATAAATTTGCAGATCATCTGCATATAAATGATAATGACACCCATTTAAAACCTGTGGAATATCCGAGAATGCTCCCCTGTGACACGCCACTCTTGATTTGAGTTAATTTCGAGCAACTTTCATTAATTTTAACTAATTGTTTTCTATCTGACAGATAACTGTTGAACCAAAGATTGCTTCTTCCATCTACCCCAGTGTATTTCAGCTTAGCAAGCATTAAGGTCTTATCTATCAGATCAAAAGCTTTAGTTTGATCTAACAAAACAAGAAAAGTTATTAAAGAATCATCCATCACCTTGGAAATATCGTTTACAACCTTCAACAGGGCTGTATGTGTGCTATAGTTCTTCCTAAAACCTGACTGCATTTTAGGTAATAATTGATTTTTATTAAAATGTATAACTAATTGATTGGCCACCAATCTTTCCAAAAACTTTGATAACGTCGCGAGAATGCTGATTGGACGAAGATCATCAGGGTTAGAAGGTTTAGCAACTTTCGGGAGTGGAATAACTATAGCATTTTTCCAAAGATCGGGAAAAATTCCATATTTTATAGAAAAGTTAAAAATATGTTTTATGGCATCAATACAGTAGGGCATTATAATATTCAGCATTTTTAAATTAATTTGATCAAGACCTGTTGCATTCGATTTTATATTTTTAAAAACCTTCATAATATCCTCATTTGTTACCTCATCAATAAAAAACTGTCCAACATTATGTGCAGTATTTTCGCTAAAGTAACTCAAAACGGTGGGATTTATATGTGATTGACCCGCTGCATTGATGAAATAGTCATTTACCGTATTTACATTCCAATCAGGACCCAACCGATTTTTTGGTTTAGAAGTTATTCCCATGCTTTTGAGTTTCTGCCACGTAAGCCGAGGATCACTTTTAGTTTTACTAAGTGTATATTGGTAATAAGCGGTCCTTTCACGTTTGATGGCATTATGCAAATAATTACGTAGTTCGATATAATACTGACGATGGCCCGCCAATCCGCTAGATTGATATCTTTTATAAGCGTTATTTTTTAATTTCATCATTGTTTTTATAGTGAAAGTAATGTATGGTAAGCGTTTTTGCATCTTAGGACTAACAAATCTGACAGGAGCATGAATATTAAACAAGTCAATAATATTTTTGTTCAACGTTTCAATTTGAGAATTGATATCATGAATATATTCTATTTCAGTCCAATTTACCCTGCTAGCATCATAAGCAAAATTTTCCAAATTTAAACCTTTTAAATTTCTGCTAAAATAACCCTGAGGTTCTTCAGAGTCATTTTCAAGAAAAACTTTACAGGAAGTCATCATGTGATCAGTAATTTCTGTGAGTAGATCGCTGACTACCACATTATTTACTACTAATGCTTTACTCACGCATATCACATCAATTAATGACGCAGACGTCCTTGTTATTCTACACACATACAATATAACATTTCGAAAGAAGTAACATAAATCTTTGGCACATTCAGAACAGTTCAATATGTGTTTCTTTCAGTTGTTGAGCAGAATATTTATCTTTGTCTTTGTTCATGTGACATGCCATGTAGATTTTTTTTATAGATAGCGAAATAAATGATTGATCGATTGATTGTCACTAGTATAATAACGACAGTAAAAATGACCAGTAGAAGTCAACCTGAAAACGTAGTTTTCGTAACAAATCAACTATTGATAAAAAAAAGATTCACTGACTTATAGAAGAACTATGGAAATAAATAGCAAGATATTTCATATTTCTGAGAAACATTGACAATTTCAAGTTGTTTTAAAGATGATTGACAATGTATTTTTTCATTTCAAGATTTCCGTACTAACATCGCATATAAAATATATTTGCATTTGAAAAATATAAAAGTAAGATGAAAATAGAATATGTACGCATTTGAAAAAATAAAATCATCAGTGAAAAAATGATATCGATTTATTTTTATCCGATACATACTTTTTTCTGCTTTTCATATTATTTTCATTTGTTTCAGATACAATTTCAACCCTATAGTTCATAGCCCATGAAAGTATAGAAATCTAATAATTTCGAGTATTCTAGGCGGACTACAACACTGATCTTAAATGCAACGTGGACACAATTCCTTATCCTTTTTACTGAAAATTTCAAATCACGCTATAACCTGGAAAAAAAATAGCTCACCTGTTTCACGTATCTCATAACGAACGGGCTCTTCGAACACAAAAAGTGCTTATTCAGGAAGACGAAGATGTTCGTCGCCAGAGAAATGTAACTATTCGCTTCTCCCTTTTCCGGTATGATCGAATGGTGGCGATCGGTCTGCGCGGACTTCGTCTCGGCGTTGTCGGACGTCGAAGGCGTTTTCGATTCCGCATGATCGCTGGGCGCTAGCGTCTCCTCGAACCAGTGGCCAAGGATGGGCTCGCTGTCATCATCCTCGTCGGTCGTGCTCTCGTCCGAGCACAGTATCATGTCCTCGTAGTAGGTAGTAGAGTCCGATTGGCTGAACGTGTCGCCCTCTGGCGGATGGATCCTTTTGAGAGTACAAGCCTTACGGTAGCTCACGATGGCTAGATAGAAAAGAAGCTGGTTGAGGGGGGCGGCGTTCAAGACTCTGGCTACGCGCTGAAGTGCGGTGAACTGGCCCATCGCCGCCAATGGGGCTGGATCGACCTGCACCAAGATTGGAAACTAATAGTGAAATTTAATAACAACAGAGAAGTACGAAATAAACATATGAATAAAGCAGGATTTCAAACCTCGAACAATAAATATTATTAAATATTTCAAAATTGGTTTCGTTTTACCTTCTACCAGTGATCCGCCTCGGCTTCGTATATACTTCTTCGCGGTATTATGCGCACAGAAAACAACAATAATTTTTAAAACATAATGAAAGAGCCAATACTCGGTAACTATTTAGAACTCAAAAAAGCAAAAATAATCGACATCACCTCTCATGGAGAGGTATTATTTGGAGATTTGGTGATTTTTTTGATCAAGCGTAATTTTGAATCTATGGTATCTTCTGAAATATTCATTCAAATGAATAATATAAAGGTCAATTTTGATCTGCATTAAATACCCAAAGTAACAAACATATCTGGATAAGGATTAATACTAAATTGAAGAAAAAAGCTTAGAAAATAACCCAATATTTTTAATTAATATTTAAAGATGAAACTGTAAGCCAACTTTAGGAGATAGACATGCCAGCACTAGGCATTTTGAAGAACTATAAGGGGGACCTTTATTTTACCTGTTATACATACATAAAGTACCTTAATATCAGCTCCAAATAACTTAACTAATATTGAAGTTTCGCTTATCACTTGGTGAAACATGATTAAATATTGATATTTAAAATAAAAACACTTGGCTTTAAGTTTCACAAATATATTGAATAGAAATTAACAATTACATTAGTCAACTAGTTTCGGGTTATGGGCCCATTATCAAGACAGTCTTGATAATGGGCCCATAACCCGAAACTAGTTGACTAATGTAATTGTTAATTTTTATTCAATATATTTGTGAAACTTGAAGCCAAGTGTTTTTATTTTAAATATCAATACCAAATAACTTATGTTTGCAGATGATACAGTGCTTGTTCTGACCGCCTCAAATATGAAGGAACTGTGATAAATACCTATTTAAATATTATTATTATTATGTTTACAATAGCAGGCGGTAAAACCGATGAGGCTATTGTTACTTTTTCAAAATTATAAAAGTTAATGAGAGTATTCTAATTCACACACTGTAATGAGTCATTCGTTCTGAGTTTTCCTTTAGTTCCCTGTCAACTCTATTTTTAAAGACATTTGTATTAGGTGCGGACACTGTTTCTTGATTGAGTGAATTCCAGGAATGTACTATCCGGTTTACTAAGAAGTTTTTTCTGGGAAGTTTTGAAGATCTCTCCTTTTCTAGCTTTTTTGAATGACCTCGGAGATGAATATTTTGACTAAGATGAAACATGTTTGTCACATTACACTGGCAGTAACCACTAGTTATTTTAAAGGTCTCAATTGAGTCGCCCTATGCCTTCTCTCTTTGAGAGAAGTAAGATTTAATCCAATACATCTTTCCGGATATGGCAAATGTTTCAAATCTGGGGGAATTCTTGTCACTCATTCAACTCTACGCTGGATTTTCTCAAGAAGTTCAATATCCTTTACATAATATGGATTCCACACAGTAAATGCATATTCTATTTTTGGTCTTATATATCTTTTGTAAAGAGTGGATATCATTTCGGTGGAGTGGTCTCTGAAGGCATGGTATATTAAGTATATAAAAGAACTGGCTTTTTTAGTGATTTTTGTTACATGTTTCTCCCATTTTAAGTCAGACGTTATTAGCACTCCCAGGTCGATCTGTTCATTTACTGACGCTAAAGTGGAGTTATTGAGAATATATTCCTCTTCAGGATTATTTGGGCCGATCCTCAGCACTGTACATTTCGAAGCGTTTAATTTCATACCCCACGTTTTTGACCACTCTTCTGTTTTCTGCAGATCCATCTGGAGTTGATATGCACTTGTCAAGGGATTCGCATATATTTTGCAATCATCTGCAAACAGTTTAATGGTTGACTGTATCAGTTCGACCAAATCAAAAAGATAGGCCGTGAATAGTACTGATCCCATGACCGATCGAATTTATGATAGTATTAGGAACAATTTGTAGTTCATTATTTTATTTTGTGACTTGTCTATAAATGCTTTGTATTTCTGAAGATTAATAAATATTATTATTATTATTATCCCTGCACGACGCCGCTGCTCACCCTGTGGGGACTAGAAAGTTCTCCATTGACCCTCACTTGGTAAAACCTATTCTCTAGCAATTCTTTAATCAAAGCAATTAACTTTCCTCTAACTCCATAATGCTCTAGTTTTGCTATCAGTAGGTTATGAGGGACTTTGTCGAATGCTTTTTCATAGACAAGATAGATGATATCCGTTGGTAGGGCATTATCGTGACTATATGTCCAGTCATTTAGACATTCCAAAAGATTGGTTGTTGTTGAGCAGTATATGTATTATAACTGGCTGTGCTCTAATAAACTAAGTGTGAACTGTGATAAAACTACATATATGATAACAAAACAAAAAAATAAAAAGCACGGAATATAGAAGTTTATCTCAATACAGTTAAACTTAAAGAGGTAGAAGAATATAACTGCTTAGGATTGTCAAAGTTCATGATTTTTCATCACAGAGTAAAATCAACATCACCGAGTGTATATATAAATGGAGTTAACATCAAACCCTCAACTTCTATGAAATATTTGGGTGTGCAGATTGATAATAAATTGAATTTCAATCTACAGACGAATACAGCAAAAAAGAGAACTATCAGTAGAACCAAATACTTTGCCAAACTGACATATAAAATCAAGGTATAAGCATACAAAATGCCACAAAAATTTATAAAAGCATCTGTCGACCCTTAATTGAATATGCACACCCAATATATGTTAACTGTAGAACTCCAGCAATGAGAAATCTCAAAGTGGCAGAGATAACAGCACTAAGGATTATCACAAGAATCAGACACCCCAACAATACTTTACACAACCCGTCAAACCAAATGTTGTATTCAAGAACCAGGATTGAACCGATTGATTCTAGATTTAATGTTCTCAACAAAAAGTTTTTCAACAAACTTAAAGCGCTAGATGACATAGCTGACCTCACAATGAAGAACATTATACAAGATCCAGAAGATATCCTACACAGACTCTATTTAAAATACTAGAAAATTTATGATGTATTTTTTTTTATGTTTAAATTAAATTAGTATATGCTGAAGGACCGCAGGTTGATGGCCATTAATACACGTTTCTCTCTCTCTCTCTCTCTCTAATATCGAGATCTAATATGATGAAACCTTAAACACTCTAAAAATTAGAAATTCAAAAGTTCTTCCCTTTCAACAGTCAAACGCTCTTTTCAAATACATGGTAACTATTTATTCATTTTTATAATAAAAATAATTCACTTTACCTGCGTTTGTACTGTGTTTGGTGCCATGCTGCATGCTTCCAAATGAAGATCTTCGAATAAATCTGATAATAAATTCAAAGTTCTAGTTGCTAATGCTACCGATAGTACACCAAATGACTGTTGGAATTTCAAAAGTCCCGATCTAGCGGACGTGGTTTCTCTGGATTTGCAAGGACTCCTACTTTTTTCTTCTCTTTCTCTGACGTGTGTTACCTGAAAAATCGTTATAAATGATGTGATCTGGTACCGATTTAATTAAACAATGAACAATATTTGCCGAAATTACATTGACATTAAAATTCAATTCAGAGATACGATTTTGAATATTCTTAGTATTGACGCAAATCTGAAATTTTTCATTTGCAATTCTACATTATCCTGAACATAAACTTCACTTGGCAGTCAATAAACATTAAACAACATAAAGTAAGCATCAAGAGTTCTGCACAATAATTTTGTAGGAACTGCTAAGTTGGTTTCCTGATATACAGATTGACTTTATAGTTACAATTATGATTAGTTGATAGTTCACCGAACAATCGCCGACAATACCAACATGCGAGTCCTACGATCCAGGATGGCCCGGGGGAAAACACAAATCTCCAAGATGAAAAACGAGCAGGGAGAAATTGTCACAAAAAAAGCGGACATAATAAAAATCGTCGCGAACTTCTACTCCAAACTATACAGCACGTCAGTTCCAAAGCCGGACCGCATAGCAACTGAGAAGAGGCGGAACATCTTAAATGTAGGCTCTGAGGAGATACCAGAAATTGATAGAAATGAACTGCGAGCTGCGTTGAGGAAGATGAGGAACAGAAAGGCACCCGGAGAAGACAGAGTGACGAGCGAAATGCTCAAGATGGGAGGAGAAACGCTGGATGAGGCATTGCTCATTCTCTTGAATAAATGCCTGCAAGAGCAACAGATTCCAATTGCGTGGAAGAATGCTGAAGTTATCCTACTGTTCAAAAAAGGCGACTACACGAGAGTGGAAAACTACCGACCGATCAGCTTACTATCCACCTTCTACAAACTGTTAACAAGAATAGTCACAGACCGCTTGACCAACAAATTCGACTTCTATCAGCCAGTCGAACAGGCGGGACCTCCAAGTCATGCATATGCTAATCGAGAAGGCAACAGAGTACAACATTCCTCTTCATCTGGCCTTCATAGATTATCAAAAAGCGTTCAACTCCATCGAGATATGGGCAGTACTGGAGGCAATGGATAAGGCGAGAATCGATTCGCGATACTCCAACCATCTACGCCAGTGCGACATTCAGGGTCAAACTCGAGGAAGACATGGTGACGGAAAAAATCCCGGTGGAGAGAGGCGTTCGCCAGGTAGACACGATATCTCCCAAGCTATTCACTTTGGCACTGGAGGACATCTTCAAGAACCTGTCCTGGGAAAAGAAGGGCATCAATATCGACGGCACCTATCTAAACCACCTGAGATTCGCTGACGATATCGTACTGATAAGCAGCGACTCAGAGGAGCTGAAGGATATGCTGGAGCAACTCCACAAAGTATCAGCAAAGGTTGGTTTGAAGATGAACCTTCAAAAGACAAAGATCTTAAGCCCGGACGCTCTCCAGATTTCGGTCGAGAATCATATCCTAGAAGCTGTAGAACACTACATCTACCTTGGTCACAGTATCAAACTGGGCAAAGAAAACCAGACCACCGAAATAACAAGAAGGATAGGACTAACATGGGCAGCATTTGGGAAACTCGGCTTCATCCTCAAAAACCCAGCTATGCCTATTAATCTAAAACGGAAAGTGTACGAATCCTGTGTACTACCGGTAACAACATATGGCCTGGAAACCACCGCGCTCACGCAAAAAAGTGCCAGTAGGCTAAGAACAAGCCAAAGAGCCACGGAGAGGGCAGTGCTGAGGATCAGTCTCAGAGACAGAGTGCGCAACGTAGAGATCCGAAGGCGCACTAAGATCATAGATGTAGTGACGCGGATTTCTGGCCTGAAGTGGCGATGGGCAGGACACGTTGCAAGACAGGACGGCACGAGGTGGCCGAAAAAGATCGTCCAGTGGAGACCCAGGACAACAAGTCGGAGTGTAGGAAGACCGCAACAGAGGTGGATGGATGACATCAAGAAGATTGGGGGGAAGAATTGGCTACAAGTAGCGTCAAACAGCGACATGGAAAGATCTGGAAGAGGCCTACATCCAGGAGTGGATGGAGACGGGCTGAGAATTAATGAAATGAATGAATGATAGTTATTATGCCATGTCTACCTACATAAAACACATTTTCCATTGCAGAATGGACAACTTGAATGGCTTGAATAAATAAACCATAACAAATTGAAAATCAATCTTTGAAACTACCTACCTTCTCTGTAGCTGAACCAGTGCTGGCATTCAAGTGAGCCTGCAAGCCGGAAGTCAACACCCAAGCGCCTGACAGTAGGTGATTCTGATATATATGACCCCCTGCTCTAGTAGAATTTTTTATTGTTGTGCCGATATATGAGTACATATTGAGCGCCTGTTCTACAAGCGTAACAGCATTCGAATCTGGATCGTCTTCCTTCATAGAAGCTTGGGCTTGAGATGTGGCCTTTGGGGAGACCGCTGTGCCTGAACTCAAGAGGGCGCATGCTGTAGCCTGACCTATAGCACAGTACAGAACAGCCATGCTCAGGTGACTGAGTTTATCCAATTTTGTGGGGGTCAGGGGTTCAAGTACTGGTAAATTTATGGCTGACATAGCTAGGTTGATTTCAGAGACCATAGATGATAATCTGAAAATTTAATTTTACGTTTACTAATGTTATAACACTAGTAATATACAATTGAACGTGAAAGAGCTTATGTAATGAAATCTATATTCTCATTCGAGCAGTAAATATTATGAATTAATTTATATGAAACAATGTGAAAAACCTGTAGATATATTGAAAATGTAGATACACATAACAAAATAATAATAATGAAATCAATTTTTATCCTTCTGTATCGTATTCTCAACAAAAAAAATTTTCATGTCAAACATTTACTTACCCATTTCTTAGAGTTGTTGCCTCACTATGATTAGTTGGCAAGTTGAAGGGTTTGCCTGCAAGAGCCTCTTCAACTTTTGCTCTAGCTCTCTTGATAGAAGGCAAATTTAAGCAGAGATCAACTAATGTATCTCCTGCTCTTAAAGCCTGCAAACTCTCGGTGTTGGACTTCAAAAATAATTCCTGCAAATGAAATAATTTCTGTATAACATTCAATAAAACGATTGTATAATTTATTTACATTAATTTCTGAACTAGGATCGCTGCTTGTTGAAGCATCTGTGGGGTTTGGTTGGCTACAAGAAGCCTGTTCAAATGTGACTGTGTGTCCATCCCGAAGAGGTAATGTCAACTGCTCAAATATACTACTGGATAAATCAGATCTGGTTTTCACATTTTCTTGTTTGTTGCTGTTTTCTTTCTCGCTTCCTATAACAAATGTTTTCAATAATAAACTTCTAATAATAATTGACACTTGAACTAGCTGATTGGTCATCAATCACAATACATCCACAGAAATGATAACTCAATTACCATATTAACATGAACGTTATTTCACAGTCAAAAGGCTTAATTTAAAAAGTATTCTAACTAATGATATATAGTTTCACTTTGGGAATGAATATTGAAGAAATTAATCATCTTCAGAATCACTCAGCATTATACTTCAAAAATGAACCTATCAAACTTTAGAATGAGGAATGTTGAGAAATGACGAACCAATATAGTAATAACTATGAAACTTGATTACTAACCTGGAGCTGGAGGATTATTATGCTGGGGTAAATTTTCTCCTTTCATTGTATTAGTAAGTACTGATACTTCTGTAGTTGATAACAGACCAGTACCTACACACAGTATTCTAACCGCATTTAAATATTGTTCAAGTAGGGCACTATTAGGGTTAGCATCTACACATATACTTTGAAGGACACTTATAATGTATTTGAGCAAAACACTACAGGCTGCATTCACATTTTCTAATTGTCTTGCACTTACTGAAACAAAAAATAGCTAATAAAGTCTATCAACTATTCCATCATGATATGGTAGAACATCTTAACATAATTAATGTAGTAAAATAAATCTGAAAATTATAATAAATCCAACCTGTATGTTTCAGGACACCATCCCATTTTCAAGAGTAGTACACCTTAGATTGAATACTTGTGGTATGGAATAGTATCAACAAACACATATGTCAAGTGAATATTATAATTTTCAGTTTAAATCAAGTACTTAAATTGTTACATTATATAGCTCAATTTTAAAAGTAGCTTATACAGTAAATATTTATATGGAAATTTCCAGAATATTTTCTGCATATAGGAAATAAAAGTAAATTTAAAATCAAAAGAGACTTATAAAAGAATGAAACTTTGAAGTCTTTCTCTAAGATCATATACTGTACAGGAGAGAAAAGGGTATGGACCTCTCTAAATATCTCGTTATTCATAAATAGTATTATGACTCACAATTTTTACTCCTTTTGGAGATGAAATCCGCAGCTAAAACTGCGAAAGAGTTGAGAAAGTTTTTACTAGTTTCCTTTGGTCTTAATATTTCTGATTCACTGAAACAAAAATTAAATGTTGAATGGGTAAACTTCTGACAATATCAATTGCGCATTTTTCATCTAAAACGTCATCTCACAATAAAAAAAAATTACATACCCTTTGGTTATTGCAATACACAGTTCAATCAATTCTGATTTATTGGAGGAAGAATAATTCGAATTTAGGAACGGTTTTAATATCGTTGTCCAATCCACTCCGCCACTGCAAGCAGCCATTGCATCTGCCATTTGTAATTGACCGGAATGACAAGTCAATTTTAGATTCTTTCATGCTTATCTCAAGTCACATTTGCTGGGATCTAATATGGTTTAAAATTTAGATTTACTAGAGACCTTTTAATGGATACTTTCACAATTGAAAATTATAAAAATGCACAAATCAAATCAATAATTTCAATACAAATACTATCTTATGGAAAATTCAGTTCAAGATTGCATCACAGAGCATAGAACAACAAATTTAGGAAATTATTAAGTCACTAAAGTCAGAAATTGATTGACGCAAAAATAATGAAATTGACTTTTTAAAAAAGCAAGAACTAATAGCACAGAGTTATAAGGTCTGTGTGCTGATATATGCCTCAAACTTATATGAATTATGGATGTATACTTGTATGAAAATACTTTACAACAGCAGTTGTCGACTGAGTGAACCTACTAACTTGGAAAATTTACAATATTCAGGCTACTGCTACCGTTTTATTATAAAACGTGGTTTAACTAAACTTGGTTTAATTTTTAAACTACGTTTATTTTTCTGGTCGTTGCACCAAAGAATTATAACCAACCCATTGCTAAACTGCGTTTTTGTATTATTTTGGATGAAACAGCGATGTACATGAAGTAAAAAGAAGAAACAGAATTTATTTTTCTACTTTTCTAACCCAGTTTTAATAGTAAAGAAGTTGTTTTTTTGTGATTTGATTACAATATGCATAAAATGGAAGATAATAATAAATGGAAAAGCAGGGGACTACAGGGGATACTTTACAGATAGAGCGGGAAACTGTGGATGTATGAACTCCAACAAATTGAGCAATACTGTGCAAATGTCCTCCATAGGCATTCAATTTTAATGCTAAAAGTAGCTGATCCATGGGGGGCAAGCTGTCATTCCTACAAAGTTAGATAGGTTTAATGGGCACTCTACCCGTGATATAATATTAATAGGCTCTTGCACCGTTTTATTATAAAACGTCGTTTAACTAAACCTGGTTTAATTTTTAAACTACGTTTATTTTTCTGGCCGTTGCACCAAGGAATTATAACCGACCCATTGCTAAACTGCGTTTTTTTAATTATTTTGGATGAAACAGCGATGTACATGAGGTAAAAAGAAGAAACAGAATTTATTTTTCTACTTTTCTAACCTAGTTTTAATAGTAAAGAAGTTGTTTTTTTTGTGATTTGTATTAAATATATAAGGAAAAGGGGAACACATGATACTTCTCAGATAGAGCGTGAAACTGTGGATGTATGAACTCCAACAAATTGAGCAACACTGTGCAAAAGTCCTCCATAAGCATACAATTTTAATGCTTGAAGTAGATGATCCATGGGGGACAAGCTGTCATTCCTACAAAGTTAGTTAGGCTTAATGGGCACTCTACCCGTGATCATATCAATAAATTTTTTTTGTGTGTATTTTTAATTATGGAGAGTAAATTTGCATTTATGAGTTAAATGAGTGCATTGTTCATTATATACATAAACTATAAATTAACGCCTTCAGTTCTGCAGGCCATATTTTTTACCACCTAGAGAGAATAACTGGCAAAATACCTATAGATGATTTTTGTTGATTGAACAAAAAAAATCTTTAACAATAATACAATATAATCGGATACCAACACTTTTGCATGGCTTGACAATTGCCAATCAAACATTTTTGAAATAAATATGTGTCTATGTTACAGGCTACCATATTCCAGGAATTCTAGAACGTCCAAGTGTCGTTATATATATATAAAACTCTTCATAAAACATTTCAAACAAAAATTCGAGTTTTCACCGGCAAAAATTAAATTTTTAAGGAAGAAATAAACCGTTTCTTTTACAAATAACCTCAAAATTTACTTAAACTTCAAATTAAACGCCGAAAATTGGGCGTTTAATTTATGCGGAGTTTAGGGCGTCTTAAACGCCGTTTATATTTTGGTGCAAGCGAAAATGTCAAATTAAACTCGGTTTATCGTTAAACTTAGTTTAATAATATACGGTGCAAGAGCCTTTAATACATTTTTTTGTGTGTATTTTTAATTATGGACAGTAAATTTGCATTTATGAGGTAAATGAGTGCATTGTTCATTAGTTAACATAAACTATAAATCAACGCCTTCAATTCTGCTGGCCATATTTCTTACCACCTAGAGACAATAACTGAGATGTGTTGTTGATTGAACAAAAAATCTATTCGCGATTCAAACGTAGGATTCGCGCCTTTTCCCCCACCATTCTCAAACAGACAAAGCAGATAAATCTTAACCTCGCTTCTAAATAACACTGCTTTTTAGGTATGGAGGGTAGAAGTAAGGAGGACCATCTCTGTGTATGAAAAAGTGTCCGTCAAAAATCGTCAAATTGGTGGCGCCACAATAGCAAGTGGGTACATTTCAAATGACGCGCTGTTGTCATATTGAAGTCGTTTTTACTTTTATTTACCTCATTAACAAATTCTTACCAACAGATTCATCGTACTCTGTAGATTTAGGTTCAATGTTATGCGCATCTTTTATGGCGATTTGAATATCACGATGAATCGATTACAGTTTTACACATTATAAACAGAAGAGCGGCATTTTTGGACTAGTAGGTATCTTGAAAAAATTTTGGAAGACGAACTGCGTTCTATGGAAAGAAAATACAGTGACTCAAAAATAAACTAATTCAATAAACTAATAAATAAGACAATAAAAGCACCCATTCAAAAAAACTACATAACCTAGCTTTCAAACTTCAAAATCCCAATTACAAAAGTTGGCAACAGCGCGGCATGGAATACCTTCCTATTTCATGCTCTCTTGCTATTCTGGCGCCATTCTGGAGGGTTTTGGAACTGCAATTTGCAGTTTACAACTGGACACTTTTGCGACTGTTTTCCAATATGAGATGGTCCTCCTTACTTCTACCCTCCATATTTTTAGGGATGTCAATTCTTTCGGAAGAAGATCGATTTTTAAATCGATTCGAATCGTAACCTAATGAATCGATTCACAAAAAAATCGAGGTCTAAAACATCGATTTCTGAAAAATCGATTTTTCTTCAAGTTTGTATTTACAATGTAAATACAATTCCATTTTATGAAAAACAAGAAAGATACATAAGAAACCATCTCTTATCAGTAAAATGAGGGATTCGATAATAAATCATTTTTATTACCATATCAGGTATAAAAGAAGACATTTATTTTCTAAATGTATTTGTTATATTAAAAAGTTAAGAAAATAGACTATATAGCTTATAGCTCCCAATGCTTAATATCCAAGTTTTAAAAACAACAGTCTGTCAAGTCTACTGGGATCCAGCGGTTCTAACCGTAATATTACGGGTACATTCAACTCAACTGATTGTGAATAGTTTTAAGTTTTTGAAAAACAGAAAAAATCGAATGTCGATTTTCAAGGGTGAAATATCGATTCACTGAATCGATTCAGCAGTACATATCGATTTAAAACATCGATTTTTTTGGCCCGAGAAATCGATTCTTCGATTAATCGATCTCAGATCGCCATCCCTACTGCTTTTCCATTTTCTGTATTTGTTGCTGTATACTCGGTTCACTTTCAATAAATATTGAGTTTTTTTAAGTTTTTCTTGCTGTTTTCAGGGTGACTATTTCATCTTTTGTTCTTCAGGGTCAGCTTAACTCTCGCTGGAGGAGTATTTTCGATATCTTGGTTCTAAGATTTCATCACGTAATGTGAAAGAGGGAGAAGAAGTTTTGAATGCAAACCACCTAATTATGTGTGGATCGACCAAGTTATCTTCAAAAGAAGTTGATATTTATGCATTATGTTTACAAACTAGTGCCTTAACTGCAGCACTACATATTATTCAAGGGAACATAGAAATGGATTCACATTATGCAAACCATTTAATCCAAGAAAATCACACATTCAATTTCGATTTTAAAATATTAAATACATAGTTAGAGAACAAACACCACAATCCAAAAGGAAATTCCATAGCCAGACACTTCCGCCATACATCCTGAAATTGATAAAAGTGAAAAAGCAGATATATCGGGAAATTCAAATAAATAATGATCCAACATTAAAGAGAAAATTCAATGAGCTGAACAAGGATATTCACAAATTAATTCTCCAATACCGATCATATAAATATCTTGAGGCATGCAAGGAAATAGAAGGAAACAAAGGTCGCTCTTACTGGAATACAATAAAGAAGCTCTCCAGGTACAAGACACATAATACAACGGAACCCATTCAGGTGGATGGCAAGACGTTAAACACAGATAAGAAGATCTCGGACGCGTTCGCAACTCATTTTAAAAAGACATTCGAACAGAGTAACAACAGCGAATTTGACCCAGAGCAAAAAATATATATACATCAATGGTACCAGAATGATTATCAGAACACACGATTAGAAAATATAATTGAATCAATAAACGAGGACGAATATTTCGAGGCACTTAACCATGGAAAAAATAGTGCCCCAGGTTTCGATAACTTACCAAGACAACTCCTGAAGAAACTAGAACATTCAATACATCTAGAAATAATGAGAATTTATAATTTCTGTCTCCTCAATTCACATATCCCAAGATTATTTAAAAAAGGAATATTAATTACCATCCATAAAGCTAAGACAGATTCAAGAAACTTGGAAAACTATAGACCAATCACCTTACTCCCGGTGATGGGAAAAAATTTCGAAAAGATATTGAAAAATAGACTAAATAAAAGTCTGGGAAGAGCTATCCCTCTATACCAGTTCGGATTCAAAAACAACACTTCAACTATTCATCCACTAATTATCCTCACTTCCAATATTCAAACTAATCAAAAAAAGGGCAATCATTCCGCTGCTATTTTCATGGATATAAAAAAGGCCTTTGATAGTGTCTGGCACGAGGGTTTAATATATAAATTATGTCAGCTACAATGTCCAATATATCTAGTAAAGCTAATAGACGAGTTTCTATCTGATCGAACCATCCAAGTGAAAGTCAAGGGAGAGTACTCAGAAGAATTTACTCCACAACAAGGCCTACCTCAAGGCTCCCCTCTTTCACCATGCCTCTACAACCTCTTCTGTGCGGACATATACAGTCATCTCCCCGAAAATAACGGACAAATAAACAAAAAAGCCTACATATTACAATTCGCAGATGACACGGCCCTAATATCGCATGGTGGTTCAAGGAAGGAGTCTATTAACAAACTTCAAGAGCTAAATCACTAAATCACAGCATGGATGCGGAAATGGAGAATTCTTCCTAACCCAGCTAAGTCGAATTTTATCATATTCAACCACAAGATAAGCGTAAATTCTCCAACGGTCAAGCTCAACAATGTAACTCTACATCCCACAAGCAAATGCAAATATCTAGGAATTCAAATAGACAATAAGCTCAACTTCAAAGCCGAAACAAAATTAAAGAAACAAGCCACAATAACCAGAGCAAAACACTTCAGGTCACTAACCTACAAAAAAGAAGGAATAAGCATTGGCACTGCGAGCAAAATCTACAAAATGATATGTAGGCCTCTATTGGAATACGGACACTCACTATTTCTAAATGGAAGCAAGGCAATACTGAAGAACATAGAAATAGGGGAAAGAACCAGCCTTCGCAAAATAACAAAACTACGAAACCCAAACAACCATCTTCATAACCCATCCAATGAATTGCTGCATGAAGCCACACAAATAGAGCCGATAATCGATAGAATGAACAGACTCAGCAAAAAATTCATCTCTATCATAAATAATAGAAATATCATCCAACCACTTCTCGATCGGTACAACAGGGAAAATCCACCGAGGAGGAGGCGGCCGGCCACCCCTCTATTCGATCACCTATGTGAACTATAATACAAAAATAAACTCGCACTATGCGAAAGAAATAAAAATATAATATAATTATAAAATTATTGTAACTGGCTGGAAGACTTAGGTCGATAGCCCTTTGGAAGTTTCCAATAAATATTATCTCTCTCTCTCTCTCTATTAAATACTGAAAGTAAGGGAATTAGACTTAATTTTTTAGAATCATTACAGATAAATAAATACAAGCATTCCGGTCTCCTATTGAATAGCCAAATCGATCATACTTCATGCCCCCTTCTTAATATTTTCAAAATTACCGAACTACCTGACTAGCAGTTCAGAATTGGTTTTTCCTTTTCTAATAATTATTTGTAACCATCTTTGTATTTACCCCTTCTACATAATTTGTCATTTCTTGTTTTCGATATAACAGAAAATCATAGTTAGTCTGCCATTAGCATCTGAAGAAGGTGAAGTTCCACCGAAACGTGCGTCATGCGTTATTTCTTATAATAAATGTGTAAATTGTTATTATTAACCATTGTTTCAATATGAAAATAAATAGTATTAAAAATTGGTTCCTTAATTCTATTATTCTTCATTAAAGAGTACAAAAAAACCATAAACATTTATAGGTGCTACACTTTATTATTTCAATTTTATTTATTTATTTATCTTTATTCACGGGGCAAGCCCCATACATTCAAAATTACAATGTGTTTATGGCTTGAAGCTTACAAAAATATAAACTTGATTACATAAAAAAATATTAAGTTATTCAATTCATTCAAATTTTAACAATGATTTTGATAAATTTTTTATTTTATACAACGAAAGTGTGTTTGGATGAAACCAGTCTACGATTTTATTACATAACATAAATATTCTATCAATAATTCTCTCTTTATCTCCCCGACGACAATTGTTAGGTTGAAAATCATAAACATTATGACGAAGGTAGCGGGGGCGGGGGGGGGGGGGAACATAAAAATTAAATTGACTCAATATTTCAGGTACATCAATTAAATTGACCAAAATTTTATACCCAAAGATCACATCAGCTCTATCCATAGCTGATTCAAAATTTGAGATTTGAAATCTCTGATAAAGGGGAACCAAATTGTGATCTGTAAACGGAATTCTCATTTTGGTTTTTGCCTGCCAAGCTTTCAATAACTTCACCTCTTCAAGAACACCGAATTCATTTTCAAGTTTGACCTTTTTGCTCACATTGGGAAACAAATGAAACTTCACATTCCAGTTTTTATCACCTTTGGATTTACATCCAGGGACACTACAATAAGTATTGTTTATACATCCACTATTTTTTCTTGGACTGAACTCCATCATACATTGCAGTATCAATAACCAACAGCTTTATTGAATTGATGCTAATCAAAATTCAAAACCAATGATTGAAACACCTACACACACGATTTGTTTACAAATCTATCTGCTTTGTTGAAGTTTCAAATTTTGCCACCAGAGAGCGTATTGCTTGGCTTGAATCGGCTATAACAATAATACAATATAATCGGATACTTTTGCATAGCTTGACGATTGCCAAGCAAACATTTTTGAAATAAATATGTGTCTATTGTTCCAGGAATTCTAGAACGTCCAAGTTGTTGTTATAGATATCAAACTCTTCATTTAACATTTTAAACAAAAATTCGAGTTTTCGCCCAAGCGAAAATAATATACAATGCCTAATAGGGATTAAAATAGGAACAATTCTATTGAAAAATTAAAAAATAATTATTTTTTAATTCATTTAGGTTTTGGTTGGTTATCTCAGATTATATTTGTTGTGAAAGAAGGAAAATAGTCCAGAAGATAAAAACATTTTCACATTATCTATGGTTTGCATCAGTATTTTCTCAATATATGTCATGTGTCAAATTTGTAAATCGGCAAGCAAAGTGAAAGTGGGGAGAAATGTGATGTGACAAGGAAGAAGATAAAGAGGGAATCAAATGAAAAAAGATTTAAAAAAAAGTTCTCCAGCATCTAAGCTATAACAAGTGTTTTGTGACGGAGGGTGTACCATAATAATGGAGAGTTTCTATTGATGATTGCACGAATGTCCTGTTACTTAAGTAGGAATATCAATTCAGAGGAACGTCAATGTAATGAGATGTTTTAATCTTACATTCGGAGATATATGTGCTATTTCATGTCTTTAATGTTTTTTTGTGCCTGGTGTTCATGATATTATCTTGTTTGTAATATGGAACATAATCTTTCTGATAGTGATTGCCGAAATTCATTTTGGGTCCAGTATTCATATTAGTACATTAGTAAATTGTACATGTAAGTATTCCATTACGGATTTTCCTTCACTTCAAAGCGCAGTGGTTTGAATTAAATTAGATTATATTCAGCGATACGCTAATATCCAATAATCATTGATTATTGCTATAGCTGTTGATTTGGGACAGATAAGTCCAATTAATGTTAGTATTGATTTCAATAGTAATAAATAATATATTTTGATGTAGAGAATATAAAATTTAAATTTTTGGACAAAATGTGAGTGGATCCTTATATGAAGAAATTTAAAAAAATTATGAGCATATGATTCATAGACATTACATGTATAGGTATATATACACATACTTATATATTTAATGTATATATATATATATATATATATATATATATATATATATATATAAATATATATATATATATATATATATATATATGTTCAGTTGACTCTGAAGAGTAGGCAGATTGAGACTTCAGAGTTGACAGGAAGCCAGGAAGCAGTACCGTTAGTGGAGTAGGCAGGTTGAGACCACGCAATCGTATTGTTTCCGATTCCTTCTAATTCGATTCGTGGAGTAGGCAGATTGAGGCCACGAGTCTGAATTATTTCCCTTCTAATTCTCCTGAAGATGGCTTCGCAAAAGGAGCCGAAACGTCGAGATTTTTCAAATCTTTTACGCGGTTCATTCCGTGAACCAAGTTTTTCATATATATATATATATATATATATATATATATATATATATGTGTTTATATATTTACTATGCTAAATTACCTTCCTGTAGTATATTTAGTGGATTTCTGACTTGAAATTCATTCAGAAGTTGTTTTTCTAGTCTCCTAAAATAATAATCGTTTTAGTTTATAATGTATTAGGTATTTGGAATTACAATATAAATTATTTATGGAGTTCTTTCTATTCAGCCTATCGTTACTTTGGGCAACCTCTTAAGACATGGCATCTGCATACCATGATGATGCTAATGACGAGCTTTGGCGAGAATGCGCGGGTTGGTTGACTCGTTGGGAAATGCTGAGACCAGACCATCGGGCAAATTGGCCCGGTGCATGTATAGCCGACCTTGCCAATATCCTCAGAGATGGAGTACTACTTTGCAAATTGCTAAATAAACTAGATTATGGCTGCATTGATATGAAGGATGTGAATCTTAAACCAACCATGGCGCAGGTGAGGTTTAGCTAGATCTATTTTTTTTTACTTAATTTCTTCACTGGTAGTTTTAACCATTGAGCATCTTCATCACTGTTCATTTTGAACTTCTAGTTTAGCATATTTATTTAACTCTATCACTGTGATTCACATTCTATAAATACTGTGATTAGAATGACATTGAACTATTTAGGGCATATCAGAGAATATTTCAACATACAAATTCGTGGCGACACGACTTTCTCCCAGTGCCAAGGATTTGTCGCCCTTGTGAAAGTAGTTCAGACAGAAAAATTTTTTAATTTGACGCAGGTTTAGTGGATTATTAACCTAGGGAAAATGAAAGAATGATCAAAATGGCATGAGTATTGACACCTGAGGCGAAGCCGAGAAATTCTGTTGGATTGTATTATATGAGAATGTTTCATGACGACTTTGAACTGCCAGAGGCAGCACCCTATAACCCATGCGTATATCTATAGCGGTTACTTCACTTTCAGGCTTCACAATGAGTTTTAATATTATAGAAATAAAGTGTTCTTAAATTTTTAGGGGTAGGGGTACCCTTTACTATTTGCAGACAATGTCACATACTGAAATTTTTATAAAATATGCTCTGATGCAAATAATATAATTATATTTAAAATACAAATATACTTATATTCAACAAAATTTTGAAACCAAAGCACAGCCTTTTAAAGTATTCACAATTTAGAAGTTATTTAGTTATCAGTTTGACTATTTTTGAATTATGTGTTAGTGATGTTCTTTCAATGAAAAAAACTGTGAATGTGATTTCTGATATTCTTAAAGCGAATAATAATAATTCATTGCTCATATACCAGATACTAGATACACATATAGAACAATCAAAAATGATCTCAATGACTAATTTATTTGTTTAATAATAATAAATTTGTTCCAAAAATTTCCTTTTACACAAAAAATGACCTATAGAAGACAAAATTACATGTACATAGGCAAGAAAATAAAATCACATATATCAAATATAATAATATAATCAATATTGAAAACAATTGTAAATGAAAACAAAATCAGTAAAAACAATACAAAAACCTCAAACATCAAATGGAACACTGGCATTAAGGACAGAAAACAACCTATCTGGCATATAGTAACTATCACTTAAAGTAATGTTTTAACATTCACACACGTTTTTATCATAGTTACATACTGCGTCCTTCGACCTCCTCCTTACCACACCTATTTATTGGATGAAACATTTTCATAGTAATTTTATATAATTCTTACATTTGGACCAACATGTTATCACTGACAAGAAGGTTTGGTCGATCCATAAATATATATTTTCGAATTGAGAATATTATTATATAATAATAATAAAGTTTAATGATTTGCCAATGTTTTTAATTCAATGTCTAATACTGAGACAAATTGTTTACAATAGTAAGCAATTTGTATTGTTTGTTCAATATTGCGCTAATAATGTTCAGATAAGACATCTCATCTTTTCCAGTAGATCGCTTTGCTTGAGTAATGTATAACGTTAATTCACTTGAAACTTTAATATGATGTTCTATAAATTGAATATGGAATTATACTTTTAATTAATGAAATGGTAGGTCAGATGTGAATTATATTAGAATGGATAAAACGGTAAATTATAATTGCGATTATATTAAATGAAAGCATAAATGCTTAAAGCGAAGTTCAATATTATTCAATTTAGAAAATATTTAATCAAAGACGGGAGTAAATGAAGTAGAATTCTATTTTTCACGATTTCAATAAATTTGTTTGCATTGATATACGCGAGTATTAAAATAATAATATGTATGCATTGATATATGCTGAGGACAGGAATAAAGTTCAACTATTATTTCCTTCTGAAGGTTAAGAAAAGTGTTGCACTAACTCTTCTGCTTCAGCTGAAGCTAGTTGCAGTATCGTCAGGGTGCCTTATACAATGAAAATAATGATTTACTATTGATAAAGTTAATAACTAATATATTACTTCATTTGTTTTGAATTTTCTTTTGTGGTTGAACTTGGCTCACATGATTTTTATTTTTGAAGCATAAACATACTATCCAAAATTCTTCATGGTTCTCATCTTGATCCTCTTTCATTAAAAATTGTTTAATGACGTCGAGGGATCCATCAAGTAAATTCTAGATTCTTCTTAGATTTTCTCTTTTAAAATCTAAGTAGCAGTGCATATAATTGCAAAGACCTTCAATATAAATTAGATTGAAGGATAATAATAATAGCCTTTATTCTTATAATCAATTTACATAAAGTAAAAAGAGAACATCTCACAATTACAACAAATTATCTATGTGTTAATAATATATTCATTCAAATTGTATGGTGCAGCTATCTGTTTTATACTGATTAAAGTAGTCACCGTTCTTTTGTAAGAAGAAAAGGCATCTTTATGTACAGAGCAGTTACCGTCAGCAGTCCTTTCTTTATAAATTTTCCACGACATGACTCCCTGTATTTCATTTTTAACATTCTTCAGAGAGTGAATGATGAATAGTCTATCTATACTGAAGCTAGACCCCAGATAATTTCATAGGACAAAATGGACTGAATGCTTTCATGGTAAACCACTCTCAAAATTTCCAACGTTACATGCGTTCTTAGAACATACAGAGAGAATGCGACTGATACAAGTCTTTTGTTAAGCTTGATGTGTTTGTGCTATTTCATATTTTTATCAAGATTGATTCCCAAAAATTTTGCCGAGTATTTTCTCAAAAATCTTCTAGAACGAGGAAAGAACACTGATTGGTTTATAGTTTCCATAATCCTCTACATCACCTTTTTTGTATATAGGTTTTACAATATCTAGTTTAAGGGAATATGCCTTCTGAGAAAACTTAATTGATGATCATAGTAAGAGGCTCAGCTATCAAATGTATGGACCTTTTACTAATGTCGATTGGAATACCATCGTACCCAGATGAGGTCTTATCTTTTAGCCCCTTTACAGCTGTCAATACTTCGTCAACCGTCACTTCAAACATATAAAAAGATCCAGTGCTCAAATTGGGCAAGTGTTTATCCATTAAGCTTAGTTTAGAGTCAATAGGTTTTAAGTTCCGCATTACCCCAATGAAATACTTGTTAAATTGTTTCACCTCATTTTGTAGGTTACCTTGAGGAAGTGTGCTGCTTCTCGCTTTTGGATTTTTTCTTATGTTGTTAATGATATTCCAAGCAGTTTTGGATTTATTCATCGAATTCTTTATTTTATCCTCGATGAGGGATTGCTAAACAAGCTTTGTTTTTATACAGGACGAAGAGTAAATCGAGATATTTTAGGAGTTATCTGCCCTACAATTATTACAGTAGTTTTTGTTCTAATTTGGTCAAGGTAAGTGGGAAGGCTTTGTTGAATAATTGAATGTATTGTTGGTGGAAGCTGTTCCAGATGTCATCTATTTCATGACTATCCTTCTTCAGAGTATTTCCCCAGTTAATTTCAGCAAAGGATTTCAGGAAGTTGTTGGATCAAATCTTCAGTGTACATACGAGTTCTTTTTATGACTGAAGTCAGCATAGCATAATAATTGTTACCAGGAATATGAATTTTTTGAGATGTGTGGTATGACAAATGACTATTGATTACAGTGGATGTGACATTATGATATTAGTAATGATATTGTCTATGCAAGTGGCAGAATGGGTTGTTATTCGAGTTGGTAGATGGATAGTGAACTCAGCCCCATAGCTTTCAGTTATGAACTTGAATAACACAGCTGGTTTGTCTGCACAAGAGATTGTATTCATGTTAAAATCTCCTTTTATGACGAATTCCAAATTTGGTTTACTTAGTTTTTCTAACATGGTGATATAGCTGTCTATGAATGCTTCAATATCACTTTCAATTCTAGAAGGAGGCCTGTAAATACAGATCACTATTAGCTTACCATCTTTAGATTTCAATTCGCATGCTGAGCAATCAAAGATATCAGTTATACTTAATTTCTATAGATTTGGCCCATCTTTACAGTCTAGTGTTTTACAACAAAAAATTGCGCTACCTCCATGTTTGAGTATAGTTCGGCAGAACATGGACACAAGTTTGAAATCATTTAGATGGATATTATCCATTTCATCCTTACTCTTCCAATGCTCTGTTAGTGCAACAATATCGGCATCTTCGTCATTAACAAACTTTTCATAGATATTATTCATTCACCATAATAATATATTTATTAATCCTTTTGAACATCTTTGCAAAATGTAACATCTAAGTTAAAAAATAAAATTATTAAACAATTATACAAGACATTTTCAGAATTATAACTAGACAACCCATAGTGGCCAGTATAGGTCAGTCCAAGTAGTCTGAAATGACCAACCAAGGACTCATCACCCAGCATCCTCCATGTATTCTCATATAGAGTAGTAGCATCTATCTTCCAGAAATTTTTTTATTTTTTCTTGAATGTTTTCATTGTACAATTTTTTTTTGGGAGACTGTTGTACAGTCTGATGTCCATATGATTGAAACTTTTCTCAATTTTTGAAGTAGGGGTGTGCGTAAAAATGCATGATTATTACCAGAATGCATTTGAAACTGTGACAGATTCTCTCTCACATAGCACAAACAAAAGTAGATATATATAAACACCAGAAGGGCAAAATTTTATGTTTAGTAAAATGTGGTTTGCAGGTTTCATTAAATTTCAGGCCAAAGATTTTTCTAATAATTTTTTGTTGTGTAATAAAAATTTTATTACTGTCACTTGGGTTTCCCCATATAATAACATTGTAACACATATGACTGTACACCAGACCATAGTAAACACCAATAAGAGCATCAGATGGCATAGTATATCTTATTCTTGATACCGAGTAGTAGACCTAAATCAATTTGATACCAATGGCATTGACATGTTCACTCCATCTTAAACCGGCATCAATATGCAAGCCCAAAAATTTTATATGTGAGAAGGAAAACAAATAAACTGCGTTTTTGCTAGATTCAACATTAGCTTATTATCACGGGTCCACTTTGAAAAACCACCAACAACCGCTGTCGCCAACTCCATTAGTCCCTCAGACGTTGGTGCTGATACCACCAGCGATGTGTCGTCCTCATAAATAGCAAGCGCTCTAACATGGTCCGGCAGACCATTTATAAAAAGCATCAATATTATTGGTCCTAGGACGGACCCCTGAGGTACACCCTTGTTGACAAAGTAGGATTCCGATTCACAGCCCCCATAGATGACTGTCATACTCATCTCCCAGATAACTTATAATATATAATATAGTCCAAAAATACTCCCCTGAATCCCAGACCATACAATTTTAAGGAAAAATCTCCAAACAATCAAAAGCTTGCGTCATATCAAAAAAGAGGCCCTCAACAAGGATTCCCCGATCCATCTCGGAATGCACCGCGTCCAGAAAACCACAAGAAGCAGTGAGCGTTGACTTCCCGCTCTAATCTCATGTTGATGTGGGGATATATGATATTTGTCAAGGAAACATACAATTCTGTCACATATAATTCTCTCAAAGACCTTTGAAACAAAAATTAGCAAAAATATTGGTCTGTTGTTAGCATCCAACTGCGGATCATCTTTCTTGAAAACAGGAGAAAACCTTGCATGTTTAAGACAAAAGGGAAATCTACCCTCAGTAACAGAGAGATTTATCAAATAACTCAAAGGATCTTAATTCTTTCTTCTTCTTATTTCTTAAATTTTTTACCACACTTTTAACTTCCTGTGCCGTAACCGGAGAGAAGAAAAAAGTGTTATTTAATATTCTGGATGAAGTACACAAATTTGCTTTTGAGGTATTAGAGCAATCTCCTATTGTACCCTCAGCCACTTTGGAAAAGTAGTCAGCAAAAGCATTAGCAACTACCTGTCATTTTGATGATATTTTACAGTGGGTTTGCAGCTTGCTTGGTAATGTAATCATAGATTATGTCACACGTAACATCTTTGTGAACTCTGTTAATATAGAGCCAATTTTTTTCTACTCCAGTAAATGAATAACCTGGATAAATATTAATTATTATTGCAGTACCAAGCCTTATAGATTTATGTTTGTTAAAATTGGAATAAAACGGAGCAAACGAATTTGTATTGGGTTGATATTCAATTTCAGCAATTTATCTTAAAAAAAAATTGTAACAAGATATACTAGTTATACTCATGAATATCCCATATAATATACGTTACAGTGCATTCAATTCACTTGTAAAACTTGATAACCGAGATGTTTACATTAAGAGCTATATAGTTTAAGATTGCTCGTTGTTAGCTCTGTGGTTCTGCCGATGATTGTAAATTATCAATTAATTTTTCTCGTTTGATTTGTGTGGTAGTACGTTGGATAAAAATGACATTCTGATCTCTCTTCCTCAGTTTTTATGTCTCAGAAATATAAACATATTCCTGAAGCTATGCGTCAGCACTTTTGGACTAAGGGAGGCTGATCTTTTCGAGCCATTGATGTTGTTCGATCTTACTAATTTTCATAAAGTACTGTGCACCTTGTCAAAGTTATCGCAGAGCCCTAAGTCGCTACGCGGTGGAATACCGTGAGTATTGAATGGATAGTAGTATAATATATTTGAGGATGTTAAAACAATTTGTTACAGTGGATTCACTGCACAGAAAGTTAAAACCAGAGAGGAAGAAGTAATATATCAGAGTTTGAAGTCTGTGTAAGTAATTGATATATATTCGTTCAACTAAAGTGTACATAACTACTCACATAGTTCCCCCCTATATAATCACGTATAGAAAAAAACCAATATTGGAAGTTAAATATAACTTATTACAAACTCTTCAATGAAATAATGTCTGTTAACATATATCTACATGGAACTATACAATAATTAGAAACTCTTAAGATTTTGAAGTATACAAATCCCATCTCATGATTTCTCATACTGACTGAATAAATAACTCTCCATCAATTAAATTGATCAGCTTATCACTTTCAGTATTGTGAATGTAGATTTAGCTACTAGTTTGTTTTAATCAAATCGATTTTATTACATAAGTTACATTAAGATGATTTCTTAAAAAACGTGTCGTGAAATATGCATGAACTACAAATTTCTGAAAAAATCACATTTTTTTTGATTATATGAATCCCTTTAATGGACTAAATTTTACCAATATGTTTTCTTGAGGAATTGATTAATTTATAATGAAATTAATTATTATTCGTTGTGCACACCTGTCCTTTCAAATGAAATTTTATCATTAGACAGTATAGCCAATTCAAATTTAAGAGGTAGGTACTTGTATATAACGTATATCAAAATATTTTTCATATCCTATGTACAAAATTTCAACCATTGGAAATTTTCCGGCCTGGATACCCCTTTCATGAGAATCTTTATTGAAAAATCTGTATATAAACCCCGTTTATCATACATTAAGAAACACCTACAAATCTTATGTGATTGAGTGAATGTTCGTGATCCTAACCCCACTTGTGGTTTTCCCCGACAGCGATTCAAGATCTAATTCGAGTAATAATATAAATGAACCTAGTTGGTTGCAATTCACCATAAAATCCCCACAACCTGACGATAGAGAGGAAGAGGTGTACGATGATCTTTGTTACGTTACTTTCTCTTCGGCTCTCACAGAGGTGAGATGACGCTGTTGAAGTAGTCCAACGGAAATTCGATAAATATGGCAACAGTTAAAATTTTGAATAGCAAAACAGCTTTTTGATTCAATTGAACGTTGAACATCAGTTCAAGCTCATAATAGCGGTTAAATATATCTATCATAACATTATGACATTAGTTATGTTTAACCAACAGTCGAAATTTTAATAAGAGAGATTTTGATAAATATCGAGTAATTAAAAGTTTTTAATTGGATAGATAGTTCAGTCCTCTCTTTCAGTTTGTATTTGTTCTTATATTGTCAGCAGAGCCTTTTGGGTTCAATACAACATAAATTAATAAAACAATAATTGTGAATGAACGGTCGGGTTGTCTTAAGGATGAACAATTCACTAATTTGGATTTCATTGTCGGTATTTTTATATTTCATTTTGTTACTCGTTACTTGAGTGGATAATCTGTGTTCAAACTGTCGTTTATTAATTGATTGTTTTTGAGTTTTCGTTTGCAAAACATTTGCCATTTTTTTGTTAGTTAAAGATAATATTGTTCCATGTTAACCCTGGCGCCCTCCAACTTCAAATTAAGTGAAAAGTCATGGTTCTGTTTAGGAAAATACGTCGCATACGCGAATTTAACACTAAAAGATTTCCGTGTTTTAGCTTAGAAGTATGATAACCCTGTATAAGTTTGCATAGAGTACATATTTCGATAGTCAACTACTGGTTTTACGATCAATTTTGTGAAACATTGGACGATAATAAATTTTTGCCAACATTCCGTTGAAAATAGCTACAAATTTCTTCCAAATATGTACATATTCTATTGAGAACAGTTGTTGATTCATTAAACTGTTGTATTTATCGAATTTTCTCTATTATGTTACCATTATTTTAGTCATTTAGTCTCTATGTGTTTAGTTTTTGGCTTATAGATATGCATTGTTGATATTTTAATTTTGCATGGCTTTTTCATGTTAAGAGAACCAATGATATATGGTAGATCCATAGAGCAGCATCATGAACCAGCAAACGAGGAGATCTATCAAGATTTGTGTCTGGTCGGTGTTTATAACCGACAAGAGGTAGGTGCACACAATTTGGACGAAATTGATCATTTCTTATTTGAGGATAGATAACCTTATAGTAGGTAGTAATCTCTTCTTATAAATAATACTTCAATTTCTTTAAAGAGATATCTGTGCAAGTCGAGTGAATCTATCAAAAGGCTTATATGCACAATATTCTTTGAGTTAGTTTTAAAATTCCTTAGCCTATAGGAATGTTATTTTGCTAATAATAAATGTATTGTAATTTAGAACATATAGGAAATAGTGATCAAATTTGTACAACAAATGAGATGACAGACCATTACCGACTGCTTTGGGAATTCGTCATGATTTGCAAGGTTTCAAGGAATCCATTTTCTTTCTCTTCTACCAAATATTTGTAATAATTATATTTGGACAAAATATGAACTAATAGTTCGAGTGCCTTTATATGGCAGAATATTACATGGCCATTCATTGTTTAAAATGAAGTACCGTATTTATATATATATATATATATATATATATATATATATATATATATATATATATATATATATACATGTATATATATATACAGGGTTAGAACTATTTAGAGGGGGACTACAGGGAAATCGGAAACCGTTAGAAATACAGGGTGGCTTAAATTACAAAAAAATTGCGTTATTTAGGGATGAGTGTGATGGTGTAAACAGATCCAAAATATATCCAATAGTTCCCGAGATATTTAAAAAAAACTAAAAATCGATATTTTCTTTTTTTCTTTGTAACTCATTTGTTTCTGGAGATAACTTCACGAAATTCGGTTTGTAGCTATTATCCAACATAACAATTCTACCGGTGTTGTCAGATTTTTTCTATTTACCATTTTTACAGAGACGCGATAGTCAACTTTTTTTTTCTTATGGACGCCATATTGGTTCTCCTTATGGAATGATGAAGAATAAAATTATAAATTCAACAATATATCACACTTCACAAAAATACTGAGTCTAGTTACGCAAATTTGATTTTTTTTTTGTTTAAGTAGTAGGCTGGTGCCAGAATTGTCAAATAACTTTGTTGACAGTTGTATTGTGAAGCCATGACTTGAGTCTTGTAAAAACCTGAATCCTGTTTGATAAGTAACGCTCTATTAATTACATAAATAATGAAATATTCGTTGTCGGAAAAACAAGACATGTATGATACTTACATACGCGCATATAAAAATTCCAGAATAGAATCTGAACGTTATTTTCAACAATATCCAGAACGAATGCAGTCCAACTGGACAGATGTATGAGGGAAAATGGTAGTTTGGAAAAAACGAGAGGCAAGTACCACATAACCGCTACACATAATGAAATAAATGTGCTTGCTCAAGTCATGTCACAGAGAGGCGTATCAAATATTTTAAGAAAGCACAAATTTCACGATTACAAGTTTACAATAGTACAAGGGTTACAACAGGGCGATCATCAAAACAGATTGAATTTCTGTAACTGGCTTTATCAAAAATTATTAGAAGATCCTCAATTCCCGACAAAAGTCTTGTGGTCGGATGAATCCACATTCACTAACAATGGTGTATTTAACCGGAGAAATCATCATCACTGGGCCAATATCAACCCACATTTGAAATATGAGTCAAGACATCAAATTAGATTTAGTTAGTGTTTATTGTGCTATATTGAATAACCAGATAATCGGACCCTACTTCATCGATAGTACATTCAATGGACCCAAGTACTTAGATATACTGCAAAATTATGTAGAACAATATCTACAGGCATTGCCAGTTGTACGCTATATAGAGTGTTGGTATCAGCATGAAGGTGCTCCAGCGCATAATAATTTGGAAGTTAGGGAATTTTTGAATACTAGATTCGGCGAACAATGGATTGGGAGAAACGGACCCATTAACTGGCCGGCTAGATCTCCGGACATGAATCCGATGGGTTACTTTTTTTGGGGAGTTTTAAAGGACTATGTTTATCAAGTCCCCATACATAATACAAATGAAATTCGCAACAAAATTATAGAAGGAATTAGATTCATATCTCCTGAGCAAATTCGAGCGGCTATCCAGGGAATATCTGAAAGAGCGAGGCTGTGCATTATTAACGAAGGAAACCATTTTGAACATATTTGAAAATTAACTCTTTTATTATCAATTTTTTGCTTTTGTTTGATTTGTTGTGTTTTTAATAAAAAAAGATTTGTTTTACTGAACTCATATTTGATTTTTTGTTTGATATATAATACGCAGGAATAATGTTTTACATTTAACATTAAACGAATGACAAGTGAATCATTAGCCCACTATCCTTTTCACAAAGTTTTAACAAAAAATTAATTTTAGCTGTGTGAATTCATACATTTGTAAGGTGTGATACACTGTTGAATTCGTAATTTTTTCTTTATCACTACATAAGGAAAACCAACATGGCGTCCATAAGAAAAAAAAGTTGACTATCGCGTCTCTGTAGAATGGAAAATAGGAAAAATCTGACAACCCCAGCATGATTGCTATGTTGAATAATAGCTACGAACCAAATTTCGTGAAGTTATTTCCAGAATATTTGACAATTCTGGCACCAGCCTACTACTTAAACAAAAAATAAAAAGAAATTCAAATTTGCGTAATTAGACTCAGTATTTTTGTAAAGTGTGATACATTGTTGAATTCATAATTTTTTTCTTTATCATTCCATGAGGAGAACCAATATGGCGTCTATAAGAAGAAAAAAGTTGACTATCGCGTCTCTGTAACATTGGCGAATAGAAAAAATCTAACAAAACCGGTAGAATTGCTATGTTGGATAATAGCTACAAACCGAATTTCGTGAAGTTATCTTCAGAAACAAATGAATTACAAAGAAAAAAAGAAAATATCGATTTTTAGTTTTTTTGAAATATCTCGGGAACTATTGGAGATATTTTGGATCTGTTCACACCATAACACTCATCCCTAAATAACGCAACTTTTTTGTAATTTAAGCCACCCTGTATTTCTAACGGTTTCCGATATCCCTGTAGTCCCCCTCTAAATAGTTCTAACCCTGTATATATATATATATATATATATATATATATATATATATATATATATATATATATATATATATATATATACTTACATATAACACATAGTTTAGTTTCAGAATTATCATTTATCAACCCACAATCAATATTATTTTTCAATAGAAATTTGAATTCCTTGAAGTCTATGAAATGCTGAAATCAATTTAACTTTATAAAAGTAGAAGCTGAGAAGAAGTCTCATATCATATATCTATTTTGTTTATTTCATCATAATAATTACAAAAAATCTTCAAAGTTTACAAAATCATAATAAATACAAAAAAAATCTTCAAAGTTTACAATATCATCAAAACTCATCATTATCCCCAGAACAGCAGGAATATACATCAGAAAGTGGTCCCAAATCGGCCAGGTTTGGTCGGTCTTGGGATAATAAAATAAATTTTTTTTTGTGATAGACATATATGTTCACATAAACAACAAATAATTAAATTTTTTAGTCTTGTAAGGCACCAACTCTTGAGCAAAAATCTGTATTTATCAAAGTCTGCAATATTCTTTATATAAGTCCTATTACACATTTAAGTGCTATTTTTATTACAAAATTCTTACAGAATTTGAAAGGTACACAGGATATTTAAAAAAAATTATACTAGTTCCAGTTTTCATCAGATATCTAGATAGATAAGTTTCGTAATTTACAAGTTCATTTGGCCTGCATGTAAAGGAGTTTGTGTAATATATATAAAGAAAAATAAAGAACTATATTATTGTGACAGAAATATTTGTGTAGGAAAATTGATTCATTAGTTGATATAAGTTTTGAATATTCCAAATTGTTTATAATTCTGTTGAAAGAAGTCATTACCTCGTACGTTACTACTGAACTGTGCTAGTTCTGAATTTTATTCTTGTTTGCTATGACTGCATGTTATTCAATAGAAGTAGACGGCCCTATATATATATATATATATATATATATATATATATATATATATATATATATATATATATATATATATATATATTTAATTTTTTCATTGGAACATCCCAAATCTATTGTTAACTATGATTCTTTCAGCCACCTACCATGGAAAAAAGAGATTTCGTTATTAAGGAACTTGTGGATACAGAGAATAATTATGTAGACGTATTGAACAAACTAACCAATAACTTTGTGTTAAAACTTGTGGATTATATGAGACCACAAGATCACGAAGTAATTTTTTACAAAATAACTGTAAGTAGATACGTGAATTGATTTTACGAATTAAGTTTTCATATTTGTTGAATATGATGGAAAATAATAATATATATATATATGGAAAAGATACTTTTATTTGATGAATTCTGACAAACGTTTTTATTTCTACTATTTTACATTGACAACTGTTTTTACCACATTGTTTGTTGACATGGTGATTCATATATTTCTAAATAATATAAAAGGCTGTGGAACAGCGAAACTATCATTCCCAACATCCTCCCCCCTTTTGTGATTGAGAAATAAAATTGGGAAAAATTGCAAAATCAATTATATACCAAAGCATAACTATGAAAAACTAAAACGTTTTGGTATTTTACTAATCCGTCCACTCCTTGTTACAACCTTCTCCGAAGTTTCTTGTTCTTTCCACTTGTCGTCTTCATCTCTCGGTTTGGTTTCACTCTTCTTCTCTTCTTCGTGTTTATTTAAAATCAATTGCTTTTTGTCACGTTTCTTGTTATCTGCAGAAACATATACGATGTCTCCGACTCTCAAGATACTCGACCTTTTGTGCCCAGAATGTACCAGTTCCGCTAGATATTCTTTTTCCTTAACTACTCTGACCAACCTTTTCCACCATCCTCCCCACCAAGCAGCTGTGGGAGAATTAAAGATCCATTTAATCTGCCTAACTGAGTAATATTCGATAATTTCCTTCCAGTCAACTTTTTTAAGTATATTATTCGTTCCTCGTGTTTGAGCCAAATTTTCATTTGTGGAAAGTTCTAAATGCCCTTCAACCCATAGGAGGTGAATCTCATATCCTTCTTCGTCATTGGTTTCGATATTTTCATTGAAGTGTTTGATGGTTTCCTCCTCTAGAGTATCTTTGTATTTCACTTCAGCTGGATCTTTGATTCCTAAAATATCCAAATTCCATAAGTCTCCATTAATTGATTTCAAATAAGGACTTCCACTGGCTGAAAACAGGGCAGATGCAGTATATACTTCTGGCTCTCCAGGTCTCTGCTGTTTTCCTTTAAACAATCGTGTATTTTTGTTCTGGCTCTTTTCTTCAGAAAAACTGGTCTGAGCTAGATTGATGCGTTCTTCCGATTCCACTTCTCTTCTCATGAAATCTAATAACATCGTCAAAAGATTAGTATTTTTAGAATTACCTGTACTTGATTCACCCTGTTCTCCTGATTTACTCGTATTCGCGACATACATGCTACGGGTTCTTTCCCAAATTCTTAGTAATTCATCTGGTAAAGCAGACTCAACTAGTGGAAACAACATTGCTGCGTATTTGTCACTGGTGACACCCAATGATTCTAATGCTCTCAGTTGAGTTTCTATTCTATCATATAAACTACTCAATGTCATACCTGTCTTCGCTTTAGTTGCCTGCTTCAGTACGAGATCTAATAATTCTCGAACATAAACTTCTATTAGAAATTCATCCCTAGCGAAACGTAATTTCATCTGATCAATGGCTTTCAAATAGTTAGATCCGGAGGGCGGAAAGCTCTCAATCAATTCCCTGGCTACAGTACCTTCTTCAGTTGCTTGCACCAAATATTGAAACTTGTCCTCCAATTCAATTTCTATATCATCATGGATCTTCTTGAACCCTATCCAATTTCTCACGTTGCCATCAAATTTCTTTAATTCTAGTTTCGGTAATCTGAATTTCCTCTTCTTCTTGTCGGATGTGGAACTCTGCGATTGAGTCATCTCGTCTTGTTTCGTCTTCTCGTTCATGAACACTTCGAATCTTGATCTACATGTGATTATTTCGTCCCTGAACATTTCTACTTCATCAAATTCTTTCACGATATCTTCTTCACTAAGATCGGATGAAAATAAATTTTCTCTTATATGCTCATCTAGTGAAAACAATCTATCGCTCTTATCCTCCAACTTTCTCATTGAAGCTAGCACTTGTTCTTTTCTTACTGACTTATCTGCGAGCGCTAAATTCAGTTCCTTGCATGTTTTATTGAAAAGTCTTCGGATGTGATCTCTTTCCATTTTCAAGTTTTCCATCGTTACTCAGTCCTGTCACGGTCGCCACAAATGTTGAATATGATGGAAAATAATAATATATATATATGGAAAAGATACTTTTATTTGATGAATTCTGACAAACGTTTTTATTTCTACTATTTTACATTGACAACTGTTTTTACCACATTGTTTGTTGACATGGTGATTCATATATTTCTAAATAATATAAAAGGCTGTGGAACAGCGAAACTATCATTCCCAACAATATTAAAATCATTCACGCGTCACATCATTTTTTAGAGTGGAAGGCATCTTTTTTAATAATACCAAACGAACCTAGATTTCCTAGGAGAAATTGCGGATTCGGTAAATTTTTGCTGGTACCTGGCTGGGACTTCGGTGTCTAACGCGAGCAATTTTGTCAAGGTAAAGGGGATTGTTCGGCTATGGCGCCTAACTGAGTGGGAAAAAACGATCTGTTGGGCGAAATTTCATAAAACTATCCTTTCTTACGCATATTCCGCTTTTTACCCGGTCGAAACCGATTGAAAAATGTACGAAATTGGCGATTCGAAAAACACTACCGTGTTTTCGAGCGAAAAAAAGTCTTCTCCGCTAAACTTTCTTACGTACAAATATGAACAATGTGCAGACCAAATTTAAAATAAGAAAAATAATGAATTGCTTGAGATAAACATTTTCAAGACTGATTCTACTTTTAAAGCATAATGACAGATATAGTGGAAGATCAATCAAAAATTACAATTGAAATCACATTCAAAATTGATGAAATGAGAGTTAAAATGTGTGTATTTTCAGGATTTACACAAAATTCATAGTGATTTCAACAAAGAGCTCTCTAAATTACGATATGACATTTCAGTGAAGTTAAGCTTAATATTCATGCAGTGGAGAGAAAAATTTCTAGTTTATGGACAGTATTGTGCCAATTTGACTAAGGCTATCAATACATTACAGGAATTATGTGATAATGATGAAGACTTCAACAGAATTGTCGAGGTAATAAGAAACACTGTGTGATCACGTAATGATAATATAATCGTATTGCAATTTTCAGTTACATGAAAGAAAAGCAAACAACGGAAAGTTTAAATTAAGAGACGTGCTTTCAGTACCTATGCAAAGAATTCTGAAGTACCATTTACTTTTAGAAAAACTGATAGAAAATACAGATATGGTAAGTTAAAGATTTTCTCAGAAGACTCTGAATTTACTTCTAAATATATTTTACGAAAAATACCTCAAATTTTACATAAAGAAACTCTTGAAGAATTTGTAAATGTATGCAAATTTTATATATATTAGCAGCTATTTTCCGTTAAAAAGTATCTAGGCAAAATCATAATAACAAATGTAGTTAAATTTTTGGAAAATTTTAAAAATATATAACTATGTTTTTGACTACAAATAATTCGAGCATGTATATATTCTTGTTTAATTGGGCCATTACAGATGAGGATAAAATGTAATATATAGTCAATAGCGTTTGGTAGTTTGAATCTTCTAATCATTGAGTTTTATTACTTCTTTCAGAACCACGATGAGTATAACGACCTGAGAAGAGCGAGAGAATCGATGATAGATGTTGCCGGATATATAAATGAAGCAGCCAGAGATAAGGAACACCTTGATGTTATCAGTAATCTGCAGGAAAATATTACCGAATGGTCCGTTGGCAAAGACATCAACTTGTCGGATTACGGACGACTTATAAAAGATGGGGAGATAAGATTCAAAGCACACGACGATCAGAAAACGAAAAACCGTTATGTGTTTATTTTTGATAAATGTATTTTGATCTGTAAACAGCTGAAAGTAAGTATGGCCTAAAATTCAATGCTGGTTGAAGAAAAACAATTAATTTAGGACGTTATAATTTTCTCTATTTGAAAATGAGTTATTGAATATTGTTTTCATTGAAATATATGACATAATAAATTATTCTACTCGAGCTGGCTACATGAGTTCAAACACTAAAATATATGGTAAATTATCCCAGATCAAAAGCAATAGAGATATTTCTGTTTCATTAGGTCGCAACAGTAGTGAATTGAAGGTGAATGTTAAAAACGTCACACTAACTATGTATGTACATATGTATGTATGTATAAGCTTATGTATTTTAGCGTTGTTTACACGCAATTTTGAAGCAATCTGGTTGAAAGTTTGTATGTAGGTAGTTTCTTATGATATCTTGGATGGTATTTATTTCGATATAAATTGGTTGGGGGTTGACCCTTCGGAGGAAGAAATAAATAGTGTTTACACGATAGAGGGCGCAATTTTTGTTTTTTGGATTTGGAACAAAAATCATAACTGAATGAATTGATTTTTTAAACTGGATACGTTTTGAAAACCTGCTTTTTAATGCAGCTCGCTGCGATAAAGTTTTTTAAATTTAACCGAGAGTAAGATACAAGGGGATATCTAAGGAGGGTAGGGCTGGTGAGAGGATTAAATGTCAGAGAGCCTGGTCCTCTCTAACCAATTACATCTCATCAGCGAACCTCCCTAGTGATTTAATGGTAAAGAAAGTAAGCATTGAGAAGAACTTCACTACAATGTTAAGTAAAAAGAAAGAATGGGAAAGGGAATCCACCACCCAAACTTTCAAAGAGAACACCAAAAAATGGTACACAGATGGTTCAAAAACCACTACAGGAGCTGGCGCTGCAGTATATGGGACAGGCACCAAGTGCGCACTGTCGCTGGGCTCCTGTTCGAGCGTCTTTCAGGCAGAAATACTGGCAATCGAAAGATGTGTACATAATATGATCCTAGAAAAAAATTATCAGAAATGCAACATAGTGATCCATTCTGAAAGTCAAGCTGCTATAAAAGCACTGAGCTCCCATGTCACCGATTCAAAGTTGATATGGGAGTGCCAAAGGAAACTCAGTGAAATAGGCAAGAATAACAAGGTCTCTTTAGTCTGGGTTTCCGGTCACTCGGGATTCAAAGGAAATGAAGAGGCCGATTTACTTTCCAGAAAAGAAGGCACGAACGCCATTTACTGGCCCAGAACCTTTCTGTGGTATAAAAAAATGCACCTATAAGAGAGAGTTTCGGGAGAAGGAGGAATCCTGTGTGTGGGGGGGGGAGAAAGAAACTACTCTTCACCCGGCTACAGAATGCCTCGCCATTGCAAGCCAACAAAAGGAATACTTTGGTCAAGACACTTGTAGGAGTGAGGACATAACCTCCTTGAAGATATTGGAGTTTATTAATAATCTAGAACTAGAAGGCGAGCTGTAGGTAGATGGCGTAGTACAGAAAACAGCTCTGATGGGGGGCACAATAGACTTCAAGGTAGCAATGCAACATAACTCCAAATTAAATAAATAAAGATACTAGGAGATGAAAAATTACAGTTTTTGAGATGCCATTTTATTCAATTGTAAATCAACTAAAGAAAAACCTTTGGCTTGATATCACTAAAATTGCTATATTTACTAGACATATATGCCTCAGGCTATTGACCCGTCATCAAGTTTTCTAACTGTTTTGAAAATGCAGCAATATATTTTTTTGTATTACTGCGTTAATGACTGGGAATATCCTAAGGTCTATTAGGTCATAATGATGGGTAAGGAGCTGGCTGACATAATCTCTTAAGCTTCTGAAAGGTCGATCTTCTCTCCTTTGTTCAGTAAATGCAATATCTTCGGATTATCTAAATCTAGAAAATGGTTATTTTTATGTAATGATCCGAAATTCCAGTAATGTTTTCTCTTTGGGTAATCTAGTACCGATGTTTCTACCAGTTTGACCAATATGAAATGCATCACAATCAATACATTTTAATTTATATGTACCTATATGAAAATCAAAATTTATCATGATATTTTTTTGTGTGTATATATAATTATCAAAGTTCATGATTTTTCATCACAGAATAAAATCAACATCACCGACTGTGTGTATAAATGGAGTTAACAACAAACCCTCAACTTCTATGAAATATTTAGGTGTGCAGATTGATAATAAATTAAATTTTAATCTACAAACGAATACAGCAAAAAAGAGAATTATCACTAGAGCCAAATACTTTGCCAAACTGACATATAAAAATCATGGTATAAGCATACAAAATGCCACAAAAATTTATAAAAGCATCTGTCGACCCTTAATTGAATATGCACACCCAATATATGTTAACTGTAGAACTCCAGCAATGAGAAATCTCAAAGTGGCTGAGACAACAGCACTAAGGATTATCACAAGAATCAGACACCCCAACAATATTTTACACAACCCGACAAACCAAATGTTGTATTCAAGAACAACCAATTGATTCTAGATTTAATGTTCTCAACAAACTTAAAGCGCTAGATGACATAGCTGACCTCTATCACAATGAAGAACATTATACAACATCCAGAAGATATCCTACACAGACTCTATTTAAAATACTAGAAAATTTATAATGTATTTTTTTTATGTTTAAATTAAATTAGTATATGCTGTTATAGGCTGAAGGACCTCAGGTCAATGGCCATTAATAAACGTTTCTCTCTCTCTCTCTCTCTCTCTCTCTATAATTGTATTATTATATTTATGAAGCGTTATAAGCTAGGTAAACATCTTATTATTATAGATGAGAGAGAAGGCACTTACTTTCATTGTATTTGAATTAGCACTATTTTCATGTATTATGAGATCACTGTATGAAGGTTTTGTATAAAAATAAAACTGAGGGAATTATATACATTAGTTATCTCTATAGAAATTCAATGAATTTTCGATCTCTATAATGAATTTGATTGATTGATCAAATTAGTTAAAGAATGTTGAAAATAAGTCTAATTGTCCATGGGTTCCTATCCAAATAAAGAAGACATCAACATATCGTTTCCACAGAAAGACACTTTTTTATAATGCTATTTTTCAAAGAAATTCTCTTTGTTCATATTATATTACACATTATTCAATTTTTATTTATTTCAGGGTCAGCAATTTGCATTTAGAGATTTAATCAGTATAGCAGATTTTCATATCGATGAAGCTCATAATAGGGCTATTTTAAACAGGGAAGCTCGATGGTCCTATAATTTTCATTTGGTGAAGAACGACAACATTATGGCATATACTTTTTTCGTAAGATCAATAGAACTTAAGGACCAGATGATTAAGGCCATAAACGATGCGTTGTAAGTGAACGGTGAACGATTACATTTTGAATTCAACTCCTACAGTAGATTTGATGTTGTCTCTTCTTTCAGAGAAAATATTCGTCCTATGGCGCTTAAACACACAACTCATAATTTCGAGTTGCAAACTTTCCAGAAACCAGAACAGTGTCATCATTGTTCGAAATACCTTAAAGGTCTCATTTTCCAAGGTTACAGATGCTCAATATGTAAAATAGCTGCTCATAAATGTTGCTTAGCCAACTCAGGTGAGATTTTAGATTTGTGCAAATATAATATAATGATTTGTAATAACTTTCATCTTACTTCTGATAAAGTAATGCTAGTCATATTAGTATGAGAGGAGTTGCGCCAAATGGTTCAACTTGATTTCGATGTGACTGGTTTTGATGTGTACTACTTAACTCTTAAATTTCATCTTCCTAAGTACCATTAGTTGGATGTTAGGTTAAAGCTTTGCAGCTTTTAAATTTTTATTTGACGCAGACAGTCACTTTTCATCATTTCATGAGTGCAAAATTCTCAAAGATTTTTAATTTGCCAGATATATTTTTCATCACATATTTAGCAATTGATTTCTTAAAAATTATTTCTTTTCACATCTTTTGAATTAATAAATTGTTTTCATTGTGTCATTAATACTAATGCCAATGCTTTTTCATTCAAAATGTTGTCCTAAAAGTATAATTGACAGTAACATATGGTATAAATGAAAAAATTATTTATTTTATTTGATGAGTCCAGTTTAGAATTGATCGAATTGAACATTCGTTAAGTAAGACAATAAAATCGCCTTAATAGTAGAAGATCCGAATCTAAATCGACATTCATCTGGTTGACAAGAGAATCAAATTTATTTTATAATAAATTTCGTATATTAGAAAATATATTAAGAATAGGTAGACAACAAAAATCCTGGACAGAATAATTTTAATTATTTTTAAAAAAATGATTTTTCATAAAATTTTGCAACATAAAGATAAAAATAAAATTTTATACTGGACTTAAAGTATAAAACATATAGAATGTGGAGACGTAGGGTTGACTATTATTTACCTGGACGAACTACTCGGTTGACAGGTATAAACAGGTATGTCAATACTAGTTACTTTCACAAGATAGGATAATAGATAAAAATTTATATCAGCATAAGCCCTGTTTTATTCTGAACACGATGATATAGGGTTGACTGCAAAAATCCCGGTCCTAATAGGAGTATACAAATTTTAAAGATTTAAATTTCAACGCGTGGGGAAACGAGTGACAGAGAGATCCGAGATAAGTATACCGTGTGATTATAAAGGACCGAACATTGCAGTTGTGTCTGATGAGATCGTGAATATAAGAAAGTGCGCCTGCTCGGTATGTAAACTATATGGAAAGTAGAGGTACCCCTGCTACCCTCCATATTGTAAACAGTACACGTTATTTTGGAGCAACTGACATTTGAATTCAGTATGCGTTATTTCGGAGCAACTGAAAATATGTTGCAAACAAATTAATAAAAATAATTAAAATTATTCTATCCAGGATTTTTGTTGTCTACCTATTCTTAATATATTTTTTAATATACTAAATTTATTATAAAATAAGTTTGATTCTCTTGTCAACCCGATGAATGTCGATTTAGATTCGGATCTTAGACTATAACATTTTATATAAAATAATAGAGTGGATGTGCCCAAGTTGTTTGAATTTAAGTTAAAAATTTTTTCCTGTCTAACGTTCCGTTTTTGATATTTGTTGATTTAGATTGATATTTATTTCATGAATGAATATATGATCTATTCTTTCTATTTAAGTGTAACCGATCGCATTATGCTGCTATAAGTTGTTCATCATCTACTTTACTTAAAGTGAAGTGCTATTTGAGGAGCTCATAATATATTTTTTCAGGTAAATGTGGTGGTTCTGGCTCTATATGTTCTATGTCGTCATCTTCGCCATCACCTCAAAACAGTATTATAAACGACGATGACGCCCCGTTTAGATCGAAACTATGGTTTGTTGGAGAAATGGATCGGGATACAGCACAAAGACTTCTAGAACGTAGAGAAAACGGAACGTACCTAGTTAGAATAAGGCCTAAGAGTCTTGAAGCCGACAAATATGCCCTATCTCTTAAGTAAGTACACCTCAAGAATGTATTTCTACTAATTTTATTGTACATCAAATATCCAGGAGTCATAGGAACTCCTAAAATGTTAAAACTACAACAAAAAAATTCGAAGATTTATTGATTTCACTGTCAGATTTTCTTAGTTTAGCAATAATAAACACAGTGGAAAACATGTTTGAAATGTATCTTTTTAAAACATTATTAAAAGCATTAAACTTATTTGAAGCATTTTGTTCTGCACATAACGCTGGTATTCAGTACTAATAAATAAAACCAATCAAATTTTTTTTTATGATGTGTTTCTAGGACTGAAGATACTGTTAAGCATATGAAGATATGTAGTAAAATGGATGCGGGTGAGAAAAAGTTCTTTTTATCATGGTCAAAATTTTTCAATAATATCGAGGAGCTAGTGATTAATTATCAGATGTACAGCTTAAGAGAAAATTTTGAAAGGTAAAAAGTCAATTTACTTATTAAATCATTTTTATTTTTATGTGATATCTATTTCAGACTGGGCGAGAACACAAAACTACTTTGGCCATTCAAGCAATTTTATGCTAAAGCTATAAGAAATTTTCATCCTCAAGATCCTCAACAAATAGCGTTGAGGGAAAACGAAAGAGTTATTTTGTTAGGCAAGGAAGGTTATAGGGAAGGCTGGTGGAAAGGAAAGACAGATCTGAGCGAAGTAAGTGATGAATGTTTCAAAACAATTTTAACTGATTTTAGATAATTAATTTCTGGTATAACAGATTCAAAATTTCTTAGAATTCTAAACTATTAAATCATTTGATCTTCCAAAATTAAACTGAATGAATGAATGAAAACTTTATTTAGCCTTTGCTAAATAAAGTTTTTACAATATTGTCTTTACACATACATATATGTTAATTTAGTTTACTTCATAAGATATTTACATACATTTCTATTGATCACATACAATTTTTTTTGACTCCTTTATTTCATTTGGTCGATCATTAAATATGCTTACTCCATTAACAAGTAAAGATCCCATTAGGAAGGTTTTCTTGTAGAATATATATCAAATTTATTTTCTGTTCTTAATGCCTGAGAATGCATTCTAAAACAAGTAACAAATAACTCGCTAAGATATGTCGGAATTAGTTGATGCATCATCTTATAGACCAGAACCAGATTGGCTCTTTTGATAATCTGATCAATAGAGAGCAAGTTTAAAGTTTTCAACATATTATTCACTGGAGTATAGATACTGCACCTCAGTATCACCCTCATACACTTATTCTGTAATACTTGGAGCCTATTTATTTGTTCTTTAGTACATGACAATAAAAGTGATAAGCAGTAGTTAAATTGCGGATTCACAATAGTTTTGTAAATAAGCATTCTATTCCACTGCGACAAGTTTGAAGATATTCTTCTGAAAAACCCTATCTTTTTTCCTAGTTTTTTACATAAGTAATCTGCATGATTGTTGAATGTTAATTGTGGATCCAGAATAAACACCAAGTACTGAATCGACTGTACTTTTTCAATGCAACATTATTTATCTTGATAGTGTACCTACCAGCCCCAAAACTTCTACACATTGACCTAGTTCCTAACACCATAAGTTAAGCTTTATTAGCATTCAATTTTATTTTATTCATGCTCAACTAATCATACAGAATACTCAATTCATTATTTAAAATCTTAACAGCTTTTTCAAAATCATCACTTGCAACAGATATAAGGGTGTCTTCAGCAAATAGACTTACAGAAGATTATTCTAACATATTTGGTATGTATGTCATTGATATAATCAATAAATAATAGAGGTCCAAGAACACTCCCTTGTTGCACCCCAATATGATATTCAGTTACACTGGGCACATTAATATTTATTTTAGTTTGATGATAGTGGTTATGAAGGTAGTCGTGGATCAAATTTATGGCTGCTGATTTTATACCGAGTTTTCCTAATTTGCGGATTAACAATTTCTTATCAATTGTTTCGAAAGCCCGCTTCAAATCCACAAACCCACTCAAAACTACTTTTCCCTGATTCATTTCCGCCCTCCACTTGGAACACACAAATTGTACACATGAACTGAAGCCTCCACATTACCAATAGAATATTAATATGAAAAACACCAATTTCTTACAAGAATAAGTACTGAATAAGTTAAAAATTTTTGTTTCAATTCTTCTTTCAACGTAAAGCCTAGATATGCGGCTTTTTCACTTAGTTCAAAATTCACAAAACTAATTCTGTGTTATAAATTTTCACTCAAGTCCATTTTTATTTCTAGGTTGGTTATTTTCCCTGCAGCTGTGTACGAGAAGAAAGTGAAGTGAGGTTTGATTGAACATTGTGAACTAGTCAAATACTGCAATAACACTCAATGTAAATAGAAATTTAGTTATATTTCTTGAATTTTTACATAGTCTAGATATTGAAATTTTCATATTTTTATTGAAATTGTTATTCCAAAAATATATAAAGATTGGAAATATTTGTGTGTTCTTTTCATTCAACCAGTGAAGTTTAATGAAAAAAATGTTAAGTTATAATTATATATGAGTATATATATATACATATATATATATATATACATATATATTTATATATATATATATATATATAAATATAAATATATATATATATATATATATATATATATATATATATATATATATATATATATAAATATATATATATATCATGGACATATTAAAAAATTAAAATTACTAAGTTAACTAGCATGAAAAACATATTGTTATTATAAAGACATATAGCGGACCGGTATCGGACATACATCTATCTGCTGCGCATTATTATCATTAGAAACTGACCAACACTAAGGATTCGGGCGTCCAGCGGTAAAGTTTATAGTTTCTATTAAAGGACGTATTAGTATTTAGTAGATCAAAAATTTCCCAACATATAGATTGGAAATGATATCGATTCAAAAAGAACATAAACCGTTGGATATATACTATATATATATATTATATATATATATATATATATATATATATATATATATATATATATATATATATATATATATATATATATATATATTTACATATATATATATATAAATATAAATATATATATAAATATAAATAAATATATAATATATATATATATATATATATATATATATATATATATATATATATATATATATATATATATATATATATATATATATATATATTAAGATAACTGAGATTGAATTCTCGCACATCACTTGGAGAAACATCATAAAGAATAAAGTATAAACTTTAAAATAAAAACACTTGGCTTATGTTTCACAATATAAAATATCTTTAGATACTGTACTTAGCAGTAATAAAAAGTCTTTTTATTACTGCTAAGTACAGTATCTAAAGATTTTTTATATTGTGAAACATAAGCCAAGTGTTTTTATTTTAAAGTTTATACTTTATATATATATATATATATATATATATATATATATATATATATATATATATATAACATATATATATATATATATATTTTATATATATATATATATATATATATATATTAATATATATATATATATATAAATATATATATATATATATATATATATATATATATATATATATATATATATATATATATATATATATATATATATATATATATATATATATATATATATATAATCTTAATATATATAAATTAAGTGTCACGTTGTTTGTCCACGATGAACTCCTAAACTACTTAACCGATTTTAATCAAATTTGCACACCGTGTGCACAGTTATCCAACTTGAAAGATAGGATAGCTTACATCTTAATTTATAGTCGCAATATTATTTTATTGCAAATTATTTGTTGAATTATTGTTTAGAACTCTTATCAAAATAAATATATGTAAGTATGTTGTGTTGACATATACATTATTTAAACAACGTTTGCCTGGTCAGATAGATATATAGGTAGATATATATTGATAGATAAAATGTGAGATAGATAGATAGATAGATAGATAGATAAATATATAGATATACAGAGATACATCGGCAGATAGATGAATAGATAGATAGATAAAAATAATTTATATGACAGAACAACGTATGCTAGGACAGAAAGATTGATAGATAGATATATAGATAGATAGATAGAGATACATCGGCACATAGATGAATAAATATAGATAGGTAGATAAAAAGATAGATAAAAATTATTTATATGGCAGAACAACGTTTGCCGGGTCCACACCCAGTTTCGCTCTTCAAGAAGCTCAGTAGTGTCCCGTCTATCGGCCGAGTGGGCAACGATATCAAATCCATATAACCACCTCATAGTTTCTAAGCACTATGGACATGCAAACAAATCACAGATCCATTTATCGGAAAGGGATAGTTAGGAAGTGACATGAATTTTCGCTGATTGGCGTTTCTGTTTAGCCTAAAATGAGATACATATCGGTTTCCGATGTATGGCATTGTGATGTGAATATATATTTATATATATATATATATATATATATATATATATATATATATATATATATATATATATTTATATATATATATATATATATATATATATATATATATATATATATATATATATATATATATATATATATATATATATATATATACAGGCCGTTTTTTTAGCTGATCCCACTATTGCTATCTCGGAAACGGAGAGACCTACAAGGTCGGTTAAATTAGATAAAAGTTTCCAATTTTGGGGATCAATAATAAGCTTTTTTCAGATCTTACATATCAATGTTTGTTTTTGAGATATTCGCCAAAAACTAAAATAGTCGAATTTCGTTTTTTTGCTCTTCCGCCTCCATTTCGAATGATATTAGAAAAAGTCAGAGGAGTTTCAATAATGTTTCATATTCTTTATAAACCGATATGAACCAATTTTCAATGCGACGTTTCGTTCATTAGATTCCATCATCAATTTTATTTTTTCAAATATGGGCCTCTACATTTTTTCAACAATTTTGATAGCCACTGCTGTAACAAATTCAGCTATTAATTACAATACATGTATTTCTCGACGTTTTTCTCCGAAAAAACATCATCAATATTTGGTCAAACAATTTCCGTTAGTGTAGTCTGAAAACGGATACTCCATACATCTTTTGAAAGTTTGAACGTGCCTATGCATTCCAGGGTTTTTGTATGAATATGAAAGAACTGTTCAAAAGCGAACTTTTATGGAGCATAAATGTTTGTTTATGATGTCTTCTGGCAAATAGAAATCTTGGAGAAAAAATTCTGAGAGTACTAAAATGGATTTATTGTTTGAAAGTGAGCCATGAATTAACAGAATAACAAAATGTCAAATCTATTTACAAGTACATAAATAATTATTTGATTCCTGTGAATTTGTAAGGTGAATACCATGAATTTTTTAAATGACGAGAAAGTTAATTTGCTTTTCGTATACGCGAAATGTTTGGGAAATGCTACTAGATCTCTAGCTATGTATAGGGAATTGTACCCCGAGAAGTATCAGCCACCCGAGAGATATTTTCAATGCATTGAGAGGACTTTACGGAATCATGGTTCATTAGAAAAACCCTCGAGTAAGAGCTGTACAGTAAATAACAGAGGTGGCGATACTGAAATTGACGCTTTTTTATTCGATTGTAATTAATAGCTGAATTTGTTACAACAGTGGCTACTAAAATTGATGAAAAAATCTAGAGGCCCATATTTAAAAAATAAAGCTGATGATGGAACCTAATGAACGAAACGTCGCATTGAAGTTTGGTTCATATCAGATTATAACGAGTATGAAACATTATTGAAACTCTCATGACTTTTTCTTATATCATTCGAAATGGAGGCGGAACAGCCAAAAAACGAAATTCGACAATTTTAGTTTTTGGCGAATATCTCAAGAACAAACATTGATATTTAAGATCTGAAAAAGGCTTATTATTGCTCCCCAAAATTGGATACTTTTATCTCATTTAACCGACTTTATAGGTCTCTCCGTTTCCGAGATAGCAATAGTGGGACCAGCTAAAAAAAACGGCCTGTATATAGATATATATATATATATATATATATATATATATATATATATATATATATATATATATATATATATATATATATATATATATATATATATATATATATATATATATATATATATATATATATATATATATATACTCATATATTTTACTAACCTGTATATAAATGTTATAAAGAAATTCATACCCATGAATGGATGAAATTGTGGCGAAAAAAAATTGCATATTGCATTAACACCCAAATAATGGAATTCTTGTAAAAAAAAACAAAAATAATTGTAAAATTCACCCGAACGTCAAACGGGCGAGATCGTAATTAAGTGCTCATTCCATTAAATATACTCTGGTTGCATAAAACAAATGAAATGCCAGGAATAAATATTGATCAACTTTTGATAATTTAATAAACTCATCAATCCAAAGAGGAGATACCCCGCCGCTTCCGTGTCATTCCTATTATCACGAAATGTCGATCTTGTGTAACTATTAAATATTACCTACCTACCCTTTCTTGTATGACATAGTGGTTCTTGAATAATTTACGTCCAAATATAGGTTTCACTTAATTGGTTTGGGAATAATGAAGAGGCACTATACTTCGAATAATGTTATTATACATGACAATTAATAATAATTTGAATGGAAGCCCAATAAAACGCGGAAACGGTTGAGAAACATGCAGGATGATACTTATACCAACCAAAACTCATAATCAAATGATTTAATAATGATGTTTGGGCGTTTGATTCAATTGTCGCTAAATCAGTAAAATAATCATTATTCATTTGAATTAATTTTATAGATTGATTATTGCAATTTGCAAGTTTTGAAATTCTCCTAGAAAACTAGGAGTTTTCCACCAGCGGAAGAGCGTAAGAAATAATATTTAAGTCGATCGATATTCTGAAAGGTGGAAAATATTAAGTAAGGGATAAATGGAGCGTGGGAAATGAGGGCCTGTCTTACCCTCATCCAAGTTTGTTGAGATTGGAGGATGATATAAAGTTCAGGTGTAGTCTATCCTATCTTGAATCTCGAATGGAAATTTTTAGAAGTACTAGATATAATCCTACTCTGATGGATTTTGGGTAAATTTTAATCATGCCCTCAGGAAAGAAATTCTCAAAATGACGAAAATACATGAAATGGCAAAGTTTATTATCAGACACTGATATATTATAAATTGCACCCAAAACATGATGAAATTATTATTATTTCATATATCAATCTGATGAAACATGAAGAGGTTTAAAACAAAAATATCATTTTAGCTCAACTTACCGGACCTTAATGAATAATCTTTGAAATCAATTTCCGAAACTTGTAGAAAAACATATTGATGATCAAATAAAAATGTACTTAGTATATGATTTGCTCAGGAAAAATAACAACCAAAGGTTATCAAATAATAATCCAATATCATTCACATCTTCAGAGTAACCAACTAACATTCAAGTCTACAATTGTGGAGCTCGCGCGCAAACACCGCTAAATCCATTTTTAGATATTTTTTAGTTTTTTACAGATTCCTATACTACTCAATGATACCTACAGTATAATACTTCATTTACAGAACAAACCCCGTTAAATCATTTTCAAAATAGCTGTCAAATGTGCGACTTTGGAGCCTACCGCGCTTAATCCAATTATGGTACCGAGGCACTCTGAATCCCTATTATTTCTTAACAGTTTTTTAAATTAATAGGCAAGTTTTTGCGTTAACCGCGTTACAAAATTTTGTTAACGGGTAATCCGTCTATCTCTTTCTCTCTTTCATATTGAGAAAGAGATAGACTAATTACCCGGTCACAAAATCTTGTTACCCGGTTAAGGCCAAAAAACGACTACTGTCTCATAGATGATGGCTATTAAATACAGGCTTCCCGCGTTATGTTTGCACAGTCAGCTGATTTTTATAACCTCATAGTTGTAGTTGGGTGTTCTGTGTTCATAGTATTGGAAAATCTACATCAAGGCTCTGGAAGAAAAACTCAAAGAAATTTATGGCATTGTGGAGATGAAAGTGATCAGCTGGAAAAAAGCTACTACGGAAAACGTTTCTGTGTGTGGCTTTCAGCACTTTAGCTTCAGAACTGGTACGGAAATATATACGAAAACCAATCAACAATATGGAAGATGATACAGCTGAACCTTACAATTGCCTTGCAGAAGAAAATGCCGTGCATATCTAATAAAAAAAAAATTCTAAAGTTTTATTTTATATTTTTTTTATTAATAAAGGGTTGAGAAAATATTTTATTATACAAACAAAATAATTTGTGTTAATTATTTCTACATTGGAAGCAAAAACTGCTAAATCCAAAGAAAAATTTATTTCCATATTTGAACCAAAACCCTAAGCGGGTCCAGAAAAATTTTTTTATTAATAAAAGAGGTTTTAAAAAAATTAGCAAAAATTGTCAAAAAAAAATCCTTAACAATCAGCAGAACAGAGAGGAAAAAACAGTAAAACGTTAACCATATTTCATTTATTGCAATATGTTTTTTTGCGATTTTCCACAAGTGTGACTTAGGGGATTTAGCGGGTTTTGCGCGCTAGTTCCACAATTATGATTTTCTGAGGAAAAGTCACAATACTAATCAAAGACGAAATTGCAAGTAGGAATATATTTCTGAAGACATATCCATATATAATAATTGAGAAAATATTATATACATTTTGTGAGTATGGGTTTCTGTAGTTTCCCTTACGATCAGAGAAATTGTATACGAATAGTAAAGGGTGCCCCCTCCTTCCTAAAACAATTTTACTATTTAAAAAAATTTTGTTGTTGGAAATCTGTAATATGAATTGTGATTGTGTGTATGGGTGAGTTTTTTCAACAGAACGATCTATCGTTCTCTGTCCATTAAATGTAATGGTAGCAATTAATAGAACGACAGCTATCGTACTGTGAGGGCGCTCAGGTGCTCCATTTAATTTATATGGGAGAACGATAGATCGTTCTGTTAAAAAACCGCACCCTATACTTCTATAATATGAAAAGTCAATATTGAATCAATATGAAAGTGAAGCCTATAATCATCCTGAGCACGTCAAGCAGATAAATACACGAAAACGCCCAGGCGCGGATCCAGAGGGGGGGAACTCGGGGAACGTTCCTCCCACAAATGGCCCGGGCCTCACCTAATTGTTTTGATTGGGAGCTACTCGATTTACCATTGCCCAAAATACCAGTACCTTTTGGCCTTTGAATATATAAAAGTTCCCCTCCCAAAAGTCGGGCCTGGATCCGCACCTGAAAACGCCACACTATATTTTCGAGAAAAACATATATGTAGCAAGTAGTATCGCATTTGATCTATACGCGTGACTTACTATTTATAATTAATATTAACAGTTATATATACGCAACTTTCTATTATATATATATATATATATATATATATATATATATATATATATATATATATATATATATATATATATATATATATATATATATATATATATATATATATATATTAAAAGCAAACGAATATATCAGACAGGAATCACCATAAATACAATAAAATACTCTTTGTCTAATAGATATAGCACCCTATAACCCGTTATGTGTATCTATATCTGCGGAACCGCTATAGATATATGCATAGGTTGCTGCACGGGTGCTGCCTCTAGCGGTTCAAAGTCGTCATGATACAGTCCAACAGAATTTCTCGGCTTCGCCTCGGGTGTCAATACTCATGCCATTTTGATCATTGTTTAAATTCTTTCCCTAGTTCCACTTTGCCTGCTTCAAATTTTCCATTTTTTTCTGTTTTCCAAATTTTTTCTTTCGGCACCGTCTACTTTCACTGGGCGACATTTGTGTCGCACACTTTGTATGCTAAAATATGGTCCGCTTACGTCCTAGAAAATAAATTCAACAAAGTTGCCTGCTATACGACTTTTCAAATTTTTAATAATTCATAAATGTAACAGTAGTTTTACGATTTCAAAAGTAAGGAAAATGTAGCGAATTTCGTGAATAATGTTAACTTATGAATAATATCGTATTTGCAGAAACTGTCCACTCTTAGATTCAAAAGTGTGATCCTCAAACTGAACTATAGATTAACTATATTGGTGTGACACAATAGTTCCTAACTAATTATGTTTGATTGGGTAGTTATTACTGGATACACTGCATTCGTGTGTGCCTTAAAAATACTGACCACTTAGTTAGAATTGCTCATTCAATGAAAGTACGAAGAAAAATGTTAATGCTAAAAGTTTCGGAATTTCCCAGGTGAAACAGGTAAGTAGATAATAATAATAATAATAATAATAATCTTTATTCATCCTGTTTGACATTTAACAACGTATAGGACAAGTCAGGTAAGTATAAGTATAAGCACATTTATCTATAATTAAAGGAAAAGAAATACAGAACCTCTAAAAACTATCACATAAGTATTCATCTACACTATAGTAGCACTTTGTTAACAAAAAAGCCTTAACTGCTGAACGAAAACAAATTTTCTCCAGAATTTTTATATTGTCTGGTAGTTTATTAAATAACTTGATACATGAATATATTGGGGATGTTTCAAACTTGCTGGTGTTATGCTTTGGTATAGACAACAAGCTAGCATTCCTTGTGCTGTAATTATGGAAGCTAGAGAGCTTGACGTACAGTTTTTCATTGTCTTTTGTGTAGAGAAGACATTTATAAATGTAAATACATGAAGCAGTCAATATTTTATTTCCCCGAAATATTGATTTAAAAGATGTTCGTGGGTTAAGCCCAAAGATCATGCGCAAAATACGCTTTTTGTGTGTAAATACTTATGGAAAACCAAGAGAAAATTCTATAAAGCAAAAATTTAAAGTTTTGAATGCAATATCCCTATATTCAATTTTTTTTATAATAAAATCCAAACAGAAAAATCAATTCAAATTAACAAGGTTATTCTGCCACTAAAGTCGTCTTTTTCCTATATTTTTTTACGTACATATTCTTAGCCCCCTAAGTCAATTTATAGGGGCTGATGCTTGAACTCTATTGAAAACCTGCAAAAACGAATGAAAGTTCTACATTAAACTGTGGTGGTTCACCCTTACATCAACCGAATTTATGTACCAACTTTCAGCCTTTAACTGAATTTGGACTGGTTGTAGAGATGCACAATTCTCGAAAATATTCACTAAAGCTTGAAATTTCGAAATAGAAATTAGGGATGTGTAGAAAAAAACAATTGAAACCTTGAATAAGCGTCTGCTCAATCTACGTAATAAATTTCAAGCTGTGGCGATCAGCAAAATCTCAAAACCTACGATAATCCTAAAAATCCCTTATATATATATATATATATATATATATATATATATATATATATATATATATATATATATATATATATATATATATATATATATATATATATATAGTGTCCGTCAAAATATTGGAACCACATGAAAAACTTTTTAAATAATGGTTTCTCAAAAAATTTCATTCTACATATAAGTTCAATTAGAGTGAATACGCGCATAGCCGTTTTTAACAGTGCCGTGCGGTTAAGTGAAAAAAGTTCGATATTTTGAACTCACTATAGATTGAAGTGACATCACTATGCAAGATCTCGAAAAATATTAGTGAAAAAAATTATTTTATTATATATTCTCAGTTATCAACTTCAGTGTACCAATTACTAATTTCAATAACGTCCTAATGAGTTGGCCTCAATTTTCAATGGAAATTATCGACAATAATTTTCGCGAAGTAAATTACTAAATTGACATGAACTTTATGTCGTAGTAATTAACTAATGTAACAAAATCTTGAAGATGAGTCCAAAAAAACAGTAATGGAAAGTTAATGAAATCAACCATAGTTATGATCTTCTTTTACTGTAGAATTTTATGAAAATAATTTAGCTGATGATGAACCTATTTAGGTTCGAAACATGTACTACTAAAATATTGTCCAATTGATTCATGGTTTTTTACCGTTCTACCATTATATAAAATCTGATTGTGACAATAAATTGTGGAGTTGACTTTTCGTTTTTCTGCATCGTAAATTAATGACATGAATCCAGGATCTTTCAATTGCAAACAGCATTTTTCAATAATATTTTTTTATATTTTGTATACCTAACCTAATGTCACTTTACTCTATAATGAAATTAAAATATCGAACTATTCCCGCTTAACTGTACGCCACTGATACAAAAGGCAATGCACGTATTTAGTCTCTTCAAACTTTGATGTACCTATAATGAAATTTTTTGAGAAACCATTAGTTAAAAAATTTTTCATATGGTTCCGACACTTTGGCGGATACGGTAATATGTAGATATATATATACTTATATATATATATATATATATATATATATATATATATATATATATATATATATATATATATATATATATATATATATATATATATATATATATGTATATATATAGGTATATCAAAAAAATGAAATACCTATATATTTACCACGGAACAAGAAACTTTGTTTCCAAAATACGTGTGACATATTATTTCATTTTCCATTTCAATGCATCCTGAAGGGAAGAGACAATATGAAATTACACGATAAAATTACAGATACTCCTATACTCTCAAAGGATTATATTTAATCCATTAAAGTGGACGAAATGAATGGGATATAATAAATTGGCTCATTTTCTATTAAATCAGCTAGGACGACTATTACTGACAAAACCTTTCAACAAACGGATACCCAAAAGGGTAGAAACATTATTCATGCATGAGGTAAATTCGCTGTGGTTTCATTATATTTAACATTGATCGATGGATTTTAGGTAAACGAGTGCAATGCTAATAGAGGCCTTGTTTAAAAACACACATTCAAGCTCTCACATTGATTTGTAGGTAGGTATGTACCTGTAAAGTACACCTGAAGAGCTCTTACTTGTGCATTACAATAATTGTTTACTTTACATAGGATGAGCAAGTTTGCTCATCCTGATATTTTTATTCAATATACCAGCAAAAAAATGCAAAAATTATTATAATTGCACTACCTACAATAAACCTATTATAATTAACTAGCCTAAAATTATAAGTACCTTAAACTCAACTATGGAATACTCCATTGAACAAAAAAATTATAATTGAAAAACTGATTCCGTAATGATGAATTTTAATATGATTATTTTGAGTTCGTTACTTTAATATAAATGGACTTTCTTTATTGTTCTCTACACAATTCAATATATGAGTATCACAAGTTTCCACATAATTTTCCACTATATTTAAAATGTTCAATCCCTATTATATCTGACTTTTTAAAACATGAAGTGTCCATTTTGAATGAAAAAGAAAAAGTCTGTTCTGTTTATTATCTGGAAGACTTTTACCCGAAGTGGTGGAAGAAAATTCACTCAATATAGATAATTTGGGGAAAAGTTCCTGAAAAACTTTTATACAAGATAGCTTTATTGTAAATATTAAAACATTCTATGAACCACTAAAGCGACTTATGCGTAAATGAAATTATGTTGGGGCAGCCAATTTTACTACGTGACACTTTTCGGCATGAAATTTTGTTTGTTCAAATATGGAATAACATTTATTTTTCACTTGTATATAATATGTTTATTTCACCTTGGATACGGTTGCTATAAACACACTCATTATGCCCTAGGCCATTATGCCCGCATTTGCGGGCATAATGGATTCAAAACGCCCGCTTATTGTACTAGGAGAAATGAAGCAAATTTTATTGATTAAATACTTCATAATCCTTGTCGTATACGACTCTGGATTTCTCCGGCAATGAATTATTCGCAGCTTTGGCTGCATTTTCTATGATATTCTTGGGTAAATTCATTTTCATTTCCATTATTTCTATAAGACTACACAAAGAAAGCAGCAATGGCTGCTGAATATGATGACAAATATATTCACAAACTTCAAAATATCAACCAATGACATGCCTACTATGAGAAGGAAAATGGATAGGAGCAATGAAACGATTTTAAAATCGCTTTTTCATCATAATATAATAATTTTTTCGTGAAAAATAAAATCTTGTATGCACCGCGTGCGTTACTAGATCCTTATGCCCATCGGGCAACATTCATCCCTCGGGCCAGAGGCCCTCGGGCCGAATGTTTCCCTCAGGGCATAATGATCTATATAACGCACTTGGTACATAAATAACTATTTCGATTCGTTCGATTTTACTTTCTGCCACAAACTCTATCTATGACTCATGTTTGTGACTTTAGACGAAGTATCTTCTTCTTGAGGTGCCTTATCCATTTCAATGGATGTTGGCGACAATTATGGCATATTCGTTTCGATCTTGTGCGGCTCTAAAAAGTGCGTGGGCATCGAGGTTTGTCCAATCTCTTATATTCTTGAGCCATGAGTATTTCTTCCTTCCGATGCCTCTCCTTCCTTCAATCTTTCCTTCCATAATCAGCTTTAAGAATTGGTACTTGGTATTCCTGAATATATGGCCCAGGTAAGCAGCTTTTTTTCTTTTCACTAGTTGAAGTAGTTCTCTTTCTCTTCCCATTCGGTTTCTTACTTCGGCGTTTGTGACATGGTCCGTCCAGGGAATTTTAAGCATTCTTCTAAAGACCCACATTTCAAAGGCTTCAAGTCTGTTCATGGTGTTAGCTCTTATCGTTCATGTCTCCACTCCATATAGCAGCACCGAGTAAATGTAACATTTAACTAAACGGTACCGTAGCATTAAGTCAAGGCTCTTGTTGCTAAGCAGTTCTCTCATGTTCATAAATGTTGCTCTGGCCTGTTCAATTCTGCACCGTATCTCTGTATCTGGATCTAGGTCCTCAGTTGTCCAGCTTCCGAGATATTTGAATTTGGGTTGGATGTTCTTGCCATTAACTAAGATGTTCGAATTAACGGCTGGTGTTCTACTAACAACCATTACCTTCGTTTTATCACTGTTTATCTTTAAGCCGAGTCGTTCTCCTTCGTTATTTATTTTATCGATAAGACGTTGTAGTGCTTCCTGGCTATCGGCTATTATAACCGTGTCGTCCGCATAGCGAAGGTTGTTCACGACCTGTCCATTGATCCTTATGCCATCCTCAGTATCTTTCAGTGCACTTTCGAAAACTGCTTCCGAATATAGATTGAAAAGGAGGGGGGATAAGACACAACCCTGTCTTACACCTTTTTCTATCGGGAAGCTCTGTGTAGTCTCGCTCCCCACCCTCACCGATGCTGTTTGATTCATATATAAGTTCTTTATGAACCTTAAATCGTTTTTATCTATCTTCCTCTCTTGGAGCAGCCTTATTAGCTCTGTATGTTTAACACAGTCGAACGCTTTTTGGTAGTCTATGAAGCACATATAAACATCCTTTCGTTGGTCTCTACATTTCTGGAGTAATACCGTCAAGCTAAAAAGTGCCTCTCGTGTGCCGAATCCTTGTCTGAATCCAAACTGTGTAGGGCTAATGTCTCTTTCACATCTGTTGTAAATTCTCGCATGGATTATCTTTAGGAAGAGTTTTGATACGTGGCTCAATAAACTGATCATTCGGTACTGATCGCAACGCTTTGCATTAGGTATTGGCACAAAAGTCGACTGAAGCCAGTCCTGCGCAATGTCTCCTTGGTCATATATGTTGTTAAATAATTCCACCAAGGCATCTAAATTCTCGTCATTCTATATTTTACTACATCCACATATACGTCGTCTGTTCCTGCTGCTTTCCCTTGTTTACTTTGTTTAATTGCCTTTAAGACTTCTGCTTTCATTATGTTTGGGGAGGGCTCGCTTTCATATTCATCGGTGAAATTTCTCTGGTAATTCTCTGCGTAGAGTTGTTGGGTGTAGCTCTTCCAATGATGAAGAAGTTCTGTGGGGTCAGTGATGACCTTGTTATCCTTTATAATATTGTTCAGTTTGCAAGGTTTCGTACGTCCTGTTACTTCTTTCACTAATTTATATATGTTG
>JARQZK010003725.1:215000-259204 GCA_030704885.1 Cynegetis impunctata
TTATTATTCTTTGACTCTTCAAAATCAAAATAATTTCAACCTATTTCGAACATTACGTGGGTAAAGGTTTCTGTGGTTTCCCTTACCATCTAATAATAACAAATTTGAATGTTAATATTGGACTGAATAGCACGTAATAAATAACAAAGAACGGCCACAGCCGAAAAAATTTTAATGAAACATAGTATGTTTCTATTCAAATTTTTCAAATCAATAAATGTCGAAGAAATTTCAATTTTTTCAAGAGTTTTGATAAAGCCACGAACGTCGTGGCAAAACGTCAACTTTTTAATAAAATCGAGTTTTTTAAGATTCAACAAGCCTGTTATTGCTAATAATTATCAAGAGATTATATATATATATATATATATATATATATATATATATAGATATATATATATATATATATATATATATATATATATATATAGATATAGATATATATGAAATTGAGTTTTTGGTGCCAAGCATCATAAAAAGTCATGAAACGAAAAACTATGTTGGTTCGAATTGGTTGGGGGGTTGAAATAAATCTTGTTTACACGATAAAGGGCGCAACTTTGAAGCAATAGGATTGAAAGTTTGTAACTAGATAGTTTCGTTTGATATCTTGGATGCGATTGGTATTGGTTCGAATTGGTTGGGGGGTTGACCCCCCGGGGAGAAAATAAACCTTGTTTACGCCACAGAAGGCGGTAGTTTTGTATATCTTGAACGGGATTGTTTTTGGTTCGAATTGGTTAAGGGGTTGACCCCCGGGGGAGAAAAGAAATCTTGTTTACACGATAAAGGTCGCAATTTTTGAGTAATAGGGTTAGAAAGTTTGTGAGTAGGTATTTTCGAAAAATATCCTTAAATTTCCTCCCCCCCCGGGGAAAATAAATTTTGTTTATACTACAGAAGGCGCAATTTTGCAGAAATAGGGTTGAAAGTTTGTAAATAGGTAGTTTTGTATGATATCTTGAACATGGGTTGACCCCCGGGGAGGAAACAAATCTTGTAATAGGGTTGAAAGTTTGTGAGTAGGTATATCCGAAAAATATCCTTAAATTCTATATAATATAGCCTATTCTCTGATAAAAATCATTTTCACCTACATGGCGTTTTTTATACATTTATGCTTTCCATGACCTGTTTCCAAGGTCACCTGTCTTGGGAACGATCTGGTCAATATGTAATGAGTGTGATTAAACAATCATTAGCTGAAATTATCCCAATATTGATAATTTATCTTTTACTATTTCGGATTATATAAGAGGCTTACAGTATAAAATAATTAACAATAAACTTGTGTACACCTAGAGCCTGTTTACGTGAAAGTAATACCCCAATAAATTTCCATCTTATCTAACCTTTGTTCAATACTCCTGGAATTCGTTCAGGACACTCGACTTCATCTGGGGATTCCATCATGACAGGTTCCCTTTCCATGGTGAATTTATTAGGGTCCGATGATCAACATAAATGTCTTCATTATTTATTTATGGATTTGGGAATAGTGTGTATACGTTTTTGTCTCTATAAGTAAGTGATCTAGGATTTTATTTTCTTTTTGTCATATTGAGTTTCATGAATACAGTTCAAATATTGTAATAAGTGAACTTAATTTATGTTGTGCGTGTTTTGGAGGATTCTTGCTGCAACTTTCCCATTCATTAAGTAATGCCCTCAGTCATTCCCTTGTATTGATTTTGCAAGATGAAAGGAAATTCAGCAGAGAAACACAGGGGCAATTTCCTGTAAATGAAGGAAATCTTGGGATGGGGTCAATTGCTTCCATAACGCTATTAGAGCTATCGATTTAGTTACTCAGAAAGTGAGATGTTTATTTTATTACCTAAAATATTGCAGAGGTTAACGTATATTATATAAAGGTTCCTATTTCATAAGAATGATGTAATACGATAACGAATTTGAAACTTATATGTTTCGGAGGTAAAAATAATTGACTATGAAACTTTTAATCGAAAGGACGAAAGCGCTGTGTTGCTTGATTTATAAACGATTTAAAAACTGGTAGAATAGGTATTGTTCACTGCCAATTAAAAATGAAGCCTAGTTATTTAACTGGGAAAAAATATATTACGTATTAACTAACAGGCACAATGGATTGAAATGACAACGTTAGAGAATAATAAAATAAAACCAAAATATTAGAGGAATGGTTATAAAATTTGTAATTAATAATTTTTTTAAATTAGTTATAAAAATAAATGTTTTACTATTAATTATCATGAAAATGTGACTTTAATATGAACTCAATCAGTATATTTAATGTTAGTAATGATTGGTATATGGTAACTAAAGTAGGACACTTGAAGCGATTTAATTTTATGTAAGTGTCGACAAAACTGCATAGATAGTGGTATTGTATATTGTTGTTAATTCTACTGGATTATTGTTAAATCTTAAATCAAATTCTTCCAAGTAAAATTGTAACCATTGCGTTTTTATCAGGAAAGTAAATGTTGAAATCGCTAGCCAAAATGAGTGAGAGTTGTTGTAAATTTCTAAACATTCAAGATACTCATAGGCCGGCGACATACTATCGGGTACACCTGACAGATACGCCTGAACAGTTACGCCTGTCAGGTGTACCTGATACCTGCGGAATACATTTCAAGTTTGTCAGTTCACCATGGATTCTCCAGGAGATGATCTTCTCTTTCTGTCCTTATTTTTTGTAATTTCATTGAGGAGTCAATTTTCTTCTGCTCCTTTTGAACATGGGATCGCAAACTATTGATTTTCTTTTCATCCAGAGTCTCGTTTGCATCATAATCTATTTCCTTCAATTTATCCACTAATTTCATATATGAGGTATCTCTCTTGCCTCTATTGTGCGATAGTCATCATCTTTTACTTTCACTCTTATGAATTCCAAGAATCACCAAGAACTTTATCATTTCTTTGCGACATTTTTCAGTGTTCTTAACCTGATTGTTTCATTTGGTGAAAAAATAAAAGGAACACAACAATAAAATGAACCAGAATTAGTTTGAACTTAAAAATTCGAAATGTTCACACCAGAAGATTGTTGAAAACTGAGACCTGTTCGGATACTCCTGATGAAACCGCCACACACATATTAAGTCTACTCGTATGTCAGGCAGAAGAGATCAATTTTTCACCAGTTATCAGGTCGCCGAGAGGCTAGTTATTATTATATTATATATTATATACTTATATTATTAGAAGAGATTTTTATAAAGTACTGTCTCGTCTCGTCGATGAAATAAGTCTCGTATCAAGTCTCGTCTCGTACTCTCCAGTCTCGTCTCGTCTCGTTTCTCGTACGAGAGTCTCGTGAAAGTATCGAAATATCGTCATGCATAATATTATTATTTCAGTGCAGTAAGGAATAGGTACTTAAATACTTGCTATAATGTAAGAGTCATAAGAGAAAATTACAATTGTTGATAACATAATGTATTTGAGAGAAATATATCTAAAAAAAATGAAAACTGATTATTTAATTTTAATTATTTCACGAATGAAATAAGTGAACAAATCGAAGTTAAGAATACAGCCCTCAGCCCTCTCGGTCGCAAATGATTTTGTTTTTCATCCAGTCGTTTAGGCATAACAGACATCGTTCAGATTCACTATTAAGGCGATATTGATGTTTTCTTATAGTTAACCTACTCTGCACCTGACTGTTTTAACTCGATTTGTCACTTTCAAATCAATGCTAAAATAAGTTTCGAATTTGCCTTTCAGTTAAATTATCGTAAGTAATTGCACAAGTGCATCAAAATTACCGATAATTTTGCATGACAGCGTGTTGTCAAAAAACTGCATGAGTTCATTTTCATTTTTGGAGAAAGAGCCCGACACCGAAGGCGATATTGATGTTTTCTTATAGTTAACCTACTCTGCACCTGACTATTTTAACTCGATTTGTCACTTTCAAATCAATGCTAAAATAAGTTTCGAATTTGCCTTTCAGTTAAATTATCGTAAGTAATTGCACAAGTGCATCAAAATTACCGATAATTTTGCATGACAGCGTGTTGTCAAAAAACTGCATGAGTTCATTTTCATTTTTGGAGAAAGAGCCCGACACCGAAGGTGGAGGGCTCTTTCTCCAAAATATGAAAATGACCGAATGCAGTTTTTCAAAGACAACACGCTGGAATGCGAAATTATCCGGTTATTTTGATGCACGAGTGTAATTCGGGGGAATATTTCCCGAATGAACTGTCAACTTATCAAACTGACGTTAGTAAATTCTTAGCTTGTCATCAATAACCATCCCGTAACTGTAAGAAAAGAAGAGAAGCAAAAATATGTTTGTTTTGTAATTTTTAATTTATATATTATGAAAGTCTACGTTAAAATATGGAGAAACTTTTTATTCAATGTTAAACTTAATCAAAAGTTGCTGGAACTGCAGTGAAATATACAATTATTATAAGAATTATGGTTAGACAATGCAGCTATCGGTGCATTAACGACTGAAGAGGATGTTTGAGAATGCTGTGCCTATGATACGTCATTGCCGCGCATTTTTTCGATTATCCATTTGAAGATATGGCATAATTGATTTTGAATTTGAATGGCCCGTGATTTTTATAAGTTGCTGCTCGCCAACCCCTTTTTTTGAGAGATGGGAGACGGCCGTAGCTCGTAACGAATGGTTAGTAAGCTTCATATTATCTGTTTTTAAACCAGAAGCTTTGGCTTGTAGAACAGTCCATTTGCTCACTGTATTTCGTCCAGCAGGAATATCTTTGTACCATTTGCTAATTAACTTCCAAGTGGGATTTACAGTGAGAAAGAGTCGTTTTGTTTTTATTCCAACCCGCTTTTCTAGGAACTTCTTGTACAGTCGAATTGGACACAAATCAGGATTGACTTTATTGTTTGTTAGCCATTTCAATGAAGCGCATGGTTTCTCTCCTCCTTGTGTCGTCTTAGTAAACACAGGATCGTAAATAATTCTTCCTGTTTTTTCACCTACGTTATTTTCTTCTTCTTTGAAGTACGAAATTAAGCACTTGTGTCCTTCTCCACCACGCCAAGCTAATTCAAAAGCAAAAACAAAAAATACCTTCTTCTGCAAACCATCTACAGTGTTTTCGTCACAACCACGAACCATATTTTGGAATTCATCGTACTTCAAAAAAACTGCACTTTCCTTCCGCTTCTCTGGATCTGATTGTAGTTGTTTTCTCTTGGCATTTTTCGCATCTCTGGCTGCTTTGAACTCAATATCAGTAAAAGGGTTAAAATTGATATTGTATTCAGTAAAATATTTTTCCATCAGTAACTTAGCTGTTACGTTCCAAATCGTTTTAACAGTAAATTCTTTGTACTCATCGCCATTCTGCTTACGCATATTGAATGCCCAGTCCGTTAATATTTTTTCCAGGACATCAATTTGTGTTTTTTCATCTAAAGTATAGTTTTTCTCAGCACAGAAGCTCATAAACTGACGCCACACATATTTTCTGTTCTGTTTCGTATTATTTGGTTCGTTTTCCAACACATTTTCTTCAATAGCTTGTAATGAAGCCTTACCAAAACGAGACATTTTTAATAAATAATATTTTTGACATTACTTGTCAAACTGACGTTACTTATAAATTGTCGCTGTATTATCGAAGGGTGCAATGAATTGCCATGCATATGTACTATGCAATTATCGGTCTGCGATGCAATTATCGCAGGGCTCTTTCGCTTTTACAATGCAATTATCGCAGGGCTCTTTCGCTTTCTACAATGCAATTATCGCAGTGCTCTTTCGCTCTCTACAATGCAATTATCGCTGTAATTCTCGATAATTGCATTCCATCTACAAGGGATTTTTGACAGGAGGGAAATATTCACTAAAACTAACATGGTCTGGTATGTAAATATAGTCCAGTTACGGTAAAAAACTGTGAAAACGTGGAATTTTGAGAATCGATACCGATTTTGATAAAAATTTGGATTTAAGCTCTATTTACCCTCTCCTTCAAAATCAATACTCTGCCGAAATGTGTTTTTCATTTCTTAGGGGTGTAAACTACCCCTTAGCGCAGAAAACTAAAAAATCGTAGATTTTAGCATGTATTTAGTTGAAATTGAGTTTAAATGAATTATTTGTAGACCTATTGATAAATTCGAACAAGTTTATGATTAATCAGACAGTTACAACCCCTTTAAACCATCCTCTGATGGTAGTTATTTCTAAAACTAGTTTTAAAAGTATTTATAACTTGAAATAATTGAAAATTGTATCATATTAAATATTATACTCTATTTGAGTGAAATTATCATTTGCCGAGACGCTTCAGCCCTTATAAGTCTTTTCCTGAGAATACGAATTATTGAAAAATAATCTGAATGATTTTTTCAAAATAAGAGATGATTCAAAAGTGCAAAAATTGAATCGGGAATATTTCATCAGTGCTATAACTCTTGTCGTTTTTTAAACGCAGCCCTTATAAAGGCCACCCCTTGTGACTAAAAATATAAAAATTGCGGTTTTTTTTGCAGTAATAATGAGGGAAAATGATAAAAATTTATTTGCACTGAATATAGTTTTTCGTTATTTCCTCTAAAACTGGTGTCCTGTTTAGACAAGTGTCTTCACTGCAGGTTCTACACATTTCATTGCAGAAGAGGCCTACTCGTCGGTAACCGCACGCTGAACTGCATCCCTTTTTGCAATTACAAAACAACATTTGCAAAAGCTCCTCAGGTGCCGGTTCATTTTGGTTTTTGATTGGATGTAAAATTCCGTCAATTTTAATCCAACCCCAATCAAAAATATTGATATTTTTGTTACCCAGCGATATAATTAGCCAGCACCAACTGTCGGGACAAGAGATGACAATCCAACAGCCTTTTTTCAGTGGTTAAATCAATAGATTTGTTATATCTGATATGTTCGAGGTATTCAGACAAGTTTGTTACACGCTTCAATGTGTTTAAATAGTGTCTTCAGTAAGTCCAAACAAAATCGGTGCAGTACCTACCGGCTTCTAAAATATCTTTAATCGTTGAAGAACTATAATAAATCTTCGCCTTTTATCTTACGTCGGAACGTTTTCCTAAAATGTCGATAAATTTTTTTTACCTTTATTGAAGAAGGCAGAAGTTGAGTCACATCCAGTGAAGCTGTGAGAAAATAGTATCAAATTTGCACTGTTTAAATATTCAATTTCTAAACTTTTAGAAAATCTCGTCTCGTCTTGTCCGAGTATCGTCTCGAAAACGAGACGATACCATGCGAGACTCTTCAAAACGAGACTCTCGTCCGCAACACTAGCTGCCACACACTATCAGGTACAGCTGACAGGCGTAACTGTTCAAGCGTACCTGTCAGGAATACCTGAAAGTAAGTGGCCGGCATAATAGTGCTCTATGAATTAATTCTCGAATATATATCATTTTCTCATTCGGTGAGATGACTGCCATAATGACAATAACACCGTTCTCCACTCCACACTCTACGCAAATACCTATATCTGCAACATTTGCTACACTACACTGATGGCTGAAATGTACTGTAGCAAAACTGTCGTGACGATCGAAGTTTTACACTTTCTTTGGCCTAGCTCTTATTCTCCAAGTGCGTTAAGTGTAACGTGCGATATGGAACATCGGAACTTTCAACTTGAGTTGAAATATTTTTTCTTGTTATAGTAGGGGAGCCCAATCAGGAATTTTGGGATTTACTTAAGCGTGGCAGAAACCTTGCATCCGGTTGAGTACTCCCACCAAAAAATCGATCGTTAGAAAAACTCGAGCGCGTCATATTAAGGCAAGGTGAGTTTATAACATGCAGAAGAGTATGCATTCCACTAATCTCACGATTTGCGCGTGACATAACGAAATAGGAGACTCGCAAAGTTGCAAAAAGAAAACATCGACTGGATTTTCACGATCACGGTTAATTTTTTTTAGTTTGAAGGAAATATCGATTCTGCATTTTCGAAAATCGACCATGAATTCTGGTCGCATCCAAATCATCAGTCTTTCGAATAGGAGTCCCTTTAGGTTAGTTAATTTTTTCCCCCAATTTTTAACCCCTATGTATGATCACCCGCACCACATAAACCTACCTTCGGTATCATAGACATGTGTGGTAAATAAAATATCAATAACTGATTTTTGTTCACATTTTTGAGAATCTGTACACGATCCGCCTCCCCCCAGTGAAAGGGCATACATCATATAACCTTTTTTTCCTTTTCAGCATCTACTCTTCACAATCCAAAAGATCCCCACGATGTTCGAGTAAATCCCCATTTAGCATCTGTCGCGACGCTTTAGCACGCTTATTGCTACTAAAGCGGCGCCATTTTTTGTAGAAATATTACAAAAAATGGCGCCGCTTTATTAGCAATAAGCGTGCTAAAGCGTCGCGACAGATGCTAAATGGGAATGTACTCGAACGTCGTGGGGACCTTTTGGATTGTGAAGATTATATGACACACTATAGTTTTCTATTATTTCGTTATTCTACTACCTTTGATGTTGTGGTCCGAATAATGTTTTCTTAGAATTTATTACATATATGTTTTCGGCGGATATTAAGTCCTAGCAAATTCGACTGTATGCTTTATTATGCTTTTTTTTCTATCTACATTTATCTGATTCACAGCTTATAGTTTATTTTATCTTTTTTTCGAAAAACAGCAGTTGCTCCATCTATATTGACAGAATCTTCAGCTCCTCCTGTATCTGACGATATTGATAAAGAAAATTCGCTGTGGGAGCATCGAGTCTTCCGCTCGCCCAAGTAAAAAGAACAGCATTTCAGCAGCTTATGAATACACTAAAAATACTGAAAAAACACCAAAGTTAGAAAGAAGACCATAAATTACACGGGAACACTAATCACCAAAGACGTGTTTGCCAAAAACAAGAACAAGAAAAACATGAAAACGTCATCCCCTAAAACTATGACTGTTTAAGGGCCACATTGCAACATAAAAAAAGTTGTTCAGCCACACAAAATTTTTTTAATGAATTGAAATAAAAATTGCTATGTAGTTTCATTGAAATAAATTAACTATTGTCATTATTAATTTTTTAATCTTTATTAAATATGTATAGATACCTATTTATTTTGATTTTTAAAAGTTTAATTTCATTTAATTTGGATTTCATGAAGATGGAAATTCAAATTGAAGAAATGGATGAATTTGCTTTTGTTGAACATGCGAGTCGATATCGGGTTGAATTTATAAGGTTGTAATTCTTAATGCATTTTCAAGATGTTTGTCATTGATCTTTGTCCTATTTTTGTATGCTTCATTATTGAAAATAATTGTTCACAAATATAGGTACTGCCAAAAGCTGTGTCTGTAAAAATAAGGATATTTATCTTAATAAAACTCCAGTGAAGAAACAAAAAAATACAATGCAATATACTGCATAAAAATATTGTAATTCTTCACAAAATTGGCCGTTGAGTGGATACACACATAATTCGAAACGTAAATTCAAAGATGTTATTATTAAAATTTTTATTTCAACGAGTCGATTATATTATATGAAAATTATTACAAACATTTATTTTTTTAATAAAAATGTGTAAATTTAAATATTTTCATAATTTGCGTTTGGAACTCATTTTAAGGGCTTTTGGGCTGCATGCGGCCCGTGGGCCACACTTTAGACGAGCATCCTCTAAAGGTTTAATACAATCGAATACAATTGATACAAATTACTGTGACTGTACTAATGACAGTTAAACAAAGAAATTTGTTGCTATTTTTAAGACTTCTTCAGCATCATTAAAGCATAACTATTAATTATTGATCTCAACTACCAAGTTTAAGAAGCCTATTTTGGTTATTTATGTATGTGTTTTAAAGTCTTAGGCCTTGTTATACTACTAGGGTACATTAAAGCCTACTGAAAGTTTTCAAAAATGTTCAATCTTGTTTTGTTCACGGCAGCAGTTTTTGCTTAAATTTGACAGTAATTGACGTGTAGGTTTATATAACATTGAAGTTTTTTGATTCAGGTAAATCTCCCTTAGCAAGGCCTTGTTAACCGCACCTACCTTATTTCATATTCAGTAAAAAACGGCCGCACGTGAAACTTCCTTCCCAATATTGGAAATTTATCTTGCCTATGTGACCGCGGCTATTTTGGGAATTTCGTAACTTCAATCCAAAGTGCACGTGCTGCCCTAATCTCAGCAAAGTATTGGTTCAATCATAATATCCGCTTAGAATACTTATATAACCTGGAATAATGTATAAATTGGCCACGCATCTTCCAATGGAAAATAGAACATGCGATTCAAATTTAATCAAACACACATTTTCCGCATTTTATATAAGCCATATTTCATTACTTAATGGAAACATGGCCATAACAAGGGGAGACCCTCATACATATCAATTCAGTTTTAATTCATATCAAGAATGGTTTTATATTCGTTTTAATGAAAAGCCTACACCGTGCTTATTTTGTAGTTTCTGGTTTTTATGTCAAAGTGGAATTTAATATTCAAATTTAATGAGATCGTATTATATTGACTGCAGGCAATAAAATGAAAATATTTAATCAAATAATTCTTCTTTGAAAAATGGAACTCATTTGCATACGAAATGCGGAAAAGAGGAAATTGGTAATTATCTTGGATTTTATTATTTTATACAGGACAACTGCTACACATTTTTCCAGCGGAGATAAGCGCTAAATTTTTCGACCCCTTCCAACGTCAAAAAAATTTCGAAATAACATTTAGCCCTTTTTAACTGGAGGAAAATCAACAAATGTTTAATATTTCGTATCTTATACACATGATGAAACTGAAGTTACCAATTTCAGTTAAGTTTATTAAAAAATGGGAACACAGCAATTAATTCATACAGATTCTTTTTAATACAGTGCATTAAGATACATTCTTAATACGATTCCTCGAAAAAAGTTTTTTAAAAAGTTCATAAAACTTTACTTTTCGCGATTTTTTTGCTTCGAATTTCTCGTTTTTTTTCGGCAAATGAGATTGATGACTCTGTTTGATGTTCACTACTTCTTATCAAATATTTGATGTAATTCAGTGTGGCAAGTAGTTTCTTATGTGCTTCTATCGGCTAATAAAGTTGAAGAAAGGGCGGCGAAATTGAATTTATTGTAGTATATATCAGTGAAAAAATTTGAGAGTGTTTTCATAATTTTTCCGCCCGAGGTACCTAACAATGCCCCTGCATCAACTGTAACTAACTCGAAACTTGGGATTAAGTTATAATCTGAAATATATAAAATTAGCAGTTTTTTATATTTGTTTGTGAGGTAAGAAACCGCGCTTATTTTTTCGAATATGGAATTCTCAAATTCGGAAAATAGTAGTAGGTACTTGCCATCTCATGATTATACCGTGCCGTTATATACAAAAAACACAGAATATTTCAATCAATTAGTAAATTATATTGAAATTTCCTGCAAGATAAATTGAGAATTAACAGCATAACAAAATATATGTGTTTCAACACTACAAATTCTGAACAATTTTTAGCAGTTTCATCTAGCCTAGCTTAGAACTTTAATTAATTAGATTTTTTTTTAATTCTATGAAAAAAACACATTTTGTACAACTGTCAGAGAAGACTACATTCATTTCCATTTTTTAGCTAGTGAAAAAATAGTATATCATTCAACGTGCACAAAATGATTGCTATTTTTCACGAGGGTGAAGTTTGCGCCGCAGGTGAGTGTCGCAATTAACCCGAGTGAAAAATTGTAATTTTGTGCTAGTAGAATACTATACTTTGTCCACTACTTCCTCGAAAAAAATTAGTAATAATCTGCATTTTCAACAATAAAAATAGTTATCAAAAGCGTTGACATAACATTTTCTGTGTTCACTGGAAACTGCATACTCACGTAAACGTCAACTATTTCACTTGACATCGATTCCATTCCTTCCTTTCACTCTGACGAAAATAAAATAGATAATTTTACATTTATTTATTTATATTTATATTATCAGAACAATTATTGAAAATAAACGATGGAATTGAATTTATAGTTATCTTAGTTACATAAAACCTAAAAATCTAATAGCAATACTATCCTAACAATATGAATGATAGTCTCAAGTTTGGACATACGTTTTGAGTGTGACGTCATGCAGTGTATAGTAAACCATTATTCACTAGTTATTAATAGGTATAACTGTACTTCAGGAAGCACATGTATAATGAATGATTTATAGTACAGACGTGGACAAAGATATTTTTTCACCGTGAAAAAAAGACCATAGAATATAGAAATAATATTTATAGAGAAAAACTCATAACGCCATTGAAATCAATATGCGAGTATCAGTTACTGAATGGAGCAGTGTCCCATGAAAGTGAAGAATTCAGGATTAAAAATAACACATATCCTAAGTTAGTTGGAAAAAGATTGAATAATGCATTTAATGAATATTAATAAGAATATCGAAATTATTTATTGCAATAATAATTATTAGTAAAATTTGAACAATTATTTCCAATATCTATTCCCGAGGTCGACGATGCTGATAGTTGGCTGCCAGAAATTGTCTTGTTCTCATCAGAAATGCAGGTATTATAGAAAGTAGATATGTCTCCATTGGAAGTGAATGGTTGATAGTTTGAAATTCTATTAGAAATATCAATTTTGTTACTTAAACTGTCCTCTAAGTAACCCTCAGCCACGGTGGTCGATTTCCAGCCACCATGGCGTTTAATAGAAGTCATATAACCCCCTGCATTTGCTAAAAGAGTGGCAGAGCTCCTTCTGAAACAGTGTCCTGTATAACTCTTGAACATATCCTTGCAAAGCCATTTTGTTATAAAATTGGGAATCTCTCCTATTTTATTAATTCTAACGTGTTGATTAACACATTTTCCATTACTATATTTTATAAATAATCGACCATGAAACATGTGACGGCCGCAGAGCTCTGTATTTTCGATACATCTCAATATATTCAGAATTAGAAACAGTAAAAGTTCGCTCACAATGTGTCTTTGAATCTGATACTTAATTCAGAGCCTAAATCTTCAATATCATCAATGCTCATCTTAACCAACTCTTCGCGACGACATGCGCCAGTTATACCTAAAATCAGCACAATCTACAAAAAAATATCAGTCATATTGAATATTTTTATAAAATTTTTAAACAATATCTTTTTTAATAAATGTAGTTTATTGTCAGCGTCTCTGATAAATTTATCAATGTCTTCTCTTGTTAAAATTTTAGATTTTTTTCCTCGATATCCAACTGCTTTATTTTTGAGATAAGGCACTAGTTTGGGATATTTTCGTACGTCAATGTTTTCCTTTATATTTAAGGTAGATTTAAGCATTGAGAAGATGCTCCATAACGTAGGTGGTTTCAAGGTTATGGACTTTTCTTCTAAATAACAGAGTAGTACATTTTCCGATACCTTTTTCACGTTCCTAGAAGACGCATCATTGACGAAATTGATTGTAAGTTTTTTCGTACTGTAATTTTGATTTAGAGGGTAAAAGATTTGAAATTACAGAATTTGCAGTATCCATTACGTCTTGTGGTGTATCACTATCACTGGCAATATTAGTATAATCCATCCTAGAATTTGTCAAATACGCGAAATAATTTACAAAATATTTAATTTGACGCTGAGTTACATGTTTCCTTGGTTACACTTACTCTGACATAAGATCATAGAATATATTGATAAACATACTTGACTGCTTGGATTTTAATTTTTAAAATAAAATGACTTAATAAATACTTATAATTTATAGGTATTTAATAAACTAGTTTATTAATGACAGCGATTAATGGTTGAGATATTTTATTATTATTATCAGCTGATGAATAGTTCGAGACCATTAATCCCTACATTAATAAACGAGTTTATTACAAGATTTTTCCGTCGACCTCATCATGAATTGAGTATAAATTCTTGATTGAAATAAATTTTTATTTCGCATAACAGATACATTTGACATAATATAAATTTCTATGTTCATTTCGATTTATTTATATTTAAGCTCCCGATGGAACAATTTGAGAAATTCATAGATGGAATATTATACATGTGACATTCTGAATAGTTCACATTACCCACAATATCCGATAAGGAATATGTGGAACTGGTGGAAGCTGAAGTGTTAATTACTTTCGAACGATTATTGCATAAAATTTTTTCCGCAGTTTCTACTTTATTTTGTATAGAGTTAAATTTTTCGATTTGAATTATGGATTCCTTTTCTCTGTGGAATAACAGTACAGACACAGAATAATTCAACTATTCCGTGCTGAATATTTCTGTATTTGGTTGTCCATGACAATCATACATTAAAATAGGAGAAATTGTACATTAAAATGGGTCATTAATGATCAATTTCGTGTACGTTAAAGTGAGCTTTTATTTAGAGGTCGACGGAAAAATACTTTTTTGTGAATTGTACAAAAAATATTGTTTGTATTTCGTGAGCAGAATCAGTATTTCATGGCGCATAAGAATGTAAATTTTCAGCCGAGATCGATGCTTGAAATTCATTCGAATGTGAAAAAAAAACAATGATTTCGCACACTTCATACAAAAATAACTATTTTATATCTAATGTATTATTGATTGAATTTTCTCAGAGAAATAAATCAGTGTTGGAAAACTGAAATCATTCAATTAAACTGGTTAGATTAGTTTAGTGGTATAGAAGAAAGGAAGTGAAGCGAAGATAATGAGGAAACTTATCAATTCTAAAATATACCTAATATTTGAAAAAAATTCTGTGGCTTTTTTAGAATTATGTGAAAATCCTTCACCTTTTATTAAGTTTTTCTCCAAAATTTCTCGGAGAATTCAAACTCGATGTCAAAAACTTTCCACACTAGACGTGTTTTTTAGTGAAAGATAATATGGCATGATGTTGTTAACGAAACAGATATCTGATATTCCATAATATCTTTTCCATAATTGAACTAACTGGTGAGTGGGAATTCTCAGGCTGAAACAATATTATTGATTTCATATTCTACATCAGCATCAGTTGTAGGTTGTAGGTTGTAGGTATGGATGAACCGAAGTTCCTACATTCATTCAATTATATCTGAAATAATATCTTGAAGCGAATATGATATAAAAGACGTCGACTAGGTATAAGATGCTGTTTTTTAATAGTTTATCGTCATCATAACAACAAATAATAACGAGGCGTTATGTGGACTAAAACAAATAATGTTTTAATATCTGATACTGAACTTTCACTAATCACTTGAAAAAACATGAATAATATTGATAATTGGAATAAATACTTGGCTTAACTTTTCATTATACACAAAGTCCCCGACGAAGGTTCTTTCAGTTGACCACTTCGTCAGATATGAAGTTTTGAAAAAATTGTCGATTTTTAATCTAAGGTAGACATCGATTTTTATTGTTACTTCTTCGTCACGCCATTGTAAATCTAGGTATCAACTTTGAAATTTCAAATAGCACCATAGAGCATGTGATCCTCCAGAAGTTTTTGCAAATGTGAGATGTTTCTTTTAGTCCCCTTTCAAATGTACAAATATAGAGATGCTCCCGTGTGCTTCTTCAGTATGCAAGTGTGGAAGTAGTCTTAATCTCTTCGTTTGACCATGTAGAAACATAATTTTGATGGTGGCACTCTCAAAAATGGTGCGTTTGGGCGCTGCGGGCCAAAAACAAAATGGCTGCCATCAAAAACATGTTTTCCTATTTATATCAGTAACCGTTGAAGATACAAAAAATGTTGTTGAACAAAAAATGTAGCCTGACAGATTGTGCAATATCACTGTCAATACCAATTTCACTTAAACCTAGATCTTCATCATTGTCTTCCTCGCATTCTCCCGTATTGTCGCAATGGTCAGGATCACCTTCGCACTTGCACATTTCAGTACACCGGAGTCCATTTGACTGACACGTAGGTACATGGAGGACAGCAACGTCTTTTTGAGCATGAGTAGCGGCAAAGCTCCAAGATAAGCTTTGGTGCACAGGGGTTGGTACAAGCAACAGGTTCGTATGCACTACCTATTTTCTGCCATCCAAAATCTAAGGGTGACCGGTTATTAGGATGCTGAATTAGGTACTAATTCCACTCAAAACACTGAAGGTGAGCCCGTAGCAATGCTGGATTTAGTGCTGATTTTGTTGGAGGAAGGTTCTCATCTTGATGTTGTTTTTTAGTAAACAAGAACCATCGCACTGCTCCTATGTCTGTCAATGATGTTTTGGGGATGTACAGCTGACAAATTAGTGCTTCCAAGTTACAGTGAGTAACAGTGTTGTCCCCAATTTAGCCAAAGCTTCTATAATCATATCACTTGCTGAATTAAAAGCTTTACACCACTTAATTATTCCTTTGCCAGCAAATGACCCTGTTACATCAGCTCTTGAAATTGCATGTAGTCCAGGGAGTGCAGAGGCTTTCAGAGGTCCAAGTGCTCTGTAAATTGACCCTATCTGAACAAACCTTTTCATACCATGTCCAAGATAGAAAGCAAAATCTTTAGAAAGTTGTGGATATCGCCTTAGTGCTAGAATAAGGACGTCAGTATCAGGGGAGAACACGTGAGTAGTTTTAATTCCTTTCTGTGCTAAATAACCTGCATGTAATATAATCTTTATGTCGACCTCCTCTTGCGTGCTTGAAAGACAGGATACATCATCCGCATGTGATGACGCTGCCTTGTCCCTCCAACTGAGTACGAACTTCTTGTTGTTGGTCTCACCGAATTTAAGTATTTGATTGGAAAGGAACTCCGTTAGTTCGTCTTTCGTCTTATCATGGGCCAATAGTTTATGCATTGGTATGCTTTCAACAAACTTACAGATGCTCTAGAATCAATCCAAGAGAAACCTGCTGAAGAAAACGAAGTTGATAATACTTCTGCAGCTCATGATGTTCCAGTACATAATGACGAGCTGCATGGAAAAGCTGTTATAGTAGATGGCATGGCACTTCATACCTACCACAAACCTACAACAGTGAAGACATGTAGTGACCTCGGTGTGAAATTCAGCCAGTGGATCGGACAAAAATTCAATAACTATAGTGAGGTATATATAGTTTTTGACTCGTACAAAGAAAACTCATTGAAGAAAGCTATGCGAGACATACGGCAAAAAGGCTCTGATCCAATCCAATACAAAGTCAGGCCAGAAACAAAAATTGAAAGCATACCAATGCACAATCTATTGGCCAATGATAAGACGAAGGACGAACTAACCGAGTTCCTTTCCAATCAAATACTTAAATTCGGTGAGACCAACAACAAGAAGTTCGTACTCAGTTGGAGGGACAAGGCAGCGTCATCACATGCGGATGATGTATACTGTCTTTCAAGCACGCAAGAGGAGGCCGACATGAAGATTAGATTACATGCAGGTTATTTAGCACAAAAAGGAATTAAAACTACTCACGTGTTCTCCCCTGATACTGACGTCCTTATTCTAGCACTAAGGCGATATCCACAACTTTCTAAAGATTTTGTTTTCTATCTTGGACATGGTATGAAAAGGTTTGTTCAGATAGGGTCAATTTACAGAGCACTTGGACCTCTGAAAGCCTCTGCACTCCCTGGACTACATGCACTTTCAAGAGCTGATGTAACAGGGTCATTTGCTGGCAACGGAAAAATTAAGTGGTGTAAAGCTTTTAATTCAGCAAGTGATACGATGATAGAAGCTTTGGCTGAATTGAGGACAACACTGTTACTCACTGTAACTTGGAAGCACTAATTTGTCAGCTGTACATCCCCAAAACATCATTGACAGACATAGGGGCAGTGCGATGGTTCTTGTTTACTAAAAAACAACATCAAGATGAGAACCTTCCTCCAACAAAATCAGCACTAAATCCAGCATTGCTACGGGCTCACCTTCAGTGTTTTGAGTGGAATCAGGACCTAATTCAGCATCCTAATAACCCGTCACCCTCAGATTTTGGATGGCAGAAAATAGGTAGTGCATACGAGCCTGTTGCTTGTACCAACCCCTGTGCACCAAAGCTTATCTTGGAGCTTTGCCGCTACTCATGCTCAAAAAGACGTTGCTGTCCTCCATGTACCTACGTGTCAGTCAAATGGACTCCGGTGTACTGAAATGTGCAAGTGCGAAGGTGATCCTGACCATTGCGACAATACGGGAGAATGCGAGGAAGACAATGATGAAGATCTAGGTTTAAGTGAAATTGGTATTGACAGTGATATTGATTGTATTTGAAAATTTAACATATTATGTAATCCTGTTCCTGTAACATTGTATTTTTTCAACAGTATTGTTATTACAAATTAGAGCTTTTCAAGAAATGTCTCTTTCCTCTTTCCATTTCCTACATAAAAAAAATTATAAAAATGGTATATTTGTTAATTTATTGAAGTTTAATACAGTTATTATTGTAATAAATCAGTCAACATGTAAGAAATTTCGAAAACTTTAAATATGTGCTTGCAAAACCCTAAAATTTTTTCATTTCTTAATATTTCTTTTTACAAAAGTAATTTTTTTGAGAAAACAGTTAGTTATACAAATAAAGTTGTAAGGACTTTTTCTATGCACAATCTGTCAGGCTACATTTTTTGTATGAACAGGAAAACATGTTTTTGATGGCGGCCATTCTGTTTTTTGCCCGCAGAGCCCAAACGCACCACTTTTGAGAGTGCCACCATCAAAATTATGTTTCTACATGGTCAAACGAAGAGATTAAGACTACTTCCACACTTGCATACTGAAGAAGCAAACCGATGTACATTTGATAGGGACTATTTGACAGGATCAACATTTGCCAGGAACAACTGGGTGCTCAGTTTGAGCATTTATTATTATTTAATTTTAAAAACACAAAATGACACCCTTTGAAATTTCAACGTTCATAGGTACCTAGATCTACGAAGAGGTGGCAACTACAAAACAAATTATTTATTTATGTAACGTACGTGTTGCATACAGGATCTTATTTATCACGAAAAATTTATTTTATTATAATGAAAAATCGATTTTAAAATCGGTTCATTGCTCCTATACTTTCCATTTTCCTTCTCATAGTAGGCATGCCATTTGTTGATGTTTTGACGTTTGTGAATATTTTTGTCATCATATTTAGTGAATGTCATTGCTGCTTTCTTTGTGTAGTCTTATAGAAATAATGGAAATGAAAATGAATTTACCCAAGAATATCATAGAAAATGCAGCCAAAGCTGCGAATAATTCATTGCCGGAGAAATTCAGACTCGTATACGACAAGGATTATGAAGTATTTGATCAATGGAAGTTGCTTCAGTTGTCCTCGTACAATGGGCGGGTGTTATGATACATAATGCCCGCTCATAACGCCCAAGGGCATAATGAGTGTATTTATAGTAACCGTATCTAAGGTAAAATCAACAAATAATATACAAGTGAAAAATAAAATAATATGAATCGACTCATTTCTGGAATTTTTTCAAAACTTCTTATTAAACAAAATATTCAGGTGAAAGTTTCATTCAGGACACACTGTACAATAAATAAAACAATTTTGTAACATAACTTTTGAAAAACCAGATTATAACTACAACTTTACATAGAATTCGTATGTTTTATATGAATGTATACTGTGATATCATTTGTGGATAATTTAGTAGTTGACTGTCATTATTTTTTATCAAATTCAACTAACAAACAACTAAATTCTAAGATCCAGGTGTACCAACAAGGGACAATTGGCTCCTTATTCCATATGTTTATTGGAGCAAATAATCGTGAACAAAAACTAAAATTTCAATTTATTTTTCACATTTCTTCGTGATATATATCGCCCCCTTAGTGCAACAACTAGATAACTCGAATTTTATGCATTTTGAGTTATCCAGTTAGAGCTGACCTATTTTTCATGCTCTTTTCAATGCAACATCTAGATATCTAATACGAAAAAAAAAAGGAATCACACGTGTTTCATTCCTCCCTGAAGTATGTGTCAGGGAGGCGGGCAGCTTGAGTTTGGGATTAACTCCTTCAGCCAGATCAGAGGATACACTTGTATGTACAATTGCATTAAGGATAGGTGAGACGGGATATTTATGGAACATAGGAAGTGTGGGTAGGGTCAGAGGATTAATACTGGCCCAGCATTCGCCTTATAAGTTTGCAAGCAGTGACTTACATTACCATGAGGAAACCTCTGAGAAAAACTCATGGCAGACCAGTCGGCCCCGGGGTTTGAACCCGAGACCTCCCAAATACTAGCTAGCGTACCTAACATACTCGACTAACTAGCTTGGTATCTAATACGAGTAACCAAACTCGTTTAAATAGTGACCAGAAATAGATAACTCCGAAAATGCACATTCTATAACAAGACATCTTGAGCTATCTAGTTGTAGCACTGGCATTATTGAGTTACTCGCCGGCAACTTCTTGGTCTCTATGAGATATCTAGTTGTGTGCTTGAAACAAAAGGTGGGTTTCTGTGCTGCTGAATTGGTTTTACAGTGTTTTTCAAACGGTGTTAATGCAAAAATGATGTCAAGAGGTAAAGAAATTCTGGAAATTCTGCGTAGTCAATCACAAAATGTTGTATCTTTGTATCAAAGTCAACAACCTCTTAAAAAAGAAAAATATGACGACCTCCGGCACTCCCTAGCTTGTATGATGTATTTTATCAGAGTCTCCCATTCCAAGGAGACCTAAGTAAAAGGCTTCATAACACAGAATCTTCCGAAATTGATATCACTGATATTGATATTTAAGTCGTGTTTAGTGGTGAAATATTTTGTGTTTTAGTTGAATAATTCTTGTTCATTTTTCATTCCAAATAAAGTTGTATTTTATAAGTGATTTGCTTTTAATTGCTAGTGGTTATAAATAGATAACTTTACTTTTTGTGACTAGATTTTCAGCAACAACTAGATATCTCAAGTTTTTGATCAAATTCTGCAAATATATAAAACCTGATTGTCTATAAAATTGACCATACATAATTTGATATGCAACATATCTCTATACACATCAAATATTTTCGACTGCTTAACGGTTGTATTTTTTTAGAGTTTTGAAACTTTAAAATCGATATTCTCGAAACTATAAATTTCAAGTTATCTACTTTTTGCACTAAGGGGGCGATATATATATTTTTTAAGTACCAGACCTTTGCTTTCTTATTTTCATATACAAACAAATAATGCAGAAATAAATCTTGTGAAAAAGTCAATCAATACTTATATCTTCGTTTGGACATTACTATGACTGCAGGATTTCTACGAATATTGGTTATGTGTATATATCCAACCACCTCTTGCTGAGCCGCTCGTCGTTAAACTCTGGAAAAGTAATAAAACTTCAGATGCAGGCTTTCAGATCAGCAGGAGACACAACAGGGACCTCAGTGGGAAGACATGAAACAGCTCGCTGAATTACTGTCGGGACTGAGTCCCTTTTATCAATTTCTTAGAGTGGAATACTTTCATGTCACGCAGTTGGATTATGACAGATAGTGTCTTGATACATTTTTTGTTACCATAAATGAGTTTCTGTGTTTTCCTGAAAACATTGGAAGAAATTTCATTAAAGTAACTTTTCTCAATTGTACAGGTTGTCCACTTCATACAGTTTTTACACATCTGATGATATACTCATATAGAGTACATGTAATTGAAAACTTTATGGAAATGTGTAAAGACGAATAATTCTTAAAGAAAACTATCATAAACAAATTCTGAAATTTGTGTTCATCTGGTCATAGCCAACTATTTCGTAATTTTCATATTGTGATCTGACGATTTTGTTTCGCGTTCAAAATACTTCCTCAGGCGATAAACAATAATTACTCACAAGAAAAAGTTTGGTATTTTGTTAGGAGCTCTTAATTAAATTTAGGAAACTGAATAATTAGAATGAAAATTAATGCAGGAATATATAGGTAGAACACATAGAACTTTCGGAAAAAGAATTAAAGAACATGAGCTCTGCTTCGTACATAATAAGACAGATTCTAATCCTTCCAATAATTTGCTAGATGAGAATCATTCATTTAATAAAAATTTCTATAGTTTACATAGAGAGAATAGAGGATTGAAATCGCACTTTTGAGTAACCCTAGAAATTAACAGGTATAAGAATTCTGATCAATTGAACAAACAAATTGACTTGAATCATTCTCCACTCTTATATATATATATATATATATATATATATATATATATATATATATATATATATATATATATATATATATATATATATATATATATATATATATACAGGGTTAGTTTAAAGTATGGAAACATCTGAATATCTCACAAACGGAAGAAGATTAAAAAAATATTTTAACACGTGTTGCAAGGTGCAAAATAAGTACTTATTCTCACAAAGCTGGCTATGCTTTGCATATAAATATTAATGAACTGTCAAAATTAGTTAACGTCAATCACTTTATAAAATGGCATATCTTAGTGATACAGAACGCATACAAATCCTAATTTTACGAGGCTTTGGCGACATGGAAAGAACTTATGAAGAATTTTCACGCATATTTAATGAATTGAATCCTGAACACGTTATTAACAGATCAACCGTTTTCAAAACTGTCAAGAGGTATAGAGAGAATGGAAATGTTAGAAACTGTCCTAAGCCTGGCAGGCCGAAAACTGCTACAGATGATGAAACAAAACTAAATGTGCTACTCCAAGTTGAGGAAAATGCTCAAACATCTTCAAACCAGTTGGCACTAGACAACAATATCGCTCAAACATCCGTGTTAAGAATTTTGAAGTCATAAAAAATGAAACCTTATGAATTATATTGGTCCTCATGGATGCTGAAGATATATTGAATGCTTTAATTTTGTTTTTAAAAGTATTTTCTTATAATATATTCAGAAGGTTTTTCTTAAAACAACACTGTTCAAATTATTTGGCGTTCTTTAATCTTTGGGCTTTCTGGTGTAAGTGGTGAACATCCAGGGGGGGGGTGTTCATGCCCTACAGAACCCCCTCGCACTTACGTCGATGGATGGAGATTTTTATATTTAATAATTAATTTATACCTGAAAGTGACACAAAAAAATTTAACTACTTTGAAGAAGTTGTTCAGGAATATTTTTATCCTGATCTTAGTATATATTCACTTACCTACTTAATATGATTTATTTCTTAAATCTGTATTAGTTCACATCGAAACATTGAAACTTAATTGATAAATGTCAAGTATTATTTACAAATACGTTCTTAACATCGAATTTCTTGAAAAATTTCGAATTTTTGTTTGTATATCTTCATATTACTTTATGTATTGAATGATAGCAATCAATTTTGAATGTTCAAGTAATGACGTCATCCAAAATGTCCTAATGTCCATTTACTGAAATTTTGAAAGAGTTTGTACAAATTATTTATATGACGAAAAATTTCATACTTTTTCTGGAAAAGGATTGATAAACGCACAATATTTCTGATATTTTATATTTTATGGAGTATTCTTCATTTCCAATTTTATTCATCTCTTTTTTTTGATCGTCTAAAAGTTATGACAAATATCGATAGCCATATTAGTTTAAACTACTCTGAATGTACAAATATCGATAGTCATATTAGTTTCAACTACTCTGAATGTTAAAAAAAAAACTATTTGTTACCAAAGGTCAGCAAATTGTTAGTAGGATCTTATGATGCAAATGAATGTGAACAAAATATTCTTTTTTTGAGAATTTTTGATTGAATGAATTTCGACGTGTTATCAAAATTTTTTGGAAAATAGTAAAGGGGTTGGTTGATTAACCCCCTCAGGTACTAAATTAGTAGTAAGCAAACTGCCACAAAATGTCAATTTATTAGTAAAATTGCTCTACCAAATTTCAATCTTATTACTTAATCGAAAATCTACGTTTTTCGCAAATTTCAGACCGAAAGGCTTTAAAAAAAAATATATATGGAGGACCCGACCTAATTTTCGCTGGAGAATCACCCTGAATTGGTTCGGATATATTTTGAAACAAACCATATACCTATATATATATATATATATATATATATATATATATATGTATATATATATATATATATATATATAATTGATGTCATATATACGAGATGCTCGTTGAGTTTAATCATGATGAATATTATTGTCATAAAGCTAGGAAAAATATCTGTTGAATTTCATAACTCATATAGTAACAAAGAAAGAACAAGTGAAAATATTTGTCTCTTATGTGTGAGTATAATATTAAAATTGCAAATAACTCTCTAAAATTACCCCAGCATCAACTTACTCCCAAAACATGAGTCTCAGTTTATATCATGTTCTTTTCTTGTTCATTTCACCATGCGTAATTTTCTGCAGTATTTCATCGTACGCCGTTCTGCGGAAAATGAAAACTTACTCGGTTGGCTGAAATATGAAATTTTGATCCTGGAAAATCCGTACGAACTCACCTCCATTTAATTATCTCGGCTTTGCAGATGGAATGATGTGAACTGTTCCCCAGATAATATTATAGAGGGAACATTGGCGAATATCTTCTGGTTTCCGAGGAAGAAAGACCAATTTGGCTTTATATTTGTGCGTTTCCTTCTAAATTTTATACATCACGCCCTCTTTAGATGTCCGGCGGTGAAAGCTTGTTTCATAATTTATGCTTTATTTTCCATGCTTTGTGCAGAACTGGAATTCATGATCTGGTTCTTGGCGAAATGGCAATAATTCATTTTTGGTAAAAAGCTCTTTGAGCTCATGAAATTTAACCAAAGTATATGATAATAAACAAAAATAACTTACACAAAATCTTATTCATTATTCGATAAATATATTAATAATAACAAAACATTCAACCCTTCTTAGACATATTTTCTCTAGTATTGCACAACAAATTATTTGAAGATTTGTATATATATATATATATATATATATATATATATATATATATATATATATATATATATATATATATATATATATATATATATATATATATAAGTCTTGAAATATTTCTAATTTGTGGTATGAAAGGAAAATAAGGTTGTTGTTGCCTCTAAACCTTAAAAGCATGGAGATATTTCATAAGAATGAATTTCTAATGCTTTATAAAAATTTGATTCAAAAAAAAACTATATTTATTTATGAGAGGGATAACTCTCTAGACATTAACAACATTACCTATCTCTGTTTTGAGAGTTTTCCTCAAAATGTTTGAAAAAACTGTTCTTGATCAATTAATGCAATATCTCAAGAGATTCAACAGAATAAATAATTGTCAACATGGTTTTAGATCCGGCAGATCTACCGAATCTGCAGTAATTGAATTTATATATGAATCATTAGATTGTGTTACATTTTAGAGGATTATATTATTTTTGACCTGTAACGAGCCTTTGATTATCTTGTTTTTGATTTTATCTCGAATAAATTGTATAATCTGGGATTCAGGGGCATCTTTCTTGACTGGATGGAGAGCTATATTTCTGAAAGGCGAATGAAGGTAAAAATTGACGAGAAGAGTAGGTACTGATCTAGGAGTCCCACAGGGCTCCGGTCCTCTCTTGTTTCTTTCATGAATCTTTGATTTGCCCGATTATGTAGAGGCGGATAAGATGACTATTTTTGCCGATGATACCTCGAAAGCTATTACAACACGAGATTCTGAGGGACTCTCGGATAAATGTACTGAAAAAATTTTTTAAATGGTGTCAATCTGATGCCTTAATATTGAACACCACCGAAACAAAATGTTTATTTTTTAGTCAACCTAATACTGTGAATAATGGAGTGTTTATCCAGTTTGAAAACAACAAAATTTTTCTTTGTGATCACTCTAAATTTTTGGGAATTTTGTTGGACCAAGACCTCAGGTGGTACTAACATGTAGATTCTGTGGCTAAAAAATTTAACTAGGCCATTAATAGAATATAGAATTGTCTATGTACTGCGTCTATTATGCGTCTTATGAAAGTACATTATGCGCTTCCCTATAGTCACATAAATTATAATATCATGTTATGGGGTATTTTTGTTGATAGCCAAAAAGTCATATCACAAAAACGCATAATTAGAACAATTTTTAAACTAGTACCTCGAGAATCTAGCAGACGTACTTACCAAAATTTACTGGAAATAAAATATTAACTATACCTTGCATCTATATTTTGTCTACTCTAGGTAAAGGAATATGGAAGTAAGTTTGTAAAATTGGGTAGTTTTCATTGTTATAACACAAGGAATAATGAAATTCTTTATATCCCTAGACATAGTTTGGTCAGTTATGAAAACTTAACAGCTTATCAATGCATTAAACTGTTTAACCTTACGCTAAACCTTACGCGTTGAAATGCCGTGGTTGTGCAAGGTTTAGAAGAGATCGGTGCTCCTGACAAAATGTTACTATAATGTAAAGGAGTACCTGACAGATAACCATATTACGCATATGAGTGACGTGCCTAACAAAATCATGTAATTGTCTAAATAATAAACATTAATATTATTTCATAAATTGTCCGATATACAAAAAAGATGACAAACAGGATTGTAATAACTACCGAGGTGTAGCTTTACTGAACATGGCTATGAAAATTCATGAAGAAATATTGGACAAAAAGATCAGAGAGAAAATTGAAACAACACTAGAAGAAACACAAATAGGCTTGAGGAGAGGAAGAAGTATTCAAGACCATGTATTTACTATGAAAATACTACGCGTAAACTAAGAACGGATAACAGAAAAATATATTTTCGCTTCATTGACCTGATGAAGGCCTTTGACAAGGTTAAAAAAGTAAAACTATAGACAATACTCGAAATAGAATATCAAAAACATTTCATCCAAGAGGATGAAGACAGGGAGCAAGTTTGAGTCCGGTACTGTTCCTGGTATTCATGGACGAAATTGTGAAGGAATGTACGAAAATAACTAAGAAGTTTCAAGTTAGATACGAAATATGCGAAGGATAGAAATATCGGAATGTGCTTTTGTGGATGACATAATCGTAGTCTCTGGATGGGAAAAGTATTTACAGAGAAATATGTATATCCGGGAGGAAATCAATAAGGACTACGGATTGGAAATTAATAAGACAAAGACGAAGGTTATGGTGAAAGAAGATCTGGAAGAAATAAACATAAAATTAGATAGAACAAAAATAGAACAGGTAGAGAATATCAGATACTTGGGAGTATAATTGAGTAAGGACGAAAAACATACATAGAAATTAATCGAAGGATAGAACACAATAAAATTATAAGTATGATAAACAACAGTTTCATAAGAAAGAAGGAGATATTTCAGAGCACAAAGATGAAAGTATACAAGGCAATTTATAGACCGACACTGACCTTTTCATGCGAGTCATGGACCCTGAACAGAAATCAGAAAAGTAAGATCAAAACAGTGGAAATGAAATACCTAGGCGTGCCTAGAATGCATAAAATAAGAAAGGATTAAATATGTCAAAACCTAGAGATAGAACCCTTACAGAATTTCATAGAAAGAAGACAACTTAGCTGGTGGGGACTTTTAAACAGAATGAACAAGGAGAGACCGGTGAAACAAATATCGAAGGCCAAAATACAAAGGAAGAAAAAGGGTACAAGACCAGAACAAATGTGGAATAATATAACGCCCTGGCCAAAATAATGAAAAAAAAAAAATACTTATATTTTCAAGCGATGTCTTTGCAATTATGTACTCAGTCTTGATAATGCTGTAACAGGCGAAACTAGTCGAATAAAAAGTTATTTTCATTTTGTGGTTTTTAGACAAGTTGTTTTCTTATTATTTAATTTTTAATATAAATAAGATATGAGTGATATTGAATAAATAATTTGATTTGTAATATTGCACATTGCACCCTACACCATTTCATGGTTATTGGGTATTTTTGATAATATATATATATATATATATATATATATATATATATATATATATATATATATATATATATATATATATATATATACTTATATATATATATATATATATATATATATATATATGTATATAAATATATATATATATATATATATATATATATATATATATATATATATATATATATATATATATATATATATATATATATATATGTTATGTTTATTTTTTGTGAATAAATTTCAAAGTAATTCTGATATTCGAGTAAAATTTGGTATCTAGGAGTATTTTTCAATAACAGTATCAAATTTGATGTTAGTTTGTCTCTTTCGTGGGGGTGGCGCCGCCTACATGTCTTTTCAGTCATTTTTAATGTCATAACTTTTTTGGACGTACCTACCTGTCACCTTTTCTAGTGGAAAAATAGATTTTTGTGTAAAAAAGATATTATTGGTAGAGGTCGCTACTGTTTTCGACCTGGGGGGCCAGAATTGATTTAGAATTTCTACTTCTTACTACTTAGAGGCTTCTTACTTCTTAGTGGCGACGAGCCCCACGGAAATAAATCAAATGCATCGATTATTTCAAATCCAAATATCTCAGAAACGGTTGCTCGGAGCGACCTCCACCTTGAACTTATTTTTTACACAGAAATTTCGGAAAAATATATTTTTCCACCAAAAAACGTGATACAGGTACGTCCAAAAAAGTTATGACTGAAAATACATGTAGGTGGCGCCACCCCCACGAAAGAGAAATTATCATCAAATTTGATACTGTTATTGAAAAATACTCACAGATACCAAACTTCACTCGAATAATCACGAAATTTATTCACAAAAAACAAAAATAAGAATTCAACTTTGACACTCTGTATCTCAGAAACAAATAACTTGCGGACATATGTTTATAGAAACTTTTCTTCTTAATTTGACGTCAGCAACAATAAGCAACGTAAGAAACACCCTGTATATATATTATTCCATAAATTATCTTCGAGAATTTTATAAAATCATATACAATAAAAACAGAAACTCTAAAGTACCTTCAATCTCATAAAAAAGAAGAACTAAAAGTGTTTTGCTATCAGACTATCAAATTTCCCAAGCACTATGATATAAAATCAGAAATTGAGATGATGTCTGAAACTTTGTAGCAAATGTAAAGTTTCACTCTTTTATACGTGTCTGAGCAACACGTGACTTTGAAGCTGAAACACTACTTCAAAACTACTAATTGCCTTCTGTTTATAATTCATCTCTTTTCTTGCATACACTGCTGAAAACCGGGCGGAAAATTGCTGCTGTACGCTGAATTAATTTTCCCGGAATTTTGCATGAAGTTGTCTGAAATAAAAACATTCGAAGGACAAACTTAGCTCTGCCGGAACGATCGTGCAAGCCGCTAAACGTGACTGATGTCAAGGGCTATATTATTCAAGTGGTTCATTCTTCGAGGAAACTCATAAAAATCGTACTTCCAAAAGACGCTATCTCGTTTTGATTGAGCATAAAGTATTCATAAAATTTTATTGGTCGAATTTCCCTTGGCATATATTTTTGTGCTTTTTATTGTACTCTTGACGAAATAGGAGTGTCGTATTTATATTTATTATTAAAATCTACAACGCAGAAATTGTTGACAGTAAGCGGGTGGGCCTTTGTTTGGCTTGGAAGAATTCATTGGCGTGCTGTTCACTGAGCATCTACTAGTCTAGGGCAGGGGTCTCCAAACTTTAAAGCCTTAGGGCCATAATGATTTTTATTTTTCACTTGTATATTATTTGTTGATTTACCTTAGATACGGTTGCTATAAATACACTCATTATGCCCTAGGGCGTTATGAGTGGGTATTATGGATTATAACGCCCGCTCATTGTACAAGGAGAAATGAAGCAACTTTCATTGATTAAATACTTCATAATCCTTGTCGTATACGATCCTGGATTTCACCGGCAATGAATTATTCGCAGCTTTCGCTGCATTTTCTATGATATTCTTGGGTAAATTCATTTTCATTTCCACTATTTCTTTAAGACTACACAAAGAAAGCAGCAATGACATTCACTAAATATGATGACAAAAATATTCACAAACGTCAAAATATCAACATGCCTACTATGAGAAGGAAAATGGAAAATATAGGAGCAATGAACCGATTTTGAAATCGATATTTCATTATAATAAAATAGTTTTTTCGTGAAAAATAAAATCTTGTATGCACCACGTGCGTTACTAAATCCTAACGCCCGGAGGGTAACATTCGGCCCGAGGGCCTCTGGCCCGATCTATAGGATCTATATAACGCACTTGGTACATAAATAACTATTTTCAGTATATTCCAAGGGCCAGAACAGTTTTAATTTTTCTGCCCTTAACTATATTTCTTGACTAGACTAGTCACAAAGTGGGTTGTTTTCTGTTTTTGCTACTTACTTGTGTGAGAAAACGTTTTCCAAGATGAAGTACACAAAGAATGTTCTATGGATCAGTATTCTGACTTGATTGTTTCCTCAGTAGAATCGTGTCAACCAGATCTAAATTAACTGATGAGCATCTTAAATCTCTTTTAATAATTGGTACAAGTAAAATTGTTCCACAACTACAAAACGATTGTCGGTGGGAAATCACAATTACATAAATCTCATTAGTGATTTTGTTTTCTTGTGATTAGTGGAATTCATTTCAATTACTTGTTAATATGCTTGAACTTAGATACTTATGTTAAGTTTTCTGCGTCATCATTTCTGTCGTTAAGTTTTACCTTACAAGTAAATAAAATGCAGTAATTATCATTCTGTTTCTTCTTCTTTAATTTATCATAGCAATAGTAACAACAATGAGATATTGTCGCGGGCCAGATTGATGACACTAGACTTGAGCTGTCGAATTGATGGCAATGGCGGGCCGGATTTAGCCCGCGGGCAGTAGTTTGGAGTCCCCGGATGTTGAGGCATACCCATTAAAAAAATAATATACTCCCATCATCTTTTTCAAATTCTAATGATAATGTTCTTCGAAGTCGTATTAATAAATAGCAGGTAGTTTGTATTAATATACTGAAGTAACTTGCATAATGGACGAAGTTCCTTATTGTACGTTATATTTAGGCACTTGGCGAATGAAAGATAGGCCCAAAACTGGTTCCGACACAACTGACACGAAAGCGTTGACAGGCAGGCGAATCAGATGTGCTCGTATTTCCCTTATTGTTGTTATTTTCCTATGGATGAATTGATTGTGAAAGTGAGTCAGTAGAAGTTGAAGATTGAGATAATTAGGTCAGTTGAGTTCCAGTGTTTGTAAATTTTAGTAAAATTTCTATATAAACATAAAGATATGAGTATAGTATCAGGGCATAATAATAAAAAAAATCGTGTTTGTCAGCTAGCTTGTCATTTTTTTTATCTTTCAATATTTTGTTAACTTCAATCAATAATTTTGTTTATGTTGCGCAAATATAAGTATCATTACATATAAATTAATAAACTACACACTGAAATCAAAACACAAATTGATGGTTAGGTTGCTGTTCTATGTATTGTATCATATATACCTATACATGCATCAACGGTTGCCGGTATACCCTAATATGTGCGGCGTAAACTCCAACAATAATTTTAATAACATAGGTAATATATAATATAAAAGATATATGCAATTAATCAAACATACATACATATATACATACATTGAATAACAGACAGCTGTTCGTTCGGTAATTCAATTAATAATAATAACAATAAAAAAATAAACCGCATCTTCGTGTTTTTCAGATTCTTCTTCTTCGTTACTCATTGTCATTCAAATCAGGTTTTTCATATCTTTCAATATTTTATCAACTTTAATCACTTAATAATCATGTTTATTGTGCACATAGGTATATACCTATGCATCATGGGCCAAGCGTCGCGTATATTTTGTCTGCAATTTTCTACAGAACTGATTTGACTGTTGGAACATGTTCATATATACTCCTGAATATAAATCCTCGTTGGCGAGGAAGTGGCCGCGTTAGCCACCATCTTGGAAAACACGTTTTATCAAATATCTCGTGAACCGTGCATCGTACAACAAAATTAGTTTGAATCATTTTCGTAGATAATAACATTCTCTACAACTTTTATTATCAACTACAACTACAATGTATAGAGATTTATTTATAGCACTCAAAACTTTTTTCATTTTGCTTATTGCTGAATATATAGTTTAATGTTGATGATACATGAAAAATGGTTATAACCAAATTTGGAGAGCATAAAATTTACTATAAATTTTATCTGAAACTTTTTTCCGTGAAATGTATACTTTACGAACTATAGCTTGCACTTCATAAATTATCTACGAAATGTTGCTCCTTACTACGAGCGGAAAACATTTTGTATCGCATAAAATGGCATAAGGTGTTCAGAAATTATTAATACTACTATTAATACTACTATTATTACTAATAATTATTAGATTATATTTTTATTATATTATTCTATTGTATTATTGTATATTATATTATTTCATTTTATATTATATTATTTTATTTTATATTATATTATTTATAATATGAATTCATTTATTAGTTTTTTTATGGTAGGAGAAATGCATTATGCACAGAGTGATTGACTCCCGGATCCGTGATTAGATTTATTGAGTTGAATAATAAAAATGATGATAATAATGATGAGGAGGAAGAGGTGGAGAAGGGGATAACAGAGTTAAATTGATGCAAATAAATTTTTTGAAAAAAAAAACGGACTGAAACATTTATTTTTATGAAAAAAGTGGCACGTTATTTTATAAAGCTAGTCTTATTTGTTTCGATGATGAACGAAGACACTTATCGACTTGCAGATCTCCGTCTTTTGCCTCCGCTATAATAAGTGAATAATGAATAATGGATCGAAATTTGAGTCTTCATCAATTTCGTCTTCAATGGCACATGCATCAGGCACATTGTCGCATGTTTATTCACTAAAACAAGAACAAATAATTGAACATTTCAATCCAACTTTTTGGCATCCACAGGCAGCCCCGCAATTTTTGGTGCATTTGCAAGAGATTATTTGTAGTAAACTTGAAGGTGCGGGAGCCATAGTAGTTCGAACTGGTTCAAGTCCGCTTCCAACCCCATTTTTCCGGTTCATGGTAAAATCCAAGCCAAGTTTGAAGCTGGTTATCGACTCTGAAGGAATGGTAACGTGCCGTATCTCGGGTTGGAGGTAGAAGTGATAGATTAAGCTTCGTCTTAATCGTGAATTTTCCGAAGCATTTGTATCGAAGAGAGTTAATAGACGCTTCCAATTCGTCACCTCCATACAGCGCAATAATAAAACATTCTCCAGCATTAGCAATTATATTTGGATCAACGTTCTTTTCGGTGAACAACTATCCACAGCCTTCAATAGAGAATCTTTCTTTTGCAATGTTGAAAGTACTTTGATTTTTCCTATTTTATATACACAACGCACAAGTTTTCACTCCAAGCAGTGGCGGATTTACAGATTAGCCGCCCGTAGGCTATTCAATTTTTGCCGCCTCTAAATTTTGATATATTAGTCCACAATCATATCAATTTTATATAAATAAAATTCCAACTTTATGATTTGTGCTCCATCATCCTCGTTACATCAATTTTTCCCGTATGGTTAGTATCATTGAGAACTATGGTGTACATTGTTGTAAGCAGAGAATATCTCAACCATGTACCACTTTTAAAGTAAGGTAAGGCATGTTTTCAAACTATACAATACTTACATACCTAATATGAATAAAGCTTACATAAAAAATATACATTTGGCGACCGTTGATAAATATTTATTATTACACTCACAGTTTAAAAATAATACAATAAATATATCTTTTCTTAATTATTTGTTAGTATTATAATTTAGTTTAAATTATAAAAATATTACAATACTTTTTCGCGAGACTTTGAATTCGCAATTCTACACTTGCTTAAAAATCTAAATCCGATATTTTTTCACATTAAACCGTACCTCACAAATACGATGTACATGTATATTATTTAAAAAGCAACTTGTCAGAAAGAAAAATGATCGCTGAGCTCATAAAAATTATTTTTCTAATTTTAACACATAATTATATAATCATATATAACTTTGCACTAGTTACTATTAAACTCAAGCAATATTCTAAAAATTTAAACAAATCCATACGCTCCACTGTAATTTACGAAACTATATCAGTATTTCAATCCAACTGCAACCAACATTACATTCCTTAGATGAGCGCGGGCGATTGAGCCACGAGACCACATATTCCGCAATAACAGTAAGGCGAGATGACGTAATCCAGGGTCGGCAGAGAAGACTGCTACGGACTCAACGTGTCTGGGCAACAACGCCGTCTCGGCGTTGTTGGTCTGGGCCACATGAAGATTACCTGCTGTGTTGGCGGATGGTTGTGAGGACTGTATTGATTTTTTCTTCTGCCGATTTTATAAACATAATGAGGGTGTGTGAGTTGAAAAAAGTTGTTTTTAGCAAATTTAGTTTGTAGGAAAAAGTGGATTTAAAAGATAATGGACGTCCGATGCCAGTTTTGAATATAATTCAGGAACAGAAAGGATTTGAAAATCGGCCGGGTTTTAGGCAAAATTTGATGAAAACATTCACAACAAGCAAATCCGTTGTAAGGTCTTTGACAACAAGACTCCGTGGTTGTGTGGATGTGATGAAAGTAATGCTTTTTTTGTTGTGTTTGTTCAATATTTGTAAGCGATCAAAAGTAAATAAAGGTAGAAGTTCGTGATCTCAAACATTTGGTAGACAAGATTAAGAAACATGAAAATTCTCCAAAGCATAAAAACAGTATAGTAAGTTTTCAGCTCTTGGGAAATTTGAATATTGAGTCTTTTTTATGTAAGGTTTATGCAGATCAGATGAATCTTCGTTTTTTGGACCTGCACTAATGCGTTTTGTTAAATGATTATTGATTTAGATGAATGGATAAATCCCTTGAAGACATTCTATTGGCTAAGGATTCAGCCTAAAACCAAAAACAGATACACAAATATGTATAACCCAATATTATTTACGCGCCCCCCTGAAGACAAACTCAGCTTTTTATATTAAAAAAGTAATTTTAATGCCATATTGCACATAAAAAGAATTCAATTTTAGTCAGTATTATTTACGCATAAGTAAATAACATTCTGAAATTTAATTTGAGAATTTGCAAACTTGCTGCAACAGTCATGATTAGACCATCGATATTATATCAAGTTTGAGTTGCGTAAGATCGCATAATTATTAGGTGCACGGAGAAAAAATTATAGCAGTTATCAGTGAAGAAAATATTTCAAAATAACTAAATTTCGACTAAATATCGAATCGCTATTGCGATATTCTGAAAATTCATGATCATTAATGTATAATTAATAAAGCGTTTAGCAATTGTTCATGTACACATGTTGAAATATTTATTATTTAGCGCTGTATGTAGAAATTTCAATTTTGGTCAAATATTTTGCCGGCCCTTAAAATTTGCCGCCCTAGGCTCCAGCCCACTCAGCCTGCTGGTAAATCCACCACTGACTCCAAGCAATAGTAAAGAACACAGAACTGACGCAGCTACAGAAATTTCAATGCGATGGAGCCGAGTGCCACCCCTGTGTCAATATACATCATTATAATATCGTGGCTATTCTGCGTCTACTCAACATTTACAGCGTTTTAAATCTTAAAGTATACATTTCACGGAAAAAAGTTTCAGATAAAATTTATATTGAATTTTATGTTCTACAAATTTGATTATTACCCTTTATGTATCATCAACCGTTAACTATATCTATATTTAGCAATAAACAAATTTAAAAAAGCTAAGCTCGCTATGAATAAAAATCTATGCATTGTACAGAAAAAAGTTGAAAATAAAAGTAGTAGAGAATGTTATTGTCTACGAAAATGATCTCCACTGTTTTTGTCGTACAATGCACATTTCACGAGATATTTGATAAAAGATGGCGGCTAACGCGACCACCCTCGCATGACGACAACGTGCATTTATATTCAGGGGACACCCCTGAACATTTTCCAACAGTCAAATCAATTCTGTAGAATATTGCATTACGAACTGTGTTTTTTTGCTCTGGCGCTTGACCAATTAACTGTTTGTATGCTGCCGGTATACCCTAATATATGCGGCGGTATACTAATTAATGATTAATGAAGTGAAATGTGCGCATAGTACGTTGCGCAAAGGAACGTAATACTTCACATTTAGTTAACGTTCGATTTTACTCGTCATGAAATTTTCATACCGCGGGCTGAATATGAATATCGTTTCTTAAGGAGTAAACTCCAATAATAATATTTATATTTACCTATTACTTACGATTTTGGAGTGGAGAATTAACTTTAATCTTTATAAATAATCTATTATCTATTCCAATAATGTTAATCAGGAATAGGAATTAATAATTGATGGCAACAAATTATTTAACATTTGCAATTTTTGTTTATACAATAAAATATCTATGTGAATATCTATCTTTCTGATAAAAACTCACAGCAACTGTTACAATTTCTCCTGGATGAATTTGATTCAAGAATTGACAATGCAGAATTTACAACAAGATACAATAACACTATCGTTGCGTTTTTTTTGAGACACTCACATAAAATTGAATGTCAAACATATATGTCCTACTTAAGTTACTACATACCATTACATTTATGATTTAAATTACTAACATTCAAAGTACTGATTAAATTCATAATTAGGTAATATTTTCATAATAATTATTAATAAAATCTTCTGGTCAATAATATTTTAAAAAAATTTATTAATTACGATTTTGTTAATATGATTTCATTCATTTATTTATTTTTTTCTTCAAATTATTCTTAAGCATTTTCAATTTATTTTATTTCGCCTGCCTTTCAATTCATCATATATGCAGAATAAGTAATGATTTAAATCTATGTCCCCCTCAAATTGAAAATCCCTATGTAGTCGAAATTTTTCCTTAACATCAGACACCCTGTATGTATTTGTCATAGAAAATATTCAATAATTAGATGAATTTATCTACCTGAAATATTTGAAAAAAATATATTTCAATCGAAATATCAAATGACTTAGTTAATTATTTCCATTATAACGTCTATTACCTACTGCTAATAATCATATATATATATATATGGTGGGGCTTGGTGGCAAAAATTGCTGCTGGAACTTTTTCCTTTTTCTATCGCATTGGATGACTCAAATAAACTCGAGGTTGTGTTGCATGCTGTTAAGTGTATACGTGTGTGATAATGATGAGGACTTCTCAGGAATATTCCAGATTTTTCAGGATTATGGTATATAAGCCGAAGTTTATTGCCTTTTTGTCAGTCAAGTTTCAGCTATGTTCAACAGATCATTAACAAGCGAAGTGCTAAACTAATGCTATTACTATTTATAATAATATAAAGCGTACGATGTATTTCAACCCAGGCAACGCCTGGTTTCGTCGCTAGTTTATTCCTAAAAACGAATAACGTCAACGCCGAGGTAATGTGATCTTGATAATTGATGCAAATAATAATTACAGCTCATATTTTTGCAATTTCAGTACCTAAATCTTAATTGGTTGAGTGAGGATATTTTCATCACCTCCCATGAAGCCATGCTTTGAATCGTTCACATATTTGACATACAAAACTAACTTACTTAGAATCATTAGAAATTTTTAAACTCAATAATAATGCAAAAGATATTTTGCTGAACGACCAGATTGACTTGATATATTCTCCTATATTTAGTGTATTTAAACAATAATGACGTTTCTAAGAACATTGTATTGTACCAATTTGTGAAATTCACTCGATTAGCCCTTCTAGAAATATGTTTCTCTTGTCTATTTAGGTACCTGCAATAATCCTTTTCCACCCGTAAGCGCAAATCTATAATTATTTTGTATTCAGTTCTTAACTCAATCTGCCCGATGATGGTCTAGTGACCGAAATTGCAATCGCAGTGTTATATTTTTCAAAATATTTTGTGATAATAAACGTAGTAAATTCAAATTTAGTTTTGTTAATCAAAACTATCAACAAGGATCTGATTACTATCAATATTTATCCCCTCACAGTTTACACACCAATCGAGTCGATTACTTAGTATTTCCAGGAAACTAAATCATGGAATTTCCTCAAGATCCTTAATCTTTCACGCTCTAATGGACTGTGAATCTATAATTCGAATTAATTAGTGGAGTAGAATGTCATTCGGGTCGCTGCTACTGTCAAAATAATATACTGGAGGGACCCGCACTGACCCTACGATAATTACTCTTGAATCTTGAGCATGAGAATTCATCGCTTTCCACTTGTGAGTTTGGAATGTGATGGCAGATATAACCTTTCGAATTTACGTGACATTTAATTGGAAATTTGAATCAAACATATAAACTTGTTTCCAATTTCTATCAACTGTCAACGTGTATTTGCTGCTGGAATAGTATTGGTAACATACATTTTGTCATATAGACCAGTGGCGGCCAACAAGTGGATTGCAAGTTAACCCCTTAACTGCCATGTGCGTCATATCGGCGCACACGGCCTCTGCACTGAACGCCATGTGCGCCATATTGACGCACACGTATAAGAAGTTTTATCCGCTTTGTCTGCACAGTTCTCGTATGTTTGTATGAGGTTATATATTATAGCCCTGGCGTAGAAGAAATTTCACCAGAAATAGCCTACAGAAATGAGGTATATTTTTTGTTTGGTTTAATTTTTTATTAAGCAATAAATTTTATATGTAAAACTTAAAGTTATAAGGTATACGTGTGTTTAATGAAGTTTTCAACCCTATAGATCAAGGCTGCCCAACCTTTTTAACAGTCGGGCAAAATGGACGATTCAAAAATCACAGGCGGGCCACTGACCACTGACAGTTCAATTGAAATAATAACAGAAACAGCATATTCTGCTATTTAAAGAAATACAATTAACAAAATTTAAAATCAAACTTGAAAATTGGCACAATGTGGTTTCTGAAATTTTTTCTGTTTCAATAATTTTCCTATATTATAGTCAAATCAGATGTTCACAGTAAGAATAAAAAAATTTATTTTTTATATAAGTAAATCGGATTTGAAAAAATCTTTTCACAAACATATTTTGAACCGAAATTACTTAGAAATTGAAAGGCCAGGTTAGTTATTGCAGGAAAATTTTCTTTTGGTACCAGTTTCCAAAAATCTACAAATTCTTCTGAAGAAGTTTCTAACTTTGACAATATTTTTTCTGAAAAGAGTTTTCTTATTGCAGAATAATTTTGACGATTTGTGAGTTCCAACTGAATATTAGCAGGATAACGGATTATTTCAGTCAAGCTGATCGTAAAAGGATTCACAAAAATTTGTCAATTTGTTTTTATACTTTGGAACTCTGGGAATCTGCTCTGAAACGATATTAATAAGCATCTAATTTTAGATTCCTACTTAGTAAAATGGATAGTGTCGATATTGAGCTTCTCTTTCATTTCTTTGAGTGTAGGAAAGTGGGCAATATTTTCATTGGCTTAATTCATTGAAAACAGATTTAATTCATATTTGAATCCTCTTATCAAAGTAGACATAGTCAGAAGCGAGGTCGGAAGTGAAAAATTTTATCCTTGTAATTTGAGATTTAAAATATTGAGGTAACTGATAATGTCAACAGTAAATGCAAAATCACTCAACCAGGGTTATTTTTTCAGTAAATCAGTTTCCAAATGAAACACCCTTTCTTCTTCTATAAATTCCAACACCTGCTCTCTCAAGGTGAAGAAATTTTTCAACATGATTCCCTTTGGAAACCATCTCACAGCGCAGTACAGTTGTAACTCTCCATATTCGCTCATATCTTCTTCAAATAAAACCCTGAATTGACGTATGTGTGAAGTCCATAATATCATCCAACTGCATATACCTACTTTAGACAGGCAATTTTTAAACTTGCTCACGCGGGCGGCGGGCCATTCAAAATTTGTTCGTGGGCCACATCGTGGCCCGCGGGCCTGGTGTTGGGCAGCCTTGCTATAGATCATACAAAAACAAATATTTATGATATTTTATGTTATTCATAAAAACATTCTTTGCACATATGCCGTTATTCGGGACATTCTACACATACGTAGCGTACTGTCTTGGCCATCTTCATAGCTTAATTTCTCCCTTGCGCATCAGAAAATCTAGATAAAACACGCAAAAACTTGTCAATCCACATATATATATATATATATATATATATATATATATATATATATATATATATATGTTTTAATGATATTATATAATTATTATATGTTCACTAAGATTAGTCTCGTCGTCAATATCTTCGTCGTTGTCTTTCTCGAGGACAGGCGGGCAGTTAAGGTGGTCACCTTCACATCCACAAACAGAAGATCAGTGGATGTCTGCCTTCCTACAACCACACCTGTTATTGCTGCCGTATATATTTTTTTCCGGTACATATTGGCATCTCCAGCAGCCCCCATCGAGTCAAATGAGCTGAAGTTTGGCACCTGAGATTTTTCCGTTGCAGAACAAACCTATCAAAATTTAGTTCAATTTTTTGAACCGCCGTCATTTTTACGGAGATATTTTTTTTTTCGTGGTTTTCAAAATATTGCCGAACTCCACAGCTTCTGCAGAATGAGTTAGAGGGTTGAAGTTTGTTACGTACATTGAGATTATGTTGACTGCTTTTTTTGGTTTCAACTCTTTGTTTCGAACGCGCTGCATTCCGTGGACTATTCCGTTCGAATTGCATCTCGATCTGCCATCAGTACGCGATGGATTTCGCGAATTTTTTTCACAATAGAGGGTTAAAATTTTGTACGTGGATTATGTTGATGTTGAGACACGTTCCTTCGTTTGTTTCAACTTTTTTTTTCAACCACGATGCACCTAAGTTCAGGAAAAATTATAAATAATAAGTACAGGCTTTAAATGCATTTTACCGTGCATCACTCTCACATACTCTATGATAACCATAGAGATATTACAGATAGAGGCGACAAGCCAGCCTGAAACTTGTTAGCTCGGGTGAGGGAGAGAGAGAGAATTTGAAGGTTATGCTGTCTCTCTCTAATAATAATACGCGTGGTACGCGTAGAGAAGGGCAGAAAAACCCTGCGATCGTCGCTCTCTTTCGCTCCCACTGAGTTTCAAGACTGACCTTGCCACTTACAGAGCGGCCTATGGCTTGTCGCCTCTATCTGTAATATCTCTATGATGACAACACCGTTTTGTTGTTGCTTTTTGTACAGATAACATAATTATAGTCGACTTTTCTGTAATTTAAACACTGCGCCGCAAATTTAACGCATAGTTTAAATATTTTTTGACCGTGAATATTTCCTCAGCCGGTGATCCGATTTGAATAATTTTCTTACGAAATTGTAGCTCTGTTCTTTGAGAAAATTCAATAGTTACAACTTATTGTACAGGGTGTTTAAAAAGGGACATGCTCTCTCCGTCCAAGTTTAAATCCTTCTGCGGGCAATATCGGGTAGCTCAGGCTAAAAAAAGTATACGGTGTTATAATCGCATGTCTTCTGCATAATTGGTTTTTTTAATCGTCTCTTTATCTTGAGCCATTCGAGAGCTATTCATGTTTTTATGACCGCTCATATCTTTCGCGCGAAATTTTTTAAAACTTTTTTGTTAATTTCTGAAGAAGACTGCAAACAAAATTTCATTACATGTTGACAACATTTTATATTTGTTCATTTTGAAATGATTGGGCCGATGTATGACGTAAATTAATAAATATATCAAAACAATGGTTTATAAAAACAATTTACATAGGTATTTATTAAATAAAATAACGCTTGACGCACGTTTCGGTGAAACTTCACCTTCTTTAGTTACTTGGGGGGGCTTGTAATATGGAGGAACATACGAAACCAAATAAGCACGCTTGTCTACTTGTAATGAATTTTTGCCATCTTCGCAAATTAATAAAAAAGTTTTAAAACATTTCGTGCGATAAATGTGGGCGATCATAAAAACATGAATATCTCTCGAACGGCTCAAAATAAGCAGACGATTAAAAAAACAACTTACTCAGAAGACACTTTTTTGCTGCCTGAGCTACCCGATATTGCCCGCAGAAGGATTTAAACTTTGACGAAGAAAATAAGTGAATATTTAATCACCCTGTACAATAAGTTTGTTCCATTTTTTTGATTGTCTTATAACTACTGAATCTTCTCAAAAAATGAAGCTATAATTTGGTACAATAATTATTTAAATCGGATCACCGGCTGAGAATACATCCACAGTCAAAGCTTAGAGAATATTTAAGCTATGCGTTAAATTTGCGGCGCAGTGTATTATGTATTCTATACTTGTTGATTTTAATTATTTGAGCAAAGGTTTTTCAATATGTTTGTTTACAAAAAACAGAACAAAAAAGATGGCTGAAAGTGACGAAGGCACACAAAACAATTTGTGATGAGAAGGCCTATTGTAATCACCGACACATTGGTATACTTCTTACAATATCATGATGGAAATTATTATTCGGTATTATATACGATATAATTTCAAATTAAATCGTTATTTTATTTATTTTTCACTTTTACCTTAGATACGGTTGCTATAAATACACTTATTATGCCCTAGGGCGTTATGAGCGGGCATTATGGATCATAACGCACGCTCATTGTACGAGGAATATAAAGCAATCTCCACTGATAAAATACTTCATAATCATTATCGTATACGACTCTGGATTTCTCCGGCAATGAATTATTCGCAGCTTTGGCTGCATTTTCTATGATATTCTTGGGTAAATACATTTCCATTTCCATTATTTCTATAAGACGACACAAAGAAAGCTGCTATGACATTCACTAAATATGATGACAAAATATTCATAAACGTCAAAATATCAACAAATGGCATGCCTACTATGAGAAGGAAAATGGAAAGTATAGGAGCAATGAACCGATTTTAAAATCGATTTTTCTTTATAATAAAATAATTTTTTCGTGAAAAATAAGATCTTGTATGCACCACGTGCGTTACTAGATCCTAACGCCCATCGGGCGTTAGGATCTATATAACGCACTTGGTACATAAATAACTATTTTTGTTTCGATCTGTAAAGAGTAGATTCTGATTTATTTTAAACAAAAAACTACAAGAAAACTGAAAAGTAGAGAAGCTTAGGCAAATCGTGAGTTACAAAGAATAAATGTTTGTGTGAATCTCATCACAATGTGTTTTATTATTTCACGTTTATATGTCAGTTACATTAATAATTCATTATGATGAAAAATGAAAAATTTTGAATATTTACTTCAACTCTTCGAGGACAAGTTGACATTATTCAATTGAATGGTTGAGAAAAAGTCTCAATAAAATCTTATATTACATATTTAATATTATTCTCTGTAGAATACCTCATTATTGACCGTTAAACATTAAAACATAAATTCGCACTCTACTTTATGTGTACTTGGATGAATTTATGTAGAGCAGTAACTGTTGGATGGCAAAAATGGGTCAGAGAGGTTTCGTTTTATTCTATATTCTACGGAATCAATTAATTGAACATAAAAATATTAAGACATATTTTTCATTAACTTCTTCCCGTTAACTGCAATATAAAAAGATATTCAGACAGAATGCGAGTTTCGTTTAATGCTGGCGCTAGTCTACACTAAGGATAGACATTTCAACTTATCTTTTTTTCAATTCAGTTGAATATTGAAATGATAAAACGAAAACATTAATTGGATGATATAATTAGCTAGTTTTCATCTCTCACTTGCAGATAATCAAGAGAACTAAATTATTTATTTTTGGAAAAATACGAAAACTCTACGTGGACCTACCTCATTTGAAGTCAATATATTGTAGGGAACACATGAAAAGTTCCCTTCTTTATAGCTCAGTTTATATATATATATATATATATATATATATATATATATATATATATACATAATCTGGGTTTTTGGATTGGCAGTGTAGGTGTTAATAAATATACAAAAATTGATAATGATAAATGTAATCATAAACGTTTCGGAGATGTGTCTCCTTCTTCAGTATCTTTAGATCCTAATAATCTCTAATTAAAATATAACTACAACGAACATTTAAGTATGGTATTTTAACACATATAACAGGTCAAGTAATTAAAAAGGGCTATCTTAAATTTATTTCCCATCACGACGTAATGGGAAATAAATTTAAGATAACAATAACAATGCAAATTCAACTGTAGTTACATGTAATCTAGTATGCACTGACAAAGGAAATGATTTGTTGATTTGTTAATAGCAAGATATGTTTGACAGTGAACGTCAAAACGCATTAGAAGTAATAAGAAACATAAAAATGGTAGCGATATTATCTTGTGAAGAAAAAATAGAAATTGTTTTGATTGTGGGAGAAAATTATAAGACGCATAGGGAAGCA
>JARQZK010003726.1:0-90000 GCA_030704885.1 Cynegetis impunctata
TCTGTTATGGAAGAAAATCACTTATTTGTGGTTTATTATATATTCCATATAAGCGTACTATACCGATAATTCTACTCCACTTCTTTAATGTTTTCCCATAACTAATTTCTTTGTTGTTAGATAAATAGTACCCTATTATTATTGTTTTCAAACATTACGTAGGAAAGGGTTTCTTTGGTTTCCCTTACCATCTAATTTTGAATATTAATATTAGACTGAATAGCATATACAAAGCCGCCCTTTTTATTCAATTTTTTCAAATCAATAAATGTCAAAGAAATTTCAATTGCGAATGTCGTATTGAGGCGTCAACTTTTTGATAAAATCGGGTTTTTCAAGATTCAACCAGCCTGGTATTGCTAATAATTATCAAAAGATTAAAAATAGATCACAGGCAACAACAATTCGAATAAATAATTAAATATTGCAAGCTGAAAATATGGCAATGATCCTAAACTTAAGCTGAGAGTTTTAAACTGTAAGTACGCCTTTTTTTAAAAGATTTGAAATTCTAAATAAATAAAAAATTTCATTAAAAACGGCTACTTCCATATAAACGAACTATACCGATAATTTTTGCTTTACTTGTTTAATATTTCCCAAAACTAATTTTCTTTTTCTTTTTTAATGTTAATTTACTCTTTCTGAGATCTCTCGGATGGAATTAATCGCCTCCGTGGCAAAGTTTGCCCAAATCTCCCATACCGGAGAGTTCAAACAATAAACCACAAATAAGTGATTTTCTTCCATAACAGAGGATTTTATTATAAAAATTTCCTTAAAAACGGCTACTTCCATATAAACGAACTATACCGATAATTTTTGCTTTACTTGTTTAATATTTTCCCAAAACTAATTTTCTTTTTTAATATTAATTTACTCTTTCTGAGATCTCTCGGATGGAATTAATCGCCTCCGTGGCAAAGTTTGACCAAATCTCCCATACCGGAGAGTTCAAACAATAAACCACAAATAAGTGATTTTCTTCCATGACAGAGGATTTTATTTATTAAACTATTTTCATCTCCAAATTTTCAATCCAATACTTAGCTACGCCGTTCTGATGAGGACCAAAGAGTCCGAAACACGTGTCAACGGCTGCTTCCATATAAGCGTACTATACCGATAATTCTACTCCACTTCTTTAATGTTTTCCCATAACTAATTTCTTTGTTGTTAGATAAATAGTACCCTATTATTATTGTTTTCAAACATTACGTAGGTAAGGGTTTCTTTGGTTTCCCTTACCATCTAATTTTGAATATTAATATTAGACTGAATAGCATATACAAAGCCGCCCTTTTTATTCAATTTTTTCAAATCAATAAATGTCAAAGAAATTTCAATTGCGAATGTCGTATTGAGGCGTCAACTTTTTGATAAAATCGAGTTTTTTAAGATTCAACCAGCCTGGTATTGCTAATAATTATCAAAAGATTATATATATATATATATATATATATATATATATATATATATATATATATATATATATATATATATATATATATATATATATTTATATATATATATATATATATTTATATATATATATATATATATATATATATATATATATATAATATAAATATATTATACCGGGTGTCCACGGAAGGTGGCTCGCCCCTATAACTTTTTTGTTTTTGGAGATAATGAAATAAAATTTAGAAGATCTGTTTGATGCATAAAACTGCATTTTTTGACAAGTAAATCAACTTCATGCAACTTCCGGTTTCACCGGTGACATAAACCTTCGATTTTCAAATGGGACACCGGGTATATTTTTAGTTTTCTTGTCTTCATATAATATTTAGAATACAACCATGTATCATTTGTTACTTTTTGTAACCGTTTTTTCATTTTTTTTCCGAAATAAATTTTTATTCTAAAGGGCTATGGATACGTTCAAATAACTAATTTCGGTCCTAAAATGTATGTTAAAATATAACTTCACTGTTTTCGATCAAAATGTTCCAGCTATGTGAAGTTTAATTTTAAAACTTTAATTACAATTTTTTTTTCAAATGGCAACATGGTGGCTCGTCGGGTTAAAAAAAAGATAATTTTATTACGATTAATTTGATACCACACTCTAGGTATTAGGTTGAAAGAAAACTTTCGATAAAAACCTGAAATCCCATAACCTTAGAACTTTCTTCAAATGAAGAATCTTATTGATATTAAAATAACATTCGAAATCATCGAGTAGCCTGTGACCAACACAACTGAAACAAAATAAGTCCGAAGTTACGCCCACAAATCTACTTCGCAGGACGTTAAACAGGGTCATTTTAGGACCGAAATTATTTGTTTGAACGCATCTATAGCCCTCTAGAATAAAAATTTATTTCGAAAAACAGAATGAACAACGGTTACGAAAGTAGCAAATGATACATGGTTGTATTCTAAATGTCATATGGAGGCAAAAAAACTGAACATATACCAGGTGTCCCATTTAAAAATCGAAAGTTTATGTCACTTTCGGTGAAACCGGAAGTTGCATGAAGTTGAGTTACATGTCAAAAAATTTAGTTTTATGCATTAAACAGATCCTGTAAATTTCATTTCATTATCTCCGAAAACAAAAAAGTTATAGGGGAGAGCCACCTTCCGTGGACACCCGGTATATGTTCGTATGTATGTGCTTATGTATTTTAGCGTTGTTTACACGATAACGCAATTTTGAATCAATAGGCTTGAAAGTTTGTAAATAGGTAATTTCTCTTGGATGGAATTATTTTTGGTTCGAATTGGTTGGGGGGTTGACCCGCTGGGGGAGGAAATAAATTTTGTTTACATGATAAAGGTCGCAATTTTGGAGTAATCTGGTTAAAAGTTTGTAGTTAGGTATTTTCGAAAAATATCTTCGATAGGATTGGTTTTGGTTCGAATTGGTTGGGGGGTTGACCCCCCAGGCAAATAAATCTTGTTTACACGATAGAAGGAGCAATTTTGGTACCATAGGGTTGAAACTTTGTAGGTAGGTAGTTTCGTACGATATCTTGGATGGTATTTATTTCTATATGAATTAGTCGGAGGTTTGATCCCCGGAGGAGGAAATAAATCTTGTTTACTTGAGAAAGGGTGCAGTTTTATAGAAATAGGGTTGAAAGTTTGTAAGTACGATGTTTCGTATTATACCTTGGATGTGATTGGTTTCGGTATAAATGGGTTGATCCCCTAGGGAGGAAAAAATAAAAAATAGAGTTTTTCATTATTATGGAAGTGTGCTTATTTGCGTGAAGAATCGAAGAGTCTTTTAACTTTTGATCGAAGGTTTCTATGTTAAAATCAAATCTGGGTGTCAACAAGAACGTATTATGGGTAATTATTCCAAAATTAAGGCATCTCTTAAAAGAAAAAAGTAAACGTTTTCACGACAGAAGAGGTTTCTAAATTTTTGCTGGATGCTGCGGATGAAAATTTTTTATTAATGAAAATAGTTATGATTATGGGATTGAAGGGCCTGTCGAACGGACAAATTTTCTTGAATGATAAAACCTGATATTTTTTATTTTTTATTTCAAATAACCGCACTAACCCTTTGGATTATAGGCGGTGGAGTTGATACGTAATATTTATAATTTCCTAATTAAATCTAAGTTTTGCAAAAATACAATGATTTTGTTACTGTTACTATAAAGTAACATTTCTTTTAAGTTAAAGGATATGTTAAATGTGTCTCTTTGAATTTGGAGTAAAAGGCACTGCTCTATAATATGTTTCACTGTTAGTTGAGCTCCGCACATATCGCAAGTTGGTTCATTTTGTCTAGACAGCAAATATTCATGTGTGAGTTTAGTGTGTCCTAGGCGTAGTCGAGTCATTATCACTTGTTCTCTTCTTTTCGTTAATTGATTTTGCCAAGGTCCCACGTTCGGTTTGATTTCTTGTAGTTTCGATTGTGAGGCCTGCCATTCAGTGTTCCAAGCGTTCTTAATCTTATTTTTGATGAAGGATTTCATATCAATTGAAGGAGTGTATTGCAGCGCTGCCTGGTTCGGGTTATTGATTGCTTCTCGAGAATTTTTATCAGCCGATTCATTTCCACTTATTCCTATATGCGAAGGTACTCAAAGCAGTATTACTTCTTTGTTCAATGTTTGGATAGTGAGAAGTTCTCTTTTGATCAGTCTTGCTATCGGGTGGTTTACATATATTCGGCGAAGTATTTGTAGAGAGCTTAATGAATCTGATATAATTATGAATTTTTCAGATATGCTCGATTTCGAGTGCGTTAGAGCTTGGAGAATTGCGAACAGTTCTCCTGTGAGAATTGAATTGGTCTCCGGTAGCTTATAGGTTAGGGTAGCTTCAGGTGTAACAACTGCAGCTCCTACTCCAGACTCTGTTTTGGATGCATCTGTGTATATTTCAATGAATCCTTGATGATGTTGTAGGATTTCACGAAAGTTTTGGATTATAACTTGTGTGTTTGTATAAATTTTATTAAATCGGGTTAGGTGGGTGTTAATTATTGGTTGGTGTATCTGCCAAGGGGGAGGGGTGTTTAGGTCCATGGGGTAGAGGGGTGGGAATTTCTGCATTTGAAGTGGCCTCATGTACCTGCGAATCCTTTCATAGAAAGGTGGGTCGGTCCTAGATTTCTCGTAAGCTGCTAGGAAGCATGTGGTTATTGTGTTTCTATATGTTGGCACATTAAAACCTGATATTGATTATAAGGATGCTTACATAATTTTTAAAATTCCTCATTCGAAAACGAAAATACGAACAACATTTGTACAATGAACTCAAATTTAATCCAGCTAAAATTTGCCTTAAGTACATGTCTCTGCGTCCTAAGATAGCACAAAACCCTAGATTTCTTCTTCCTTATAGGAATGAAAACTGTAGAGTTCAAGTAGTCAATATAAATTCTCTTACAAAAAATATAAATCCAAAAATAGCATTGGAAAATTAATTAAAAACAACAAATCAAAACTTCATAAAGGTGAACTTACTGGTGTTCATAGACTCAATTGTAATGATTGTGATGAGTTCTATATAGGACGTGCAATTAGAAAATACAAAACTGGAATACATCAGCGTAGCTATATTAAGCAGAAAACATACTCTAATTATGCTTGCCATCCTATTCAATAAAACCATACTTTTAATCACAATTAGATTGAAGTAAATCCTTCTCCTCTATATCTACCAATGACTCTGATGAATTGCTCATTATTATTTGGTTTCTCTAGCAACCCCCTCTGTTTTTTCAATTTTTCATATAAGTAAGTAGATTGTTTTGCAGTACCATCATTTAGTACGAAATGAAATCAATGTTATGACGAAAGTCGCTTACTCAATATATTTTATTTCAACCTGTGAATATCTGCAATGGTAGTCTTGATATACATCTACTAAAAACTAGTCACGGAACGAATATGATTGTAATATGCTTAAAAAAAACGATGGAAATAAGATGATGGATATTGAATATTACCTGTATTTAAATAGAGTAGGTCTGTATGCTGTGCAGAAATTTTTTTTTTCTACAAGCGTGCGCTTTCAACCCTTTTCCCGCACGCATTTCAATTCGTAAAGAGTCACATTGCCAAACAGTGCGGGAAAAACCCCTGCTATTCCATTTCCGCACGCTTTTGCGTGCGGTAATGGAATAGCGGGGATTTTTCCCGCACGCTTTTATTAGAGAATAAACTGAATAATGATATGTCTCTATGCACCGAACGCCACCGACGACGTTACTATGGAAACGACATGTGAATTAACATAATATGTCATTAGTATGAATTTATTTGAATATATCAAATCGAATTTCATCGGTGTGTTAAAACCTCCATTAAAATAAGCGCTTGTAGAAAAAATATTGTTCCTAACTCGTGCGGAAAGAGTCTTTCCCGCACTCAACTGCTTACCCGAACTCCGCTTCGCGTCGTTCGGGTAACGGCAGTTTCGTGCGGGAAAATATCTCTTTCCGCACTTGTTAGGAAAATAACTATTTTTTCACTCTGTTCAAAGTAATCTACTTTTGACATTCAAAAGTCATCAAAAATTATAGTTTCTAGCTACTTAGGCATGAAGAAGTTTTTTATTGTGAGTGACTATAAAATAAATGTACACAATTTTCACAAACAAAATATAGATCTTCTCAAATATATTCATTCTAAGAAGTTAATCACTATCCATTTTTGCAGAATGCTTATAAGAATATTTACTATTATTACTATAGGCAGTATAAAATGAACAAATCCCATTCGTTGATATTTTCGAATATTAAAGATTTATCAATTCTATCAATTGCTTATATCAAGTGTATGAACAAGGAGCACCCACATAAACTGTAGATAGTACAATATAAAATTTCATGTGAATAATAGAATGCCTAGAAATTCAGCAATGAATAAAATCCAAACATGATTCGTTTGTTGTGACTAGCATTCCATTGCGCCCATAAATTTATAATCTGTTTAAGATTTGAAAACATTTTGCTTTATAAATATGGCGAAAATAGAACTCATGGTAGGTACCCATGTCTGTAAGAAGTAATAATTTCATACAAATTCGAATTCCAACATTTTTTATTGTTTGAAAACAACATTTTGTTCATTTTTTATTTCGTCTGCGAACAATAAAAAAACATAATTAATTAACTTTCCTTGTCAATTTTCATTCGATATTATCACCATTTTGATTTACTTAATAATGAATTGTTTGTTCCTAATATATTTGTGGCATATATATATATATATATATATATATATATATATTTATATATATATATATATATATATATTTTATATATATATATATGTATATATATATATATGTATATATATATATATATATATATATGTTATATATATATATATATATATATATATATATATATATATATATATATACATAGATAAATACATATAACCAGCTCTCAAATTGTTTAATAATTCAAAATTATGGAAGAATTTTTCTTAATTATATGTGATATATGGACCTCACCCATTCTCAGACCACAAACATTAAAGCAGACAAAAACACGACTACAAGAAAATGGTTATCTTCAATTGAAAATAAACCAAATAACAAAAAAGAAAACTTATGAATTATACAACACAGAATAAACACCAAACATGAAAACAACAAAACATACAAATACACAACACTGCCATACATACCCTCACTATCACAAAGAATAAGCCACATACTGACACAATATGAAATAAAAATAGCCTATAAACCACAAAACCAGGTAAAGCAACTTTACACAAAACTCAAAAGCAAAACACCTATAATGGACAAGACACACACAGTATATGAAATCCCATGCAACAACTGTAATAAGACATTTAGGTCAAACAAAGCAACACTTGAAGGAAATAATTAAGTTTCAACTACGACAAAACTAGAATTCTGGCAACATAAACTAAAACAAAGAAAAGAGAAATTCTAGAAATGATTCATATCCGGAAAAATCTACAAAATGTAATCAACAACCGTTCAGACGTGAATAATTTGAGCACCGTGTATTCCCAAATATTATAAAAGAAAGGCGCATAGCGCGAAGACAAGTGAAACGAATATGACTCGACACCTGTTTCGGATTCATAAACCAGTCGTCCACACGAGCTGGAAATTAACACAGCTAAAGAAAAGAAAACGAAACGATCCGTAGTGAGGTACATTTTCAATATCACCCTTTTTTTTTCAACAAGCTATAAATTATATTTTATCTTACAGACTCCTGATAAAACTCTTGTAGAAGGCTCCAAAAATAGAGCCAAAACGTTGAGAAAATTAATTTAAATTTTATTAGTCATTTAATATATATTATACCACGAAAAATCCAACAATCTATAATATACAGATACAGAACCAACCCAAAGGAATAAATATATATATATATATATATATATATATATATATATATATATATATATATAAATATATATATATATATATATATATATATATATATATATATATATATATATATATATATATATATATATATATATATATATATATATATATATATATATATATATATATATATATATATATTATATATATATATATATATATATATATATATATATATATATATATATATACATATACAGTGGTTTCATGATGAAAGGAACAAATTCATTAAAAAATTAGGTTTCTATTTCATGTTAAAATCCTCGGACAGGTCGATTAGTATTTTTATTTGGGCATTTTTCGCAATAAAAATTTTGTATACAAGGTGTCTCATTCAAGAGCTATGGCTTTGTCATTAGTTTTTTTAAAGGTAATACCCTGTATATTATTTCACTTTACAATTCTACGATAAATTCTTATTACTTTTTGTGAACATACCATATGCCTCAACTCGATGGATTGCCAGAAACGGAGATAGTGGGTAATGAGAGGTACGATATGAAAACACACAAATGTAATTACTAATTTAATTTTTACATATGTTCAATCTGTTGTCCGTTTACTTCGAGACATTTTTGAAGTCGATTCAATGTTTCCCGTTGCACATTTTTAATTACTTCTGGACTGATTAGTCTTATTTCCTGCCTGATTCTCTCTTTTAGATCATCAATATTATTTGGTCTATTCAAATAAACTTTAGACTTCAAATAACCCCATAAGAAAAAATCCAATGGGGTTATGTCCGGTGATCTTGGCGGCCACTCAATCGGACCTCTCCGTCCTATCCATCTGTTGGGAAAAGTTGCATCAAGAAATTGTCGAACAGCGATTGAATAGTGAGGAGGTGCCCCATCTTGTTGAAACCATATCTCGTTATTAGGTATGTCAGGATCTTGTGGGTTAGGAAACAAAACAGCTAAAGCCGGAATGAGTTCGAACTGGAGAAAGTTCAAGTAGTCCTCTCCGTTTAGTGTTCCTTCAAAAAAATAGGGACCAACTATACGATTTCGAACAATCGCTGCCCATGTATTAATTTTTTGAGGCCGCTGTGTGTGGCATTCTTGCATCCAATGAGGATTCTCGGTCGCCCAATACCTACAGTTTTGTCTGTTGACGTGGCCATTTAAAGTAAAGGTGGCTTCATCAGAAAAAATTATGTTTGTAATGAAATTTAGATGTTGATTATGAATTTCAAGAATCTGCTCACAAAACTGTACTCTGCGGTCAAAATCGTCTTCTAATAATTCATGTACCAGCTTAATTTTATAGGGATGATACTTATTTACCTTAAGTATTTTATGCACGGACCCTACTGATAAATTGAAATTATTGGAAATTGTAGTAATGGATGTATGAGGGTTATCTTGGGTTTCTAGTAGAACGTTCAGCACTGTTTCTTCAGATACTCTCGGTGGTCTTCCTTTAGGTAAATCTCTAACGTGGCCGTATCTCCTGAATTTTGATTCAATTTTGCTGACTGTCGATCTAGTAATTGGCGGACGATCAGGATGATTTTCATTGAATAGATTGCAGACTTCTTCTTGTGAACGCACCCTATCTCCAAAACCAATCATCATAAGTACGTTCAATACGTTCTCTCTCAAGTAATTGCATTTTCTTAAACAATGAAGTAGTGTAGTGCCTGGAGCGTTAAAAACGTGAAAGCTGCGGACTATACAGCACCAGTGAATGAATTCAGATGGTACATGTGAAATTTCATTCTTCAGATTTAATGACAATGTTTACCTAAATTTTTTTTTGTACTTTTAATCCACATTTTAAATCTCCAGGTGCTCCACTATCTCCGTTATAATCTGGGAATCCATCAAGTTGAGGCATATGGTATGTTCACAAAAAGTGATAAGAATTTATCGTAGAATTGTAAAGTGAAATAATATACAGGGTATTACCTTTAAAAAAACTAATGACAAAGCCATAGCTCTTGAATGAGACACCCTGTATACAAAATTTTTATTGCGAAAATTGCCCAAATAAAAATACTAATCGACCTGTCCGAGGATTTTAACATGAAATAGAAACCTAATTTTTTAATGAATTTGTTCCTTTCATCATGAAAGCACTGTATATATATATACATACATACATATTATATATATATACATACATATTATATATATATATATATATATATATATATATATATATATATATATATATATATATATATATTATATATATATATATATAAATATATATAAATAAATATATATATATATATATATATATATATATATATATATATATATATATATATATATATATATATATATATATATATATATATATATATATATATCAATCACGCCACATTTCAATTTCGTTCGAATATTATCTCGACTTGCTTCAGTAGACCTTGCACATTGCGAATTTTTTTCATAAAACTATATTTTAGTTTATATTTCGGTTTATTATTGAAGTGTGGTTCTTCAGTAATCAGTATGCGATGCATTTGGCGATTTTTTTTTTTCAATGAATAAAGTCAAATTTTATTTGAGTTTGTTATAGAAGCGTGGTTTTATAAAGCCATAATTTATAACGTTAAAACAATTTGTACAAATAAAAAAAACTTGAAGTCATACTTGGTCAATAATAAAGAAAAATCTAACATCGGAGAAAACAGTGGTGTTCACAAAATATTTTGCGACGAATGTCCTGCTTTCTTTATTGGACAAACAGGAAGGAATATAAACATTCGTGTTGAAGAACATAAAAAGTCAATATTACAAAATAAAAATACCACTGGCTTCTCCGAACATTGTATAAAATTTAATAATTTCCTGGATTTCAACAAAACCCAATTGTAACATTCAGGTAACAAAGGAAAGCGCCTTGACCTTCTTGAAATTCTCGAAATAAGTTCCGCCCATAATAGTAAATTAAACAAACAAACGAACAAATTGATTTTCAGGTATCACCTTTGCTCTTGTCTGTTTTATAAAATAAGATGTAATACTCTCCTGTAGTCAGTCTTGATAACGAGTTCATAACTCGAAACATGTCGACTATTCTTTACTGCTAAATACAGTATCTAAATATTTTATTCTAAAGTTTATACTTTATTCTATAAAATAAGTAGTTGACCAAAGCGAACCATATAAACAGAAAATAGACACACAAGGTAAGAATAGCAACACTGAATTACACCTTATATAATCATATTTTTTTTAACTCTCCTACCTGAAAAATTCAGAAAACTTTATACGGGTTGGTACGTTATTTTGTCTTCGAACTCATTTTTTCATTGAAGTAAGTTCAGCATGTCGTTGGTCGAGTATTATAATGTTCTATCAGCACTTTTGGCGCGAAACGAGTTAAAAGCAGATTTAAACTTCCCGGTGGCATATTGTTCTATCAAATAAGACTCCTGCTGACTTTTATACACGTATAAGGATTTAAACGCAATATTATATTGTTCTAACTGTAAAATTTAAAAATTGCCTAGAGTTATGATGTTCTTTCAGCGTTAATCAATAGGAGCGCGAATTTTCTGCTGTTAGAACATTATAACCTACATGTTGATAAATTTCATCACGTGTGTTTACCTCTCTTGAAGTTTGTTGAAACTTTAGTTGTTATTTGTTCATTAAGTGGTTTAAACTATTGTATGAAATGGATATATTCGAGGTATGTTGTATTGCTTATATTCTCGTTTCGTGCATTAGTTTTGTAAAATTGTAATTTGGAATATCGAATGAAAATCTCAGATCTCACTGAAGATGAGAAAGCACATTTTGAAAAATAGCGCATTTCTAAAGAAGAAACCATGTCAAAACGGAACCACGATCGGGAAAATAATGACAGGGAGACTGCTATTATTTGCTTTGACATGGAAAATGTGTTTGTTTTACCAAAAGCTAACATATCATGCTTCTTCTATTCAAAAAAACTAAACACTTATATTCTAACTGCTCACTGCAACATTAATGAGCGTGCTTACTGTGCGATATGGTGTGAGGGTACTCATGGACGTAAAGGGAATGATATTGCATCTGCATTGGCATGTCTTCTAGAAAAGGTACTAATAGATCTTCCTTCAATTGGAAAAATTGTATTGTGGTCTGACTCATGTGTTCCACAAAACCGGAATTCAAAATAATGTCCATGGCAATACTAGAGTTTTTCCAGGAGCATCCGAATATTGAATTTATAACTCAAAAATTTTGTGAACCCGGCCATAGTTCTATTCAGGAGATAGATGATGTTCACAGCCAAATTGAACGAAAACTTGGAAATCTGGAAATATTTAGCCCTTTAGGCTTTTTAAGATTGTTACCAACGGTAAACAGGAAAAATCCATTCAAAGTATTTTATATGAGAGTATCTGATTTTAAAGATTATCAGAAAGCAGCTGAAACTCTACATTTTAAAGGCGTGCCTTTTTCTTCAGTGAAACAGTTAAGATACGATTCTACTCTTATATATATCACCTTCAATATAAACTTCAGCACACTGGTTCTTTCACCGAAATTTCTGTCTTAAGTAAACAGCTATCTGTACGAAAAGTCATAGCTTCTCGACTACATGTAGAGGCATGCAGTGATTCTAAAAAATGCTTATTACCATTCGACAAGGTTGTGCATCTTAAAAAACTCTTTAAATTTATGCCTCTTGTTGATACGTAGTTTATTTCCACGTTCTTTAAACAATGATGGGAAAGTTTTTGCTTCTTCACTATCTAAACAAAAGAAAAGGGATACAAAAGTCAAAGATATGAGTAATCCTCAGCCTTTTACGTCACGTAGAACTATTTAAACAAAAAATAGTGTATCTCCGCCAGATATAAGAAAATGTATGTATAACTATAATATATTTGGCGGTTTTTGTTGAATAGTTTATAATGTTTTTAAGTTTATATTAAAATTAGTTATTCTTTTCAATAGGACATTAAAATTCGTTTCTATTAGAACATAATAGTTCATTTTCCGAAATTTATGATTTTTGATTAAAGTTTTTTTGTTCTAATAGCAATTTTAATTTTTTTCAAAATGGCTTTTCAAAGTAAGATACACTTAAAAAAATTAAACTTACAACCTATTTGCTTTTATTTGCTCCTAACAAATATAAAAAATACAATATATTATACTTGTTTCATTTTACGGTCAAAATACAAAAACCAATTTTTTCAATCGACGTTTTCAGCGAAAAGTAAAAATTGCTCATAGAACATTATCATACTCGACCAACGATGTGTTTAATATCCCATTACATACCTAGTTGGTTCATCTTATTCAAGAATTCAATACATTATTAATATATTTCACTTGATAGATGGTGTGCCGATTAGAAATGAGTTTATGGATTCAATTTCCGCCACAAACCAGAATATCAACTAGCTGATCTCATTAAAAATTTCGAACAGCATATCCACCTGCAATAACTGAACTGTTCACATAAATTCACGGTTTAATAAAGTTTTCAAACTTATTGTTACGAATTCGGGTTCTCTAGGATGATTTCCAATAACTAACTAAATTTAATTAATAAACAAATCGGTATTTATTTACTAAACAATAACTTTAAAATAACCACACTTTTCAATAACTGTCACTACTTCAAAACACAAGCTTCGTTCTTCTTTTAATAACACGGTAATTCACTGTAAACTAACTGTAGACTAAATGTAGACTCTCTCGTCTCTTCTATGGTCGCTTTTATATGTCTTGTCATTTCTTCGAGAAGCTTCCAGAATGTTCCAGTCTTCGAATTAAGAGGGCGGTTACTTCAACGTTCATCGAATATTCCAGAGAACACAGAGTCGGCTTTAGACATTTTTTCGTAACACTGCCCCCTCTTAAGTTTGATCGTCCCGATCAAATCTTCTGATACACCTCCACCGTGATACTTTGCTAGCCTATCTAAATGTACAACTTTTAGGCTTCGTCCTAGGAGTGCGTTGGATTCGGTAGACAACATCATTTATCCTCTTTTGTGACTTTATAGGCTCCTTCCAATTCTGGCTCAATTTAGGTGATAACCCTTTCTTTCGCTGGGGATTGTACAACCATACTAATCTCCTTCTTTGAATCCGGCTGAGTTCGCCCTCAAATCATACCTGGTCTTCATTCTGTCAGTACTAGCATCTATCTTATCCCGGACGTGCTCATGGATCTTTCTTAGGTGGCAGTCTCAATTCATCTGCATAAGTCTTTTACTTCCACTGGTGTATCTTCGGGAGTACCGAATAGCAAATCACATGGCAAACGTAATTCTCTACCAAAGAGTATCTTTGCTGGAGTATGACCTGTGGAAATCATGAACCGATCCTCGATAAGCCATCAGCAGTACTGGCAAATGCCTGTCCCAATCCTTTTGGTGATCAGCCACAACCTTCGACAGATATTGTTCCATGGTGCGATTGAATCTTTCCACCATTCCATCAGACTGTGGATGTAATGGAGTGGTTCTGGTCTCTTTCGGTGTATGTTCAATATCTCCATCACTTTCTTAAAACTTCGCTTTTCGAAGTTTCGTCCCTGGTCTGAGTGTAATTCCAGTGGAACTCCGTATCGGGATATGAACTGATCTAGCCAGTACACGTGCCACAGTCTCAGTCTCTTGGTTCGGAAAGAGCAATAGGCTTCAGGCCACTTGCTAAAGTAATTCCATGACAAAACAGAATGTTGATTTATTCCATCGTTAGAAAGTTGGAAAAGGCCCGGCAACATCAATAGCAATTCTCTCAAATGGAAGCCCTACGTTGTATTTCTCCATTTTTTTCCATGAGTTCTCTTTGAGGGTCCCTTAGTGGCTGCACATGTTGGGACACTTTTCTGCACCAAAGCTTCTACGTCATCACGGCAGTAGACCGCAATAAAATCTTTCCTTATCCTTTGCAATTGTCTTATTCACGCCAAAAATGGGCCCGCTGAGCTTCCACCGTGGATTTCCTGTAGAGTTCTTGCACTTTGCTGGTTGGTAGCCACTAAGAGGGTTTTGATTTCTTTACCATCCGGACTTTCCCATTTCCTCTTGAGTAACCCATTTTCAAGAATTAAGGAATCCCATTGGCGCCCACAGTGCCTTATTCGTTTTAGCGCTCATTGTTGAAATATCTTGCTCCAAGGTGGGTCTACGGTCGAGTCTTTTCCAATCTCTGAGATGCTTTATTTTCAGGATCTTGTTCCTCTGGTGCCTCAATTAAATTTCTTTCTGTCGTCGCATGCCCTGTTTCAAATCGGATGGTAGTTCTCCTTAAATCGATTATTCCTTCTTTCATTTCAATTTTCTTGCAGTGTCGACATTCTTCTTGCTTTGCAATGGTCCGTCTGGATAAAGCATCAGCACATTATTATGGATTTTTCCTCGTCGATGGTTCTATTTTGCAGGTCATATTGTTGCAGTTTTTCTATCCATCTTGCGATTTTGGCCCTCTGAATCTTCATCTGCAATAACCATTTGAGTGCTGCATGGTCAGTCCCGAACCAAAAATCTTCTTCCATAAAGGTACTTGTGAAAATGCTCTATGGGATTTTATCAGAGCTAACAATTCCTTTCGAGTAACGCAAATAGTTTCTTTCTGATTTGTTGAAAGTTTTGCTGTAATATTCGATGACTCTTTCTTCGCCTCCTTGTACTTGTGACAAAACAGACCCAATGCCCATATTGCTAGCATCCGTATCTAGAATAAATAGTTCCCGTAGTCTGTGGATACGACAAAATAGGGCTTGAGCAAAGTGGCAGCTTTAAGTTGTCGAAATGCTCTGCCTCGCACATCTCTCTTGTCCAGTTGAAGGTGGGCCTTTTATTTTCAGTCAGTTTATGTAATGGTTTAGGCTATATCAGCAAACTTATCTACAAATCTCCGATAATAGGTACATAGTCCTAGAAAACTTCTAACCTCATGTTTGTCTTTCGGTCTTGGCCATTCTCTTACTCTGCTTCGACCTTATCCTCTGATGTATGTATTCCGCTAGATGATATCGTATATATGTCCTAGAAAAATGTACTGATTTTGAAAATAGGCAACACTTTTTGTATAGTTCAATTTCAAATGAGCATTCCTAAATCTGCTGAAAATTTCTTTCAAATTTTTCAAGTGGGTCTTCGAAGGATGCTCGCCATAACCATCACATCATCTAGGTTATACTAAACAGGTTTTCCAAGTTAATCCTTTCAGAACCAATTCCATCAGTCGTTCAAACGTTGCCGGTGCATTGCATAACCCAAAAGGCATAACATTGAATTGGTACAATCCACTTCCAGTTGAGAATGGCAGTTTTCTCTTTATCATCAGGGTGGATCTTTACTTGCAGTATCCACTCTTTTAGATCTAATGTCGAAAACCACTTCGACCCCGACAGTGTGTTGTTAAACGTGTCATCTATTCTGGGTAGTGGATAGCTATCTTCTTGGTAACATCATTTAAGTTTCCGGATAATCGACACAAAATCTTGTTGTCCCATCCTTCTTCTTAACTAGGAACAACAGGTGCTGACCATGGACTTGATGGACTCTTCTATGACTCCCTTCTCCTTCATGGATTTGATTAATTCAGCTACTTCTGATTGTTTAAGCTAATGGAAGTCTTCGAGGAGCTTGTCGTATAGGGTGGGCATTCCCTGTGTCGATGCCGGTGGCAACTAAACCAGTTTCCTTCGAGTTCTTGGTCTTCAAAGAGGTCGCTTTTCTTCGTGGATAAATTTTCGAGCCAATTTTAAACTGTTCTGATGATAAATGTTTCCATGAACTCTCCAATTTAGTGAAATCAACATACTTTTTCTTAGTTTCCTGTATATCAGCTGGTTCCTCACATCGAGCTATCCACGACACTGGTTCCAATGTAGCCACTGTTTTTCCTTGTTCAATATTTAGCTGTTCGTTACTAATATTAGCTACTCTTACAGGGATGTTTCGTTTTGTCAGAGATAAAGTCCTAGCCGTTAAAAATGTACAGTCTAATTTAGGTTCAATGAGGTCCAACACACCACCCCAGGATCGTGTTCTGGTCTTACATAGATAATATGCTCTGAGCAAGCAGGTATCTTATAGGCTTGAATTGTTTTCAGACTTACTTGATTTTCATTGGAGCCATAAGTTTGGAATGAATTCCTCATTTCCAATCTTTAAAATTCCAGTATTCTTCTCGTAAACTAATCCATATTTTTTTCACAACGTCCATACCCAAAATAAACTCATCAGTAATGTCTGCTACAAGAACTTTATGTGGGATCTGCAATCTTCCCCCAATTTCCAATAAAATATCAGCTTCTCTCCACGAATATAGCTCCTTTGACCAGTTGCTGTCTTCAGAGTTATATTGTACCTCATTGGAGTAATTTTAGATGTTGGTAATATATCAGGCCTAACTAATGATACTTCAGCGGCCAGTATCAACAATTACCTTCACAGGTTGTCCTGAGATTGAGCCATTAACTGATAAGCTTCCACCTGCAATGCTTCTAATGAAGAACGGTCCTGGGGGCTGTCACTTCCGCCAGTCAGAGTTTGCCCCTTTAACTCTGACTGGTGGTAGTTTTCCTGATTCCTCCTAGGTGCTGGTGAGGATGATCTTCCTCTGTTTCGGTTTATCATCTCTGCCTCTGTTCATTCTGGAGACGACATTCTCTACTAGTGTGGTCCATTATTTTTCCACACGAGTAACATTCACCCTTAAAAGATACTCGGTTCTTTTCAAAGGAAGAAATGAGTTTGTCTAACCGTTCTAATATATCCACTCCAAGTGTTTTATTTTCCTCTACTTCCAACTTTTTCGAGCTCTGTGTGTTGCTCGTTTTTAATTACAAAGATGTTAGTTTTTGCTGTTTCAAATTTCCAGAGCCCTCACTAAAGCATCATTTCCCTGTTCTTGGTCTCAAAATTTTCAGAGATGTTTGAATGCAGGTCGGTGTCCTTTTAACCCATTCTACAAAAAGATTATGACACTCAATTGCTCAAGGATATCATCTGGAGCCATTGGGTAGGCTAACCGAGTCAACTTTTCTACTTCGGCCTGAAATTCTTTGTAGTGATTCATTTGCCAATTGATGCCTACCTTCTAATTGGGCCTGATACAACATTTCTTTATGATCATCAAGCTTATATCTCAACTCTGAGGGATTTTATTAGAGTTATGGTAATTCTTCCTGCTCTTTTACTGACAATTTTTGTAACAGTTCTGCAGCTTTACCTCTGAGGGACAAACCAGTTCTACTGCTTGTCATGTTTCATCTGTCCCAACCATTAGCTTGGGCTGCTGCTTCAAACTGTCGTTTGAATATTGGCCAGGAAGAATCCCTCCATCAAAAAGTAGGTGGCTTCGAAACTTTCTGTCTGGGGACTGGATTTCGACATTACTTTTGATTCATTTCTTTCCACTGTAGATATTCGCTTTTCTAAATCTTTCAATACGGCTGTGATTCACGTTCTTTCTAAATTATGCAATTGCTCCTCCAGGTCTTCCTTCACATGAACTATTTCTTCAGTTATTTCACCTCTCAATTTCTTCATTAATCCTCCTTCCTACGTTTGTCGAGGTCTTCCAGGATTTTCTGTAAATCTTTGTAATTCATCTAATTTTTCTTGCTCTCGACGTTTTTGTTTTTCTACATTTCTCCCGTTCTCGGACTTTTCTGCTCTTTCCAATTCTCCTGTTCTCGACCGTTTCTTCTGCTCTTCCCATTTCTCCTGTTCTCGACGTTTCTGCTCTTCCAATTCTTCTCCTGTTCTCGACGTTTCTGCTCTTCCAATTTTCTCCTGTTCTCGGACACATTTCTGCTCCCGTTGACGTTGTTTCCTCTTGTCGGCGAGTTTTTGCATTATTTTTTTTCCATCATCGATTCCGATTTTCTGGTTAATTGGGCATCCCCACACTTCTGACACCAGTTGTTTACGGAATTCGGGTTCTCTAGGATGATTTCCAATAACTAACTAATTTAATTAATAAACAAATCGGTATTTATTTACTAAACAATAACTTTTTAAAATAACCACACTTTTCAATAACTGTCACTACTGTCAAACACAAGCTTCCGTTCTTTCTTTAATAACACGGTAATTCACTGTAAACTAAACTGTAGACTGAATGTAGACTCTCTCGTCTCTTCTATGGTCGCTTTTATATGTCTTGTCATTTCTTCGAGAAGCTTCCAGAATGTTCCAGTCTTCGAATTAAGAGGGCGGTTACTTCAACGTTCATCGAATATTCCAGAGAACACAGAGTCGGCTTTAGACATTTTCGTAACATTATCATATTACTTGTAGTTGTATCGAAGATTCTGTACTTGATAAATGTCTGTTTCGTACCTTTGAAATATGAGTATTCATGAAGGATAATGATTAAAGTTATTTGTACTTGTTATGTGAAGAGGACAAATCAAAATTCTCAAAATGAACAATGGAATCCAATTACATTGAATATTTACAGAGGTATTTGAAAAATTTTCGAAATAGTTGCATTTATCTGCATAATTTCAGTATGCCTTTACCTGTTCGCTTCGTCAAGACGAAAATTACAAATGATGATGAGAAAAGTTGCGTTTCCTAATAACCAATCTTAATACATTGACAGTATTGCCAAATTGTTTTTACTTTTAGAAATATTCAGGAAAATATGAAAAACGCCAAAAATTATTTCTCTTCATAGCTTGATGACTATTGACCTGAGCAAAAAATTATATGTATGAAAAAAACTTGTGTTGCCGGTTTTCTAAATTGACGTTAAACAATTGAGATATCTTTACCAACTAACTTTTTTTGAATACGGACCTGGATTTATTATTTAATTTTTTGAGAGAAAATTCAATTTCCTACACAACTATGCATTACATGAATATGGTTTCTTACGTTTCTACCCAGAAAATCCATCCTCAGGACATAGAAGAAAAAATTACTTAGTACGGCCCTGTTTTTTGGAATAAATTTTATTAGTAAGCAAAAGTAACAAAACTTTTAATAGTTTCATTCAATAGAAACTCAACATTTTCGAATAAAATAACACAGAAACGCTTAATTCGTTTTTGTGCAAAGTTTGAAACAAACAAAAACAAAAAAGGAACTATTCAGGAAAATGCAATTATAATAAGTGTTGAAAACGACCAGCGTTATGTCGTAAATATTTTTGGGAACGTTCAATAACATGTCTTTGAATTCTATTCAACATTCTAGGAGTAATTTCGTTACATGCCTGTCGAATTTTTATAATTAGGTGATCTAAATTCTGAGGTGTAGTTCGATACACCCTATCTTTAATAAAGCCCCAAATGGAAAAATCCATTGGAGTAATATCAGGTGATCTCGCTGGCCATTTTATAGGTCCGTTATTGCCAATCCATCTATTAGGTTTAAAGTTGTTTAATAACCTTACACATCGACGGTCGCGATGTGCTGGAGCACCATCATGTTGGAAGTACTTAAAATGTCGAAGAACATCTAACGGAAGGTCATCTAAAAGATCTTGAAGTGAAATAGATAAAAAGTGAAGGTAGGTTAACCCAGTCAAATTTTGTTGAAAGAAGTACGGGCCCACCACTTTTCGGTCTAATATCCCGAGCCACACATTTATACCGAACCTTTCCTGGAAAGCGGTTTCTCGGTAAAAGTGTTCATTACTTTCAGTCCATCGGTAATGTATATTGCGATTAAACCATTCATTATTGCAAAATCGACTTTCGTCCGACCATAAAATTTTTTGCAAATGTTGGGGTCTTGCCTTTGACGCCTTAAAAGCCAACGGCAAAATATCCTCCTTTTTGCATAGTCAGTTGCCCTCAAATGCTGCACTTTTCTACAGCGGTAGTGTCTAAATCTATTGCGATGTAGTACTTTTTTTGCCGAATCTTTTGATACACCAGTTTCTCTTTCTATTTCCCTTAGGGAAACTTCACCGCTACTAACATTTTTGTAATGTACATATCCTAAAAAAATATTGTTGAGTACTATTAAAAATATAAGTTATAATTAAAGAAAAAATGAATACCTAATACGTTGGTCTCATCCTCTCCCCCTTTCAATGTAACAGTACAATTTCGTTTTTGTGGCTTATTAAAAGACCCGTGCTCCCGCATTCTCCTTTCTACTCTTGCAAATATTTTCGGGTTGGGTATTCTTCTTGCCGGGTACAAATTTTGATACATCTGAACAACGTTAGTAGCATTACGAAATGACCTCGCATAAACAAATATCATATCTGTCTTTTCATAATTTGAAAACTCCATTTTACATAAGCAGAAATTGTAAGACAACACAGTTTGTAATAAAATGACATAAAATAAGTTTGACACACAAGTATCTGTTGATTTTCCAATTGTTTTCAAAGCCAACTTTAGGAAAGACGTCTCAGTAATACATATTATATTACAGTAGGTGGTAAGCTTTGATGTTTTACCTTATTTAAGGGAGAACTCGGATGGACTTACCATATATTTGTGTTACTACTTACTGAGCAATACTTTTTTGGAAGTCTTACAATACAGAAATATTAACAACGGGAGTATTTCTCCAGAGAAACCCAGTGTTAAAGTTATGGTATAAATAATATGAAGTAGTAATAAATTTATGTATTTTCCTTCAGTTAATTTTCTCCATCTCTTTAAAACTTATTCAAGGGATCAAATATTTTAATGCATGAAAAGTATGCCATAAAAACAGGGCCGTACCAATTAATTTTTTCTTCAATTTCCGGAGGATGGATTTTCTGAATAGGAACGTAGGAACCATATTCGTGTAATACATGGTTGTGTAGGAAATGGAATTTCTTCTCAAAATATAAAATAATAAATCCAGGTCCGTATTCAAAAAAAGTAAGTAGGTAGTGATATCTCAAATCTTAAAAGTCAATTTGAAAAACCAGCAACACTGTTGTGTAGAGAATAAAAAACAGGGTTTTTTTCAAGAAAGTTTTTTTTCTCAGGTCAGCAGTTTTCGAGCTATTGAGAGAAATAATATTTAACGTTTTCCATGTTTTCCCGAATATTTCTGAAAATAAGAACAATTTGGCAACACTGCTAACGTACTAAGATTGGTCATCAGGAAACGCAACTTTTCTCTAATTTAACCGACTTTGTAACTCTTATGGTTTCGGAGATAGCAATAGTGGCACACGCTATTTAAGACACCCTGTATATATATATATATATATATATATATATATATATATATATATATATATATATATATATATATATATATATATATATATATATATATATATATATATATATATATATATATATATATATATATATATATATATATATATATTTATATATATATATATATATATATATATATATATATATATATATATATATATATATATATATATATATATATATATATATATTATTATTATTATTATTATTATTATTTATTTGAATTATTGTTGCCTGTGAACTATTTTGAACTTTTTGAAAATTATTAGCAATAACACGCTTGGTGAATCTCAAAAAACTCGATTTTATTAAAAAGTTTACTTTTCGCCACGACATTCGTGGCTTTTTCTAAACTTTTGAAATATTGAAATTTCTTCGACATTCATTGATTTGAAAAAATTTGAATAGTTAAAAAAGACTACTATGTTTCATCAAAATGTTTTCGGCTGTGGCCGTTCTCTGTTATTTATTACGTGCTATTCAGTCCTATATTAACATTCAAATCTGTTATTATTAGATGGTAAGGGAAACCACTGAAACCTTTACTCACGTAATGTTCGAAATAGGTTCAAATTATTTTGATTTTGAAAAATCAAAGAATAGGGTACTATTCGAATCTCAAAAATCGAGTTTTTTGAGATTTACAAGCCTGTTTTTGCTAATAATTGCCAAAGAGTTATATATATATATATATATATATATATATATATATATATATATATATATATATATATATATATATATATATATATATACTGAATTTAGTACAACTTGACTGGACAAAATCGACAAGTATATTAATGAATTATGAAACGTTTTTTATCTATTTTTGTGGGTTATATTAATTAAATTATTCTAGCTAAATAATTTTATTATGGTTAGCTATAATATGGTTTTACAGCCTTCTTCAATCGTTGTTTTATTTATTCATATATACTAATATTTACAATCATTAAAAAAAAGGATGTTTCTCCTATCTAGGGGGAGAATGCTGCTGCAGCCGACGTGCGTTATAATTTTACTTGAGGTTCAGTCCAATGTCTCATAACTATAAGGATACCTTTGTCATTTATGGTATATAAATATCGGTCCAGGTAATTAAAAGTGTTATGTAAATTCGGTCGAAGGTTTGAGGATTCGTTTTCATTTAAGAAGTATATTCGGTCTAATGAAGCGGATTTAATAAAATCTTAAAATATTTTTTCTAAGTGATACCTTTCTTCATTAAACCAAAATCAAACTCAATATACATACAGCCTGAATATATTACATATTATTACTTAAAACCTATAGCTCAAAACATACTAATTATATTTTTTTCGAGAGCTTTGAGGTGATTTAATAAAGTTCAATATAGAAATATTTCTACAGAAAAGCATATTATTTGGAATATTAGAAAAAAAAATTTTTTAAATATGCGTCCATCTGAGATTCTTTTAATTTTTCTGTAAGAATGAATATCGATGTGCGACAAGAGTAAAAAAAAATTCAATTTTGAATAATATAAATCAGGTGCTATGTAGTAGATAGAGACTCTAACAAATAGTCCACGTATTTATCTAACTATTTCTTGATTCTGAGATTTATATCCGTATATTCAATGCCTCTGGTAAATTTTGTTGAAAGGATGCTTTCTATTATTTTGGAAGGTTTCTCTAATATATCCCCTGGGCTTTTCGCTGCTTGTATGCAGTTGTGACTACTTCTCTCTGCAAATAACTTCTGATTCATGATTGTGAGTTAGCATACTCAGTACAGTTACTGTAAATACGGCACCAACAGTATAAAATTTAGCTGAATGTCCAACGCATTACACCACTCTTTAATAAATTTTATTTATAAAATGAAAATACTTATATAACAATTGCAATTTTAATCTCAGATTGCTTGAAAATGTACCACAGTATGATAAACAGAGTTCATTTCAGTGTTGCATATTTCTATCGTTGGATAGACCTTAAAGGTGTGATTAAGTCTAAGTATTTTATTTGATAGCTATTCCATATATCTTCATGACACATTGATTCATGGTGTACTGGACAAAATGCTAATATTTTTCAGTTAATTGTGATTTATTTTCCATTCAATTCTTGAGGAATTGAATTTCCTTTTATGCCTGGTTGTGTAACAGAAAAATATCTTTGTTTTTTTTATATAGTATGGAAACATATTTTTCATTCCAAGTGCGTCAAATATTCAATCCATTTGTAAACCTCCGTCATGTTATCCTGGAGATAAGAAAGGTATTTTATCAACCGCCTGTGGTCTACACGGTTGAGGAAAAGGTCCAGGGCACATACCATATGGCACAGGGTTCGACTCCTAGGTGAAATATAGATGTTGTGAATGTTCATAGTGGTTATATTTACTGCGTAAGGTCAACAGTTTATACAAGTCCATTAGAGTAGACGGTGGAAAACATGAAATACTCGCCTGTGTTTGATTATCAAAAAAAAAGAAAGATATTTCAAAAATAAATGACCTTACTTCAATCCCACCTGTAACCTAGCTTAGAAACGAAGAAGTCATATTAGTTAAGTTATAAACTCGCCTGTAAAAGAAAGATATTTCAAAAATAAATGACCTTACTTCAATCCCACCTGTAACCTAGCTTAGAAACGAAGAAGTCATATTAGTTAAGAAATAAACTCGCCTGTATAAAATACTACAACAAAATAATTATCAAGATGAAGTACATATTGAAATCATTAATTTCAGAATAACTTACTATCAAACATCAGGAAACATGATAATCAGACATGTTATCAATATACTTATACCTATCAACATTCTTTCTGAAGGATATTGAAATATCGATTATCTTATTATTTCACTATTTTTGTATTCCTCTATTTTTATGTTTATTAGTTTTTGTTTGTTACTAGTGACTAGACCTTTGTTTATATCAGATTTAGTGAAGCTTTGAATTTTTATATTCGTATCAATCTGCAAAGTTAAAAGAACATCTATAGTAATGAATATTGACTGTATAGAAAGTGACCACATTTTCATTCGGACAAAGCGGGACAAAAGGGATGAAATGAAAATTATAATTTAGCTATAATTTTAAAGAAATTTATTGTATCCATTGATATGCATATATGAAAATTATTTGTTATTGGTAACTATAAAAATATTTGTAAAAAACAATAATTCGAATATTATGATTTTTAATTATTTTTTGATTTAAAAAAGAAGTATGATTTTCTTGCATAGTCCTATTTTTGATCTGAGCGAATACTTTGAAACAGATTCAGATCATTTAGATAAATGTCGTGAAATTTCTAACATAAATTATATTGTACCCTTAGTATAGATTTTAAAGTTTTGATGTTCAACTGCGTTTTTTTAGTTCTCCATATTTTATTGATACTAACTAAAAAACACGTTATGTTGCTGCATTTGTTTTTGGGAGGGAGAGCGCGTAATCTACAATTTTTCAAAATATTGCGATAAGCAATATTACTACCCCGAGGCGAAGCTAAAGGGGTTATAGTCTCACGATAAAAAGTTGGTAACTGGCCCGATTTTAAAAATTCCAACGGATATCGATAAAACACATATGATTTCATTAGGGAATTTGAATTCCCAATTTTTACCAACGAAGAATAAAAAATTATAGTGTTTTTTAGATAGGCATTACGACATGCGCATGCGCCAAGGTACATTATATACATATTATGTACGATGTCCGACAAAACATGCGTCGAAGTGCTCTGTGTGCCACGGTAACCAAGCGACATTGATAGCTTAAGCTTGATTCTGCGTCTGTGTCTGCTTCCCATCCATAGAGATATCTCATCAATTTGATTCATAATTTGCAGCAAAATGAGCCGGGATAGGATATTCAAATTCGACAGTCAAACAATTTTTTTGCTAAATTTTCACGGATTTTATTCGTAATATCGACTTATTAATATATTTATTGCAATTTTCCTTCATTTCAGTCGTAATATCGACTTTCATTGTTATTTAATTTATATAATAGGTACATTCAAAAAATATTGACGACATGCACATGCGCCGGGGGTTTTATCATTCCTAGTGCTACGCAGTAGGGTATCCTTCATTTTTCTGTTCGAAATGAAGGAATAACTGCGTCCATTTTTGTCTGTTTCTGCACTTGCAGACAATCAACATTTAATTTTTTTCATCAGTAACATATATTTTTGAAACAATGGTTAAAAATAACAATTTACACATTTATTATAAAAAAATAACGCTTGACGCACGTTTCGGTGGAACTTCACCTTCTTCAGATACTAATGGCAAAGTAACTATGATTCTCTGTTATATCGTAAACAAGAAATTACAAATTATGTAGAAGGGGTAAATACAAAGATGGTTACAAATAATTATTAGAAAAGGAAAAACCAATTCTGAACTGCTAGTCAGGTAGTTCGGTAATTTTGAAAAGATTAAGAAGGGGGCTTGAAGTATGATCGATTTGGCTATTCAATAGGAGACCGGAATGCTTGTATTTATTTATCTGTAATGATTCTAAAAAATTAAGTTTAATTCCCTTACTTTCAGTATTTAATATTTTAATATCGAAATTGAATGTGTGATTTTCTTGGATTAAATGGTTTGCATAATATGAATCCGACTTCTGATTAACAAAGCTACGTTTGTGTTCTGAAATTCTAGTTTGAAAACTTCTGAAAGTTCTACCAATGAACAACTTATCACAATCGCCACAATTAATTTTATAAACTCCTGATTTATTATCTTTATGAACTTTGGATTTATTATTTTTCATATGATTTCCTAAATTATTACCGGTACGATGAGCAATGTTAATGTTGTGCTCAGATAAGAGAGATTTGAGTTTTTTACTTGAATTCCCGATGAAAGTGAGGCTGTTATATTTGATATTATTTTTAGTAAGGGGGTACACCTGGTTAATCGCAATATTATAGACAATATTATAGGCAATATTATAGACAATATGATAGATTAAAAGTTTTTCAAAAATGCGTTATTTTTTATAATAATTGTGTAAATTGTTATTTTTAACCATTGCTTCAATATATTTGTTAATTTACACCAAGTATCGGCCCAATCAATCCAAACATATATTTTTACCAATGACACCTCCTCAAAAAGGTAATTCTTGCAAATATCATTTTTCGGAAAATGGTTACTAGAATATTTTCAAAAATTTTGTCACATATTCCCATGAAAATCTTATTTTTTAATGTCACCCAATGAAAATTTTCAAAATCCTCGAATTGAATGCCCATTCCTCAATACCTATATTCGAAGGAGTTATCATATGCACTATAGTAATTAATGAATAGTAGTTTAAATGTTTTAACAGTACATTTGAAATAACAAATGCGGAAATTTTTTAAAAATCGATTTATTCTTGAAAATCGGCAGTGTGCGAGACTATCCTACAAAAAACGGGACTGTCCCGCCAAAAGTCGGGACGTGTGGTCACTTTACTGTAGAGTGAAAGCTTCTACAAAATTTCGAGATAAATGATTGGCATGTGTTAGAGCTTCTTTCAATTGTTCTAGATAACTCGGATCATAATTCTAGAGGAAATTTAGATTCTTTTGAAATATAAGTGAAGATCTGGTATCTGTTTGTTCTAAAGTTGTAGGAATCAACACAAACAGGAATAACGATGAATTGTGAACTCTGTGTAGTTCAGGTGTTAAGTATTCATAAACCCTTCTCTGAACAGAGGGAGGAGTGAGTCTTAATTACACTCTGATTATTATTCAGGTATTATACAAAGTTTGCACAAGCGAGTTCATTTGTCGGATTATGGAACTACAGTTCGCGAACTAGCGCGTTCTATTATATCACCTGGAAGGAGGTATAAATCCGCTGCCCGTAAATTTCATATATTGAGATTATAGTTGAATTTGAATTTCTAATACCCTGTTTACATGCAGCCACTGCCGCTACTACTTGCGCTGCCCACTGTTTACATGCTGAGACTGTTTACATGCTGCTCTACTTCAGTCAAGTCTCTAGCAATATATGACCTGAGCGGCAGCTCTCTATGTTTTAAATTAGCAGAAGTATATACAAAAGAAATGTGATAGAAAATGTTAGTACTAGAAAAGTATTTCATCCTTTCTAGTTTTGAAATTTATGAAATTAGAAAGAATTATTTCGACCAAAAAGACGTGAAGAAATCTACTAAATCTATAGTTTTTATTTCATTCTCACTCGCGTTTCATACTTTATGTCCCTCACGGTGCACCAGCTTTTATACCCCACTACCTATTTCACTCTACGTTAATTTTTGACACATTAATTACAATTTATTACACCTATTCCCAAATTTATTACAGTTGTAAAACTCAAGTCATGATGGTGTGGTGTAGAATTAGTCTAAAGCTGCACCACACTCATACCATATTAATTATTTTTGATACACAACTTTTAAGCAATTAATTACAATTAATTACAATAAATTACAACCATTTCCGGCCTCATTACAATTTCAAAAAATAGGTAGCGCATCGAAAAATTATGACATTAACAAATAAATATAAGGATATTCATTTATTTCAATATCCCACTCGGTTTTATGGATACAAAAATGGTCAGCAGGATTAAGAAAATAACAGAGATGCTGCAAGTGAGTGGGGTAGTGTAATAATTGATAAGAATTTTCACGAGACAAAAAACAATAGAATTATCGAAAATAAGGTAGAAATACAAGGTATTCAATTTATTACAGTACCCCACCCACCTGCAGCTTCTTCTTTATCATTTTCTTAATCCTGGTGACCATTTTTTCTATCGACAAAATCTAGTGGGCTATTGTAATAAATTGAAAACTCTGTATTTCTATCTTATTTTCGATAATTCTATTGTTTTTTTGTCTCGTGAAAGTTCTTTTCAATTATTACACTACCCCACTCACTTGCAGCTTCTATTTTATTATTTTCCCAGTCCTGCTGACCATTTTTTGTATCGACAAAACTGAGTAGGCTATTGTAATAAATTGAAAACTCTGTATTTCTATCTTATTTTTGATAATTCTATAATTTCTTTCTCGTGAAAATTCGTATAAATTATTACACTTGCTTCTTTGTTATTATTTTCTTAATCCTGCTGACCATTTTTTGTATCCATGAAACAGACTGGGCTATGGAAATGTATGATAATCCTTATATTTATTTTTTATTGTCATAATTTTGATGCGCTACCTATTTTTTGGAATTGAAATGAGGCCGGAAATGGTTGTAATTTATTGTAATTAATTGCAATTAATTACAATTAACAGAAAATTCTGAATCAAAAATAATTAATATGGTATGAGTTTGGTGCAGCTTAGGACTGATTCTACACCACACCCTCATAACTTGAGTTCTGTAACTGTAATAAATTTGGGAATAGGTGTAATAAATTGTAATTAATTTGTAAAAAATTGACGTAGAGTGAAATAGGGTATGGAGTATAAAAGCTCGTGAGGGACATTCATACTTTTTTAATAGTCTTGCATATTGTACTTTGTACTTTGAATACATTCAGAACTTATAAACTGAATACTGATAAATAATTTCATGATACCCGGAATTCAAGGACAGCATGTGAACAGTCGCAGCCACCGTGCTGGCTATCCTTTAACTTCCGTTCGAAATACCGCCATCGAAAAGACCGTACGGAAATGGCAAGGGCGTGAACAACGGCTTCGAGATAGAACCATTTACATACTCGCACTGCCTACTTCCCTGCCCACTTTCCTGCTCACTCACTGCCATGGAAATAAGCTGCATGTAAATGGGGTGTAATATATCTCATAAAACAGAAATCGTCTGTAGATCGAAGGTTTCTTTAGAACGACGATTTCCATTTATCCGATGTTAGTTAAAAAAAAATTACAAATGTCATTTCATTTCATTCGTTTTTTCATTATGTGATTCTAAATTTTTTCACGCCAAAATGGGAAACGATGTAAACATAACAAGTTAATTTAAATTAATAATTATGGATCACTTTCAAACTGGCGCTGCAGTATTTACAAGCTCTAGTGAATCTGTCTTGAATATGGGAATCAAGAATATGTGAACCAGTTGTTTTCAAAAAAAAAACGATTACAACTAACATATTCTTGAGTAAGACTTCATGCAAATGATACGGTTACGATCATCAGTTTACTATAGTCATTTAAATGTAATGTATGTACTATTTAGGGTAGATATTTGTTTGGTGGAATGAAAATATGACTAGCCGAACTCCTACTATTAGTATGAAAAAATCTTTTTTATAATAAAGGCTTATTATTACTTGAATACTTAAGCAATGGTTAGTAATAACAATTTACATATTTATTGAATGAAATAACCCATGACGCACGTTTCGGTGAAACTTCACCTTCTTCAGATGTTAAAGGCAAACTATGTTTCTCCGTTATGCACAGTCGAGAGCGGTTGAGTTTTTCACATCGAACAAGCTTTTGGCTAATGAACAGAAGACGGTAAAATTACTCTTCACCCTAAAAAATAATGTTCCTGTTGATTTTAATGATAATGCTAGATTCTTGGGGGTATATCTTGATTCCTCTCTTCGCTGGGATGTACACACCGGCCACTTGGCCTCTAAATTAACGAAAAACGTTTTCTTATTGAAATCGATGTCAAGTCGTTTGTCGGTTAGCATCTTAAAAACTGCCTATTTTTCCCTGATTGAGTCCATCTTGAAATATTCTTTGTTAACGTGGGGCTACTGTTCCACACGCACCCGTATTTTCTCTCTTCAAAGAAGGGCTATCCGAATAGTTGCTAGGCTTGATTTTCGTGAAGAATGCAAACATGCATTTATTGAAAACAAAATTTTGACTCTTCCCTGCCTCTATATCCTAGAGGCTCTGATATATGTGCATGAAAATAAGGGTATGTTTAATCAGAATAAAGACTTCCACGACTATCCTACAAGAGCCAGAGAAATGATTCGAAATGATTATTGTAGGCTATCCAGAACTCAGGAAGGACCTTTTTATTCATCTAAGAAATTATACAATAAAGTCCCGGAAGAGGTAAAACGCCTTTCTCCTATTAAATTCAAGACTATAATAAAGAAATTTCTGATTGAAAGAGCCTTTTATGAGGTTGAACAGTTTCTTGTTTGCGACTTTGGATGACTGTCTCTCCCTTGTGGGTATTTTTTATCTTTTTCTGTTGTTCCTGTGATGACTGTATTTTAACTTTGAAATTGTATTTTATTCTAAATATATTTCTAATTGACGAGTGTAAACATATGGAAATGTAAAGCATGAATAAATATTACTATTACTATAACTATTACTATTACTATCGAAAACAAGAAATAGAGAGATGACAAATTGTGAAAAAAGGGTAAATAAAACGATGGTTACAAATAATTAGTACAATAGGAAAAACCAATTCTGAACTGCTAGTCAGGTAGTTCGGTAATTTTGAAAATATTCAGAAGGGGGCTTGAAGTATCATCGATTTGGCTATTCAATAGAAGACCGGAATGCTTGTATTTATATATCTGTAATAATTCTAAAAAATTAAGTTTAATTCCCATACTTTCAGCATTTAATATTTTAAAATCAAAATTCAATGTGTGATTTTCTTGGATTAAATGGTTTGCATAATGTGAATCCGACTTTTGATTAACAAAGCTACGTTTGTGTTTTGAAATTCTAGTTTGAAAACTTCTGAAAGTTCTACCAATGTAATATTCTTTATTTCAAATCAGAATGTTACACAATATTGTAAACAATTAGAAATGAAATTGTGTCAGGAAAAAAAATGAAAATAAAATAATTATCCAGGAAAGTTATACTTCAAAAATTCCTGGATATCATATGGTTCCATGTCCAGTAGCATTTGGTAGATTTTTTTTTGTATATTTTTAAGTTGGTTTCTGTTTGGATTCCTATTGGGCGATGGTTGAAATTTCTTATCGATTGGTATTGTGGTCCTTTTTCCGTTATTGTAAGCCTGTGTGCTGGATATACAATCTTTGATGTTCTTGTATTGTAGTGCTGACTTCTGTTTTCTGTATAATAACGTTTTTTTTTGAAAAGAACAAGTAGGCTCTCTTGTATATGGATTGCAGTCGATGTTAATAGGCCATTTTGTTTGAACTTACTTCTGCAAGAATCCATTGACTTCATGCCACAAATGATCCGAAGTGCCCTAATAAATGTGTAAATTGTTATTATTAACCATTGTTTTAATATATTTTTTAATTTACACTATGTATCGGCCTAATCAATCCAAAACTTATTATTTTTGCTATTATTATATGGATTTGAAAAACTTTTTATTGATTGCTAATTCTCTCTCCCATGTTGTCCGAATCTGTAAATTCTTTTAACTGTTATACCTGAGGCCTCGGTAGACCAGCGGTAAGGTGAATCGCCTTATACCGTTTGTAAACCGAGGATTGTGGGTTCGAGTCCCACCTTGCTCTTGGGTGTTGTGTATGTCCAGAATTTAGTGGTTATAGATTTAAGAGGAATTGTTGGGTAATGTGCATCGTTCACAAGCCCATTGGCCGTTCGGAACCGGCGTTAAACTGTAGGTCCCTCGAGTTAAAAAAAAAACTGTTATACCTACGTTAGTCAACATATTCCAACAAATAACTCAAATGACGCAAATTCTTTGAACTGTTATACGTTCGTCACATTTTCCAACAAATAACTCAAGTGAGCTTTTTTTGTTTCAGATCGGTCTTTATAATCTCAAGGAGATTCAAAATGGTCACGTTATAATTGGGAAATGTCCAAATCTATGCTACGTTCACACAATAGATTGGTCAGCTCTTGGGACATCGCTTTCAAAATACGCTGATATATCGGAATGCAAACGGGAAGAATGTCCCCCAGACTGTGATGGTGAGCTATTCAATATGCAAATTTGACCTATGCTCTAGAGATCAAGGGATTTTGTGTAATTTGTATCCAAATTCTGCTTCTGTAACTTGGATTTCAATTTTCAACGATTCACAATGACGGAGAAAGACAATATTGCACTGACAAGTAGTCAAGATGCATGTAAATTATTTGGAGAACTGAGATTTTTAGATCTCTGGATGAGGATTTAATAATCTGATGAATAAATCAATTGTACAATCATGTACTATGCGTTAAATAAGTATGGATCATTTTTAATCACTTTTTTCTTCTTGTAAGTTATCTGTTTAAAATTTCCAGATTCATGAACTCAGACAACTTTCTTCGAAATACTATTTTTATAGGTAGTCCGTTGATACCAGCATATCCTTGTGGAAAAACTAAGTTTATTTGTTTAAATATGGATTACAAAGTGTTCAACCATAGCAATTGCTAATTTTACAACGACAAAATTTCACGTCTGATAATTTTTAGGTAATATATAGGGTACGTAGTAGAACATGTTCTACACTTGATTTCGATAGACTTTGATAAACTGTTTTTGATACAAGTTAGTGTGATATTCGCAAGTTTCCTAGGATACCACTCGTATTAGTTTTCCAGGTTTTTCGTTTTCCTCATTTTATGTAATGTTTAAGTTTTTAAATATATCTAAACTGTAAATGAGAAACAACGTACTTTATTTTCAATCATTATTTTTCTTTATTTGAATATTTGCGACTGCATTTTCGTAATTACAGTTTCATTAGGGTATACAAAGGAGGGCGTTGGAAGCTTATTATCACAGGGAATACCGTATTTTATGCTAAATAAATGAAGGGCTTAATACTAGCATAAAGCTGTTCTAACAAATATAAAATACTGGGGAATTCCGTACATCTCATCTGTTTAGTAATTTAAATTGACTGAGTTATTTTCTTTAAACTACATAAAGTGAACAAGGAAAATTCTTCAATAATTTGAAAATCTATAAAACAATTTTCCAAGGGAGCAGGTTATATGTATTTCGTAACTAGAATTCTACATTCACATTCCAGCTGTGACTTATAGATTTCTCAAGTCTTTTTTATTTATTTTTGTTTCTGGCATGTCTGAGGATAAAAGCTACTACAAACAGAAGACTGTGCGGCATAAACCATGGCGAGAGAATATGTACAGTTTGAAATTGAACCTACATGGAAATAAACATATTTAGTGAGTCCAGTTACATTATGGAAACTACCTGGAGCTTTGCTGTTTGGGAAATTTTATGTAATTCGTGAGATAGTGAAAATATTTATATATAGTATAAGTATATATATATATATATATATATATATACATATATATATATATATATATATATATATATATATATATATATATATATATTATATATATATATATATATATATATATATATATATATATATATATATATATATATATATATATATATATATATATATATATATATATAAATATATATATATATATATATATATATATATATATATATATAGCGTCGGATTGGCTCATGGTTCCAACTGGTGTAGTAGCTGATAACATAAACGGTAGCACGTTACACTCATGTCTTCATCTGACGCTAACATGAAACTGCGCTGTGCTTGATTTAAGCAGCGACAATGGGCGCAATATCCAAGAGAATATGAGAAACGCCAAAGTTATATTATGGGATGGGATGAGATATCAATGGTCGATCTAAAGATGGTTTCTGTCAAAGAGATCGGGACAAGCATTTCCAGAAAGGAGTGATTAACCGTTCAGTGGTATATTCTTCTATTTCTTCGGTGGTTTCTACCAACTACCACCTGTCGATGACACTACCATGCTCGGAACAGCAAGACAAGACAGTGCACCAGCTTTTCATAACTCTTTTCGTGTAATATGAATTGAAAGATTAACATGTTGAATACATATCGGTACATATTTGGTCTATAGTCACACGCTCCTCTATTATGTTCAAAACATAGGTATTTGTCCTAGACATGCGCGCAGGGTGCAGATGCGGAACGGCCTTTTGTGTCACTAAAATTTAAACGGATATCGCTAGCATACATGTTGGTTAGGGACGACATGACTTTTATTTTTGAATTCTCAAATTCAGTTAAAAAACTCTTGCTTCGCTCAATATTTGCAAACAGCAGCATGCATTGCAAACCTATTTAATTGTAAAGCATTATTGCCACCATTTATAGCACGCTTTATATGATAATGATATCGCTCCTTGTTCAAACGCCCTTTGACGTCAAACATGACTGAATCGCGACCATTTCTAAGAAGTTTAAAATAATATTACAGTGTAAAACGGGCAAACCTCAATCTTATAGTATTCTCTTATAGAAGATTGAATGAACGAATCCACAAGCATTGAGAACAAGTAGCGTGCTTTAGTAAACTATCATAAGATTATCTATCTCACTATCAATATCCCAGGTTTACTATAGTAGATAATAAATTATCAATCTCCTGACCATTTTAAAGTCTGACAGTCTTTTTTGGTAAGCGGTTCACATAATCTAATAACAATTTTGTACAAATATATTCAAGCTAATCATATCGGCTGGTGGATTTGAAACAGTCTACCTGGAACATTTTTGATGGTAAGGTTTCTCTGGAACCACAGGTCTTTGTTCAAATGAATATAGGAAACCTTGTTGAAGTATCGGTAGAAGAAAGTTTTCCAACGAATTTTAATTAATAAGATGCTCAAATTGAATGTCATTTACTTCCAAACAATAATAAAATATTTGTTGAATATCTCTACTCGGATTTTGGGAAATAATATTGTCTATTTTGTTTACATCATACTTCGACGAGTTAGTTTCAATTTCCATCAAGATTCATCTATTCTCACATTGTGGACATTTTTTAAAACGATGTCCAGATTCAATAGAATATTATGTTTTAACAGGATAGCGATCAGCCACATAAGACAGCCAATATACGTGACTTGCTGAATCAATATTTTCAGGAACACTTGATTTGTAAGGTCCGTTTCTTCGAATTGCCTCTAAACATTTTACACCATCGGATTATTTTTATTATAGAGTCATTTGAAAAGTTTCATTTATAAAACAGAAGATATTCGTTACCGAATACTGAATTCCTGTGGTGAAACAATAAGAATAACATGTAGGGTTCAAAATGATCAGAAAAATGTTGAAAAAAAAGTGATAATTATATTTTTTAATATCTACTAATTTCGATTTTATTTTAATTTATGTATGATATTTTCAACAGGGTTTTTAAACTCTTTTCAACACTCTGTTTAGGGGGATGACTTTAAATCTATGAATTTATGATCAACAGTAAAAATAGTGAAAATAAAAAAGCCCCCTTCGAAAGAAAATTTGACCTATCTTGGGTATATCATTCAAAATATTCCAGGTGCCCCCTTTTGTATGCGATATCCCATATATACTCTAAAAATGTTGATGCAGATTCATCAAAATTCCACTGATTAAATTCCTGATGAATTGCTTACTAATATTAACTGCATGACTTCAACAATCCGCTCAATAATTACCGCAGAAAATGGCAGCAATATAATAAAATAATATATACTCGGTTTCAGTCGAGGTGAACAATCGCAAATGTGCATTTCGTGCTATTTTCAATAGAATAAATAGAATGAAAATGATATTTGGTGCAGAAAATATGCACTGATATCCGACTTGAAACCATTAATAACATGATAATATTGAAAAATTTAAATAACTGTGTTTACTTTCATTAAAATATATTTCAACTATGGACACATTTTCCATATTCTGCATAATATACTGACTAACATTGAAACGAATACATGAAATAATGCTCTTGATATAGGTTAAATAGTTCGTTCCTTTTTTACCAGGTATAAAAACATTTATTTAATCCAAAAATTCAAATATAGCAACGAAATGCATAAATAGAAATATATCAAAAATTCAAATTCTTCATATCCACCAAGTCTTTTGAATTATCATGTTTGAGAAATGAAACTCTGGGTTTAACGATTTTCACATATAATAAAACCACAACAGTTGCACAACGCGTTTCGCTGACACTACAGTTTCTTCAGGTGCGAATTTCCAAATTTGGGAAATCTATTCTGGGATTCTAAGAACAAACTACCTTTGTCCACGACTGTACTATAAATCATTCATTATACGTGTGCTTCCTGAAGTATAATTATACCTATTATTCATAAGTGTGTATAATGGTTTATTATAAACTGCATAACGTCACACTCAAAACGTATGTCCAAACTTGAGACTATCATTCACATTGTTAGGATAGTATTGTTATTAGATTTTTAGGTTTTATGTAACTAAGATAACTTTTAGGCAAATTATTAAACTAAAATTTAATATAATGCCCAACTTATTGAATATTTACTATAATAAATTATCTATTTCATTTTTATCAGAGTGAAAGAAAGGAATGGAATCGATGTCAAGTGAAATAGTTGAAGTTTACGTGAGTATGCAGTTTTCATTGAACACAGAAAATGTTATGTCAACGCTTTTGATAACTATTTTTATTGTTGAAAATGCAGATTATTACTAATTTTTTCGAGGAAGTCGTGGACAAAGTATAGTATTCTACTCGCACAAAATTACAATTTTTCACTCGGGTGAATTGCGACACTCGCTTGCAGCTTGTGTCGCAAACTTCACCCTCGAGAAAAATTGCAATCATTTTGTGCTCGTTGAATAATATACTATTATCTACTCCTATTGAATAATATATTCATTATTCAACTGCGTTTTAGCTATTACCAAACAGCGTGAGTAATAATTACTCACTGCTATAACTCACTATATAGTCTACTAAGATCCCAAGTAAGATCGACCGTCACTCATCTGCTTAGTGCTTATTGTTATAGTCGTAGATAAAGTATAGTATTCAACTTGCGTTAATGGTCATAACTCACTTGATGAATTATAGCACTCGCTTGCAGCTCGCGCTGCAAACTTCATCTGCGTGAGTTATGATCTACATTACCGCTCGTTGAATACTATTATTCATTGAAAAGGTTAAGAAGGAGGGAGCTGTTCATATCCAATTGGTTGTAAAGTAACTTCTGGGAATATTTATGCCTATTAATTTCTGAAGTTGCCATAAGATTTAATTTTGAACCTTTTGTTCCGAGATGTAGAATTTCGAAATTTGAATTGAAGTCATGTTTCTCCTTTTGAATGTCTAGAATATATTGAATCTTCGTTATGATTTATGTAACTTCGCCAGTGTTCAGTAATCCGTTTTTGGAAATTTCTATGTGTCCGACCTACTTATATTTCATCGCAATTTCCGGATTTAAGTTTATAAACTCCCGATTTACTGAGCTTATCTATTTTGACTTGTTGTTTTTTATGTATTTTCCTCGACTATTTCTTGTTCTGAATGCTAAATTGAAATGCATTATATGTGAAAATCGTTAAACTCAGAGTTTCATTTATGAGACATCAATTCAAATATTTTAAATGAAATTACTTGAAGGTTTGAGAAATTCATGAAGTACTAGTAACGGTAACCCATCGAAAGTACACGTTTTCACCCTTTAGAGCATTTGTTAATTCACAACCCTTTAGGATAAAACCTGTATTTGCAAATTTTATTGCAATTTCAGTCAGATTTTTGTAAACGTAGATGGAATTATGTCATAAACCGGTTCCCTTAGTGTATTCATACATTCTTATGATAGTAGTTAAATAAAATTTTCTATAGTTTTATAATACTCAACTAGCATATATTAGATACCTAATTCGTTCATTCAAATTTTTTCAGTTTGAAATATGAATTTTTTTCATTGAAGTTTTTTTCACTATTTCATCAAATCGATATTAAAAATATGAATTGTTTCTGCAGCCGTCTAGAGAATAAAATTTTCTGTATGATTTATAAAATAAAAAGTACCACTTTACATAAAAAATATCGAAAGTAGCTATTTTTGAGACGATTTTTTTCACTGCCCAAACAATTTCGGAACGATTTCGTGTATCTGTCACACGGCTTCGACTATAACATGAACTTTATATTTTATTATGATAGCGCTTGTCATGTAACATTGGTACTTGTTTTTTCGCTTTTTAAATCCAAGAAATGGAAATCAGTAGTGGAAGTGAGGCTACTTGTGAATTATTCATGATGAAGTCGAGAGAGAGAGAGGCATGAATACGTCTAAAAATTTTTTGGCATATGCTATCCATCGATGTCCTTTTCAAAATACAAAAGGGCTAGAGAAAAAATATTGTAGGTAACACGACCCAAAAGTGATTTTATCAATTTTTTAGAACCAGGTGTCCACATGCTTGAGAAACTTGGAAGTCCTGGAAATCTCAGGGTTTTTTTTTCTCCTGAAATATCCTGGATGTCTCAGGGAATTTTGGGTTCACTCAGAGAATTTAATCAGTTTTTTCCAAATTTGCTCTCTGCAAATGTAAAACCAGTATTAAATTGCAAAAGAAAAAAAATCGTCACGTATATTTCCAGAAATAATAATGAATACTGATAAATTCTTATGTATAGGCAAATCCTGATTTGAGTAGACACCCTGCAGGACTCTCCTACGATTCGCCCTGGAAAGCTCCTACTCATTCCGTAAAATATCACATTGAGAACTTGCTACCTAACTTACTATTTCCATTACCGATCACTGATTATCGATACCAATTTATTTTCTGTGCTCGTTGTAATGACAGGTTCTATCAATAGTGACGATAATAGTTCGTTATATACCATATTGTTTCGCATTATACACTGCACGATGTGAAGAGGAACTGATTCCGTATTACGCCCACAAAGTCCGTAATTAACAGTTTGATCCGTAATTACTCGTATCTATAACTCTACGATAATAACGCCGACTAAGTTCATTAAGATATTTTGTTTTCATTAGGTCACTGCTGGTCTCCAGGAAAATGCCAGAAGATTTACCATAACTGTCATCCAGAATGCTTAGGATGCAGCAAACCTAACTCTACAAAAGATTGTGAGGTTTGTAAGAATTTCAAAGATGGCGATACGTGTGTTAGCAAATGTCCTCCGGAAAAGTAAGTGATCCGTGATGATAAAATACAATCTAAAAGTTATTTTGTCACAAATATATGAAGAATGAATATTTTATTAATGTTAACAATTATCGTTCATTACAGAAAACTATTGCCGCCATATCGCTACGGTAGACTGGATAGGTTACCTGTGCAGGTCAGTGTACCTGTATGGGGACGTTCCGGTATACCGTAGCATTTTTCATTTCATTTCTCGATGTCATCGATTGAAGACGATGACTGAAACATGTTACGCCTTTTGTTGCTTTTGTTGCATCTGCCTCAATTTTGATATTAGTAATTTATAAGCGGCTTCTTTTTCGTCTCTATCATGGTACTCTGTAATTTTTATTTGTCAAAGACATGGATGAGTCCGATATATTTCAATAAAATCTTCGAGCTCTTTTTTTGTTCAATCTGACGGAGCCAATTTTCATGCATTGACCTGCGCAGGCGACCGGAATACATGCACATACGCGCAGGTACAAGTAAAAAAAATTGATTTTCGATCTTGTTCCGGTCGCCTGCGCAGGTTCAAAAACCTGCACATTACTATTCCCACATACGCTCCAGTCTACCTGCACAGGTATACACTCTCCGGTCTACCGTAGCGTATATGGCGGGCATAAAACTCAGAATTGACACAGTACTTACATGAAACATCTTCCTGCACAGATTATCTAAATGTAGAAGGTAGGCAAATTTCAGTGTTTGTATGAGATATCTCGGTAACTATAGGAGATACAAATAACTGGAGGGCGGATTTTCGATCTCTTTTTTCGAGACAGATTCACCGGCGAAAACCAAAATTTGCTATCGTCTTTTAGACAAGTTTCAATATGATGTTTGTTTGTTAAGTTACGAGATAATCTCTTTTACATTCTTCAGGCACTTTTTTCAGTATAATCTAGAGGCGTCGAGAAAATTTGAAAAAAAATGTGCAATTTCGAGTTATGGTCCATTTTTTTTAAATGGGAATTATAGTTGACTGTGGTTTTTTGTAGGAACGGATTTCTTTTCCCTTTCTAAAGATGTATCATATGTCGGGTCGCTTCTGATGTATAAGGCTTCAATGTCGAAAATAATATCTTACTACATTATATTAATGTCACAACTTTTTACACGTCAATTTTTAATCACCGGCATCTCAAATTACTCGTGCGCGGAGGGCCTTAGTGCGATACATAATTTTCAATTTGTTTCTAGTTGAAGTTTTCAAAATATGGTCATAGTGTTTGTTGCCATACTCCTCCGAAAACTTTTATTTGTACATTAAGTAGGTCTGAGAATTGGTCGTAATCTATTTTTCATACCCCTAAGTGATAAGGATGGTCTACCCCAAACATTTATTTTCTTTTTTTGGCATAATTTTTATTTTCATACAACCCTAAATTTCCACTCTTCTATCACCAACATCTATTTTTTAATAGCCATTTTGGTCATTTAATCATTTTTAACCCTGATCATAAATTAGGTATGCCTGCCAGGCCTCTACCGGTGTCACTTCTCACCCAGTAAACAGCATGAAGTATGAATGAGAAAGAAGCCGGTCGCCTGTCTCTCTCACACAATAAGTACGTTTCGTCACGGATGGTAACGGTCCGCGGGCGATATATATATATATATATATATATATATATATATATATATATATATTATATATATATATATATATATATATATATATATATATATATATATATATATATATATATATATATATATATATATATATATATATATATATATATATATATATATATATATATATATATATATATATATATATGTATACAGTTTGTCCCATTTTTAATGCTCCTGTGAAAGTTGTGAACCGATTGCAACCATGTTTTTTGAAATATCAAGTACTGAAAGGTGTACCTTTGGACAAAATAAGGAATGTTCAATACAACTTTCAGGATATCCTATGATATTTGTTCTTTATCGAAATTAGGTATTTTCTATTGGCGATTTTTTCATTGGAAAAATAACCATAAATTTCATAAAAAAATATTCATTCATAACAATGTTATGAGAACTCAAAATTCGAAAACTCACACTTAACAGACACCAAAAAAAAACACCAAATATCAACAGATAGCCATAGAAATATTTTTTTTATGATTTCAAGAGTAAAGTGCCATCAGATAAATACTCTACAAACTTCTCCAGCATTTCTAAAGTCATCTCCCGATAGGCGTATAATTTCAATTTTATCTCTTACGCTCAATCATTTCTTTGGCATCTAAGATTTAAATTGAGAAATCTATTAGGTAGGTCTCAGTTTTAGTTGATTTGCGTGAAAACTTGAATGTTACGTTATTTTACGCTATTTTATTGTTAAAATAATGAAAAAAATATCCGGGGGAACGCTGAATCCAGTGGCGTGGTAATCTTTTCAATGAAAAAATCGATAATAAAAAACCGGATTTCGACTGAGAAAAAATATTGTACTATGCCCTGAATATTGAAATAAACATTTTGTCCCAAGGTAGACCTTTTAGTACTTGACATTTCATAAAGAAGTGGTCGAAATCGGTTCACAACTTCTAATTTTACAGAGGTGTTTCCATTAAAAATGTTTCACACTATATATATATATATATATATATATATATATATATATATATTTATATATATATATATAAATATATATATATATATATATATATATATATATATATATATATATATATATATATATATATATATATATATATATATATATATATATATATATATATATATATATATATATATATATATATATATTTAGTAGTGATTAGTTCTAACGAAATTGATTGCATTCACTTTCGGTTACCTCTCTAAATATTGCAGTCTTTTTCAGGTTCATGGATGAAGAGACAATGTCTTGCGTAACAGAAATGGAGTGTCAATCCAGCATACTAGGTGATCGCTGGGTATTTCAAGAATACTGCATTCCTAGAAACACATGTTTAGGAAATTATGAATTTACAGAAAAAACTTCACCACCGAGCTGCGTACGTTGTCAAGGAATCTGCAATAAAACGTGCGATGCAATTTCTGTTTCGACGAAAGCTGCAGTTGACTCACTCAAGGGATGCACACATATCGACGGTAATTTAGAATTGAAAATATCTGATATATATATAATCGATGAACTGGAGAGAAATTTAGGAGATTTGAGAGAAATCGATGGATGCCTAAAGGTTGCCAGATCGAGCGCGATCAGCTCTTTGCGATTCTTTAAAAATCTCCGGCGTATCACCGGTCGCAACAAAGAAAAACAATGTAGGAACTATACGGTTTTCATATACGATAACTCCAATTTGAAGACACTCATCGACGTAGACCGCATTGAAAGTTCCAAAGACGTTAGTATTGGTTTTCATGACAATCCTGAGTTGTGCGTTTCAGAAATAAGAACATTTGCTGCTAAATTAGGAATTAGTAATGATTATTTCGATAGTATATTGAAGAAAGCAAAGGATGTATCCCCTTATTCTAACGGCGACAAGGATCCATGTGCGGATCTTGAGCTGAACGTTACGGTCGCAGAGAATAATCCAACTAATGTGACTTTGCAGTGGGAAGCTTACAAAGGAAATAATGTGACTGTAATAGGTTACACAATTTTCTACATTCTTGAAGATGACTTGAAAACGGCAGAAAGAACCCACGATGTTAGCAGCAATATGTGTGAAAATAATGGATGGAAGAGTCGTTTTGTATCTAACAATAGTCGAAACGTTCAGCTCACACAGTTAATTCCATCCAGTTTATACGTATATTGGATAAAAATATATCACATAAAGGACGACATGTCTGGAATATCAGGAAGTACAGAAAAAAAAAATTTCACCACACTACCAGATGATCCATCTGCACCTGCTGCTCTCGAAGTACAAGCAGCATCTCCCACCAGTATCAACTTAACTTGGGACTATCCTGAACATATTAATGGTAATCTATCTCATTTTCAGCTCATCGTTTTCATCGAGAAAGATGATCCCAAATTCGTTAGTTTGAGAAATTATTGTATTTACCCGCATATTAGCTTTCCCTCTAAAGCAATAATAGAAAAACCGGTAAAAAAGCGGTCCGATCAAGTTGACAATGGTACATGCGAATGCGAACCCAAAATTTTCAAATTGGGTGATGCATTTTGTGGGCCAGTGAATTATGGTTTCAGTTTTTCTAACGATGATTGTAATAAATATATGTATCAAATAATGGAAGAGCCGAAGAACATAACGAAGAGGTATCTACTCCTACAAAAAAGTGGTGCTAGAATGAATTTGAATGACACAGTAGTTGATATAAAATTACCACCGAATGAAACAAGCTATGTTCTACAAAATTTGAAACCGTTCACCAAATATATAATGTTATTTTCAGCTTGTAACCAAAAATTCAGAGGAAAACATCAGTGTAGTCCTGTTTTGTTTTCTGCTGAAAGAACAAAAGCAAATGTTACAGCTGATCAAGTTACAAATTTAAGTCTTAAAGTACTAAAAAGTAAAGAAGCCATTCTGTCATGGGATGATCCTCCAAATCCTAATGGTATGGTGGTAGCTTATAACATTGAGTACAAAAGTGACGATAGTTCTAAAGCAGTAAACGTACCTGCACCAGACTGTATAACAAGAACGCAGCACGTTAGTAATAGTCTAATTTACAGGATCAGATACATTGATCCAGGTGTGTATTCCATAAGAGTTAGGCCAATTTCTTTGCATGGCCTAGGACTTTATAGCAAGTCAGTGACGCTTCGAATTAATAGTCCTTTGAAAACATGGCTGATTTATTTATTTATCTGTATAGTTTTTGTTATTTTTGTTATTGTAATTATTTTTTATCTTTGGTACAAAAAGAAAAAAAGCTTGGACAGTATTCAACTCATTGCGAGTGTGAATCCGGATTATGCTAGTGCCGTCTATATCGAAGATAGCTGGGAAGTGAGTAGGGATGACGTTGAAATAAACGAGGTCCTTGGGCAAGGTTCCTTTGGAGTAGTATGCAGCGGCTATATTATTTCGAAAAAATTACCTTGTGCTGTGAAAACCACTAGCGATAATGTGACACTAAGTTACAAAACGGAATTTCTAAATGAGGCTTCTATAATGAAGGAGTTCTGTGGGGGCTATCATGTGATAAAACTATATGGGGTGGTTTCAAGAGGTGACCCTCCCCTAGTTCTTATGGAGCTTATGGAAAGAGGCGACCTGAAAGAGTACCTGAGAAGAGCGAGGGACTCCTCCCAAACTATATCATCCCCAGAGCTGTACCAGATGAGTGCTCAGATTGCTGATGGTATGGCATATCTTTCCGCCAGGAAATTCGTACATCGTGATTTGGCAGCAAGAAATTGCATGGTAGCAGCCGATAGGACTGTTAAAATTGGCGACTTTGGAATGACGAAGGATATTTACATGAACGATTATTATAGGAAGGGTAAGTTTTGGAAAATTTTTCAGGAATCATGCCAAAAATATTTCATTGATTCCTGTAGGGGAATATATCTATCACTTTCTGACTGAAAAAAACATTAATTAGTTTCCATTCCAACTCTGAAAGCTGTGCAGTCATTTGAAGTAATAATGAACAGCTCATATTCCTAATATTATACTTATTTAGTGGCATTTGAATGTATTTTTTTTGTAATTGTTGATAAGTAGTATTTTCCTCATTATCTTCAGTTATGTACACAGATTTTTACCTCGTATTGGCATTATTAATCATTGGAGTTAATTGTCGTTAATCAGGTACGAGCGGACTCTTGCCAGTTCGTTGGATGGCTCCAGAAAGTTTGGCTGATGGTGTATTTTCTTCCGAATCGGATATCTGGAGTTACGGTATTATCCTGTGGGAAATGGTTACTCTAGCTGAACAACCATACCAAGGCATGGCTAACGACCAAGTTCTGAACTTCGTTATTTCAAGAGGCAGACTGGGACGGCCTGCTGAATGTCCCGATCTACTTTGGGAGATAATGGAGGCATGCTGGAAACACAGGCCTAAGGATCGTCCACTCTTCCTTGGAATTGTCGAATTATTAGAACCTCTGGCTAGTCCATCGTTCGCTTTAGTGTCCTTTTATCATAGTAGGGAGGGGCGCGAATATCGCCTGATTTCTAGGTAAGTAAATAGCGCTTCTAAAACGAAAGCGATTATCTGATCAAGGTACCTAGTGTTTTGCTTGCTATGTCACTGATAAAGTCTCTTTTTTCTTAGCGTAGCAGAAAATAGTGTGATCTGCTAGGCCGGGTATTGAGATTGCTAAAGAAACCTCCAGGACAATGTCCTAGTTTTCTTCTAATTTATTCGTATCTTTCACATCATTTATATTGTATATAATATATATATATATATATATATATATATATATATATATATATATATATATATATATATATACAGTGAGGTTTTCTGTGTACTAGCATGAGAAATATATAACTATAGAACATGAGAAAATTGAGTAAAATTTCGAAATCATGGTATGTTTTTGTCTTGAGGTCGAGATTACTCTCACCATATATCTTAGGAATGTATTCAGATTTGGTAGTATGCATTAAAAGGTTGTTTAATATTTTCCTCATAAAGATCGAATTGGTAGTGAAAGCTTCAGCAAAAACTAATATTCAACAAATGGATGGTGTAGGGAAGATCTGTTACTACAAGAATGATATAAAATTTATTGAAATATTGGTTTACATAATACTTATTGAAATATTTATTCAGATTTGCTAAAGGCTGTTTCCTATTCCATTTCTTCATGATACTAGACTTTTCTCATTGCTCTCTGGAAATTTAGTGGTAGCCAGTGTCGGATTAAGCCAGCGCGGGGCCTGTAGCAAATTCGGCCAAGCGGCCCCTTGGTTTGTTTTAGGTTCTCAAGTTTATGGTATTGAACTTAGATTAAACAATAAAACCGAAAATGTGTACCTATGCGTGACAATCCGAAGCGGCTATGTAAGAACACGTATATCTGTGTGCGTGTAATGATATCTGTTTTTGAAATAAACTACCTATATTTTTTTTATTACTTTTACAAATCAAACTGGTTGGCTCTTTTTCAACTTTGATGATAAAATAGTTCGTATATTATTTATAATATTCATTAGGTACAATCAAAGCTACATACGCACAATCAAATTCAAATTTATATTCGTGTAAGTAAATGACATCCATGAGCCAATTTGCCTATGGTCAGTTAGATGATTGGGGTTGAGCCATGAGAACTGACAAGAAACTTTGGCCACACTTTTTCATTTGTCAGTTGGTCACAAGTGTTGGTGTTACAATAATATGGTGGAATGTAAACTGATCCAACTAAAGCACAATGCTAGACTCATCTAAAGAGCTGTTCACAGTTTTTTACGTTATGCCAAATCTATATACATAAAATTCCAATAGTTTGATAGTCAATAGAATCCTATTTTATTTGTTCGGGTTTTACGACTAGCTCGATGGACGACAATATCAGGGAATTCCCCTGTTAGTTTTGCAGTGCTACAAACTTGCGTGTAGTGCAGTGCAACAATAACAACTTGTGCGGCCAGCGCTCAGTTATTAGAAATGTGCTACAACTTTAAATTATTGTTGTAGATTTTGCAAAGAGCTTATCTTTGAGATTTTGACACCAACGTTTCTCGTGGTATGTATTATACCTACGATATAACGTGACGAAATTGAGTTTTAGATTTTCAGGTGAGAGCCTAAGCGCTTTGCGTTTAAGGCATGCAAGATATTTTACGCTTATCTAAACTTATTTTTTTTTACTGTCAGACAGTCGCTGGAGCGCGGGGCCCCCAGATACGCGAGGCCCGTAGCATTTGCTACTCTTGCTACGTGGCTAATCCGACACTGGTGGTAGCATCCAAAGAAAACCACGAAAATTAATAGGGAAGGTCAATCATTTGGCAAAATTTTCAAAGATAAGTTATAAAATTAACTTAAAAAGTAAGTCTAATTATATCTTTCTGAACAGACAAACATAAGAAAATATTAGTAATCAACCTATTTCAACAATGATAAGGGATTTAGTTCAAGTAACGTCCTTATCAATTCAGCATTATTAATGACCTAAATTATATAGAATTACTTTTATAGTAATTGATGTTCATTTATGGAATAGTATCTTATTAATAAGTGTTCTAATCGCCACCTATAAGTCGTCTCTGAAAACTACTTTCTATACAATTAGTATGTCGATAACTAGAATGTATGATCAAATTCAATCAAAAATGTAGACCATAGGTGGCGCCTGCTTCCATTTGGAAGTTTCCTGGAATTATGGAATTGGCAGAAGTGCCATCTAGATTTCAGCTAGAAGAACTTCCACGATGTTAATAAATCTGCACCTCTTGTTGAATAGCATACTCAATTGTTTAGTTTTAGAAGTAATGTATTAACGTATTTTTATGTCCCAATAACTCCTTTTTTTCAGACAACGAGAAATTATTGAGAATAATAAAAATTTTAACGAACCATATCACCGTAATTCATACATGTTAGAAGAGGATAACGACATGCTCATACCGCAAGACGAAGATTTCTATCCATCCAACACTAGAGTATTCAAACGCCATAGTCTGGACCCAGAGCAATCCTCTTATTCCATATCAAATATGACCCCATAACTCAAGTACTGATCATTAGTTCCATGGAAGCTACTGAACAATGTTTCTATTTTTATATTGTTGTAAGTTTAAGAAATGAAGTTACCTTTAGAGTTTATATTTTATTACCAATTTTATTTTTCCATTGATGCTTAATTAGTGTATATTTAATGATTGAAAATCAGATAACTGGACTTTATATCCAGTTTATATTGAGGAATTAATGTAAAAACTATTTTTCGACTTAGAATTGAAATAACGAAATGTTAACATAATTAGAAATTTATTTTGTTGATTTTGATTTATCGAATGAAAATAACAAAATGTTATACAGAGAACTTGTACAGATATAACTGATGTTTGAGATTTCATTCTGGTATAGTCGTTCACTGAACTGATTCCTAATATTATTCAGGGTAATGAAGTTGTTTATTGCCCATAAAATGAAGTCTGATTGTAATGTACCTTCCGCCACTATGAATGTACAATATAACTTGTTAGCTTGATGTCATGTAGTTTTTTTACATGAACCCATCTGAATGTATTGAGTTGATGCATTGTTTTAATGCATTTGAAGTAAATGATGAATGAATTTATGAAATGCCAGTTTTTAACGACGAAAATATTCATCGAGTCATATAGTAGTCTATGGTCAATGTAACAAGTGAAACCGGAAACACAGAATGAGTACTACAATCTGAAGAATTGTTAGTATCACTAGGAAAGAAACTACTTGATAATTGTTTATATTGAAACAAATGATATAGTAAATTCTTGGACTGGGTGTATTTAAACACGATGTTATAAAACGATTTATAGGCTCTTGCACCGTAAGGGTGCGTTCACAAAGAAAGCTGTTTACAAGCGCTTGTTGGCAAGCGCTTGCAAGCTCCAACCGGCGTGAGAAAAGTCTACATTGTATCAAGCGTGTGCGTTCACAGACAAAGCCTGTCCCGGCTTGCAAGCGCTTGCTACAAGTTCTGACAAGCACGCAAGAACGTTTTGTACTTGTTTTCCGGCTCTTTTTGACCGAACTGATGAACTGATATCTCAAGTCTTTAGAAAAGGGGCTATTTGGGACAAACGCCTCAAACTACATGCTAATAGAGTTCATGTGGATAAGTTGTGGAAGGACTTAGCTTGCGGAAATAGATGGTGGTATTCCCCAAACCTACCTCTTCCACGCTTAATTGCATGAACACCGACTTTCCTTCTACGAATTTTCAATTCGACATTTTCAAGGAAAAATAACTCTTCATCACCTGAGGAAGACATTGTCTCAACGAGAGCTGAGAAAACACTAAGCTTGAAATGCAAGCGTTTGTTGTGTACACACAACAAAATTCTCAAGCGCTTGGAGCAAGCGCTTGTAACCAGCTTTCTTTGTGAACGCACCCTAAATTATTAAACTGAGTTTAATGATAAACCGAGTTTAATTTGACATTTGACAAGTGAAAATTTCAAATTAAACTCGGTTTATCGTTAAACTTAGTTTAAAATATACGGTGCAAGGGCCTATTAAAAATGTTTTTTGATATTAATAGGTTAAGGTTAAAGAATAGGAGCTCAGAAATAGACTTGCAATCGGATTATACAAAATATCAATGACTTCATTAGGTCTAGTAATCTTACTATATTTTCACATATTACTGTATGAAATCAAAAAGTTCTTATGCACAGGATAAAAACTCAGGACATCTTGTGAACAAAAAATGTATATTCTTTAATTGATACCTCATATCTGAAACATGGGGATAAAGAGATCAGTGCGATCATTCAAAATATAGATATCTTCATGAATTTGAAATTTTCCAGTGATTCAAAATGATTAAAAAATTTCTGAATTCTTTAAATTATTTGTTAACAGGAAATGGTGATTCTGTTCTGGCTCGATAGAATCATTGGCCAACCTTCATCTGTTGCAGTAGATAATATATGAACTACATACGTTCCTCCTACCATGAACATAACTTCATTAGCTAAACTAATACCACCATTTTGTGACAGTGAGTTACTCACACAGTAAAATCACTTCATCATTCTTGAAATTTCAAGAATTCATTTTATTGAAATTACAGATAATGCTTTTGAAATTTACATTTACATCTCTGTGTTTATCATCAGTGAATATATTTTCAAGCAACTGAAATGTATATTGAACCCTACAGGTTAATGATTGTTAATTCATACAGTAGGCTTGATGAACAACTTCAATGTAGATGGTAGTTTTTTGATGTTTCCGTGTGGTAATATCAGTTTATTGTTGGAAAATTAATCTTTTTTTCTGTAACTTTGTTCATTAAGATATTCGTGTCCAGTTGAAGAAAAGAAAAATTTTCGACAATTAATATTATTTATCATTCATGCAAATTATCTACTTAGAAGGGTTATTATTGCGAATACTTTGTTCCTTAGCAAAGCAGACTGAAGTCTTAAGAGCCCTTCGTGAAAAAATATTTTGAAACTATCCATAAACATAATAAATATAAGTACCAGTAGTACAGAGATAGTAGAGGGGCAAGACCTAAATTTTATGTTGGCAAGGTTGTTGTCTTTCGACAGGCTTTCTAGTGGTACACGAAGAACGATTTTATAAAATAAAGGAACACTCTGAACAGCTTAATTTTTATGCATAAAAACGCAAATAATATATTTTTACACAAATATGAATAAGAAATTTCAATGAAATTGAAGAATAGGACATTTCCTACTTCTAGCCTTACTGAACTCCTTAATAATTCTGTCGTAATTGAGCTTAGATACTATATCTGCTTCAATAGAAAAAGCTTCAGAAGCTGGTTTTTCTATTGAATTTTTTAAATCATTTTTTATTAGATGTAACTTTGAAAATCTCCCTTTTGCGGTTGCTGTACTTACCTGTATGGTCAACTAAATTCGAGCGACATTGTGAATATATGTATAAATTTCTTTCATGTTATATTCTGTTATATATTGAAGCATCGCATCTGTTTCACATCTCCAATGAAATTGGGTAAACTTGTTTGAACCTACGTAAATTTTTTGTTTCCACTAAAGCAACTAAAATTGTCAATAAGTGCATATTGTTTCATAAGTGCGCATCTAGTGTTTCCACTGCATGTTGGCAGTAAGCTAGAATATGGAGACTGCACTGCGACACGACTGTTCACTAGTTGCCTTCTCGATACGTTTCCACTGTGATAGCAACACGGAGATGTTTACTGTTTTCTTTTGAAGCTTACCGCTCGAAATGTAAACCGATGACAAGTAGAAACAGTCAATATTTGTTGCCGAAACATAAAGAAATTTTAAGGAACATCTTGGAACGTTTACGGCAGCGATACCCAAACTGCAGCCCGCCAGGCTTTTGAAAGTGGCCCAGCCGTTTTAACTCCAAATTCTATTAACCAATTAACTATTTAAATTTCCGAGAAAATAATAGGCGCAGTTTTTTTCTTTACATCAAGAAATAATGCTGTTTTTACAGCAAAATTATAAAAATTATCCGGAACTTCTTAGCTTTTCTATGCGAGATAACTGAGAAACTCACAGCCTTAATCAAAGGTTGCAAGGTGAAAACAAAATAATTTCTCAAATGGCAAATACATTATTTGCTTTCATAGTATAGGTACATAGTAAGTATTTATTACGAAGAAATTCAAAACAAAGTACTTCAAAATTTTCGAACATTTACAAGTGTTACACAGGACTGATATTGATATTTTCGAAGAAAACTGATAATTTCAAATTATATATCTGCACTATCAGACGAATTTAAAGGGAGATTTAAGAAAAATTAAAAATTTGCTGCTGCTTGTAGAAAAATTATGGTACTTAGAGCCGATAAGTATTTCACAATTGGCTTCAGTTTTGGATTGTAATTATGTAGACTTGTTTGACGAGTTCATTGGAATGAAGAATGATACAAAGTTAATTTTAAAGAGACGAGAGAGAATATGGAGTAGGTACGCTGAATTTTGGACAATTGTGTCCGAACAATTTAAGACTGTGAAAAAATGTTATCCATTTCTGCTTACGTTGTTTCGCATCGACATATCTTTGTGAATCATCTTATTCCAAAATGAAATACGCAAAGAACGTATATAGAAACCGACTGACGAATTCTCATTTCGATGACGTTAAAATTTTCTCAGCATAATAAATAAACACTTAAACGTAATAGGTTTTTAACCAACACTTAAATAAACTGCTCTCACCCATTCAAACGACAGTGTGTTAATCTTGATAGTTTTACAATATTTTCAGGTTTGAATAGAGTAGAAAAGCAATATTTTCATAACAATATTTTAAAGACATGCATCAGGAATCAAAATTGCTTAGGTAATATAAAATCAGTCAAAAATCAAAAGTAAAAAACCGGCTTTTGGGAAACTGTATTGGTTGATCACTGCCTTCATAATGGATAGTTTTCTTTTCGGCTACCCTTTTATTTTTAATGTTTGTTCGCAGATCATTACTGTTTTTCTCAATACCGCAGTCGGCGGAAGAGGAAGAGGTGTGTCATCAGCAAATCGAGTAGACTATACGAATAAATTTTTTCGTTGCGTTCTTCTAGGCGCGGGACCCTTATGACCGGGATGCCAGAGGCAGTGGCTCACACCTAACGCCTCTGTAAAGAGAACGTCAAAAAAAATGACGACATTTTCAACCTCAGTACTTGATGTTGAAGTTTGATTTCACAGACGTCATTTTGGGTTCCGGATCCGACATAATGTAATCTGTAAGAAAAATTGTTTATATTTCACTACAACAAGTTATTTCTTGATACTCTTACCAAAAACTCACAGTCCTATTATGCGTAGATAATTGAATTTAAATGTTTCTGACAATATTATTTTGTGGAATTGTCAAATTTGTGTTGCTTTAACAAATACAAAACCGGTAAGCAAAGCAATCTAGTTTTACGTTTTTGTACAGGGTGGCCAACTAAGCGAGGTAAGCGGCTGTATCTCAGGATCTGTACATCTGGCAGCAATGGAATTTTTTTTATTATGATAAAAATGGCCATGAGAAAGTTCTGGAAATTATTTTCAAGTTCCGTATTTCACCACTAGAGGGCGTAACTAAAAATTAAATAAGAAAAACGTCTTTTTTTTCGAAAACTTATATATCAAACTATACTTTTGATAACACTGTTAGAGAGCCTAGAAAATTCTCTATCATTTTGGTCTAAGGCTCATTGGCGTACGAACGATAGTAGGGGTGGGGGAAGCTATTGAAAGTGTAATCATTAAAATCGGTGTAAATTCTAAACCACTCATTCGATTTGAGCAATTCAAAATTTGTTTGCAAGATAAATGTAGCTGTTTTAAATGTCCGATTTCCTTACTACTCTGTAGTTCTTAGTAAAAGAGCTAGAGGGCGCAATGTGTAATCATTCCATTTTTTTTGAATTATAGTCCAAAAATTCAAATGGAACGGTACAGTTTTGACATCATAATTGAAAAGTAGATAAAATTTGCAAAAATATTGTGAAAACCGGACGATGATATCTTTGCTCGTTTTAAAGTTATAGGGAAATAAAGTTATTTTTACGCGCCGAGTCAAAACTTATGTACCGCCATCTAGCGTTCGGCCTTAGAATGTCTAATTAACGTACAGCAGGCGGCAAAAACAAAAGAAACTTTTAAATAATATTGTTGGAAACATCAAATATTTATTTGAGCCAGTTTAATTCTTGTCAATTTGGTTTCTGAATATCTTTTGCTCGATTTTTTGTAAAATGCCTTTCACAAATGATGAAGCTGTTGATATGATTGCGGTTTTCTTTGAGTGCTTTCAAAATGCAGCAATAACTGAAAGACAGTATGCCATTCGGTATCCAGATCGCCGTCATTATGGCAGAAGAATGTATCCCCACGCTTGGTACAGCGACTACGCGATACTGGGAGTTTTAGTCGGCCCAGATTTAGAAGGCGTCGGACTGGTTGAACGGAAGAAAACATTATTAATGTGTTGGCCTACGTAGAATTTAATAGGCATATTGGAACTCGGGCGTTATCTTTAGATTTGGGAATAGCTCGAACTACTGTTCAAAATATACTAAACGACCACAGGTAAGTAATTGCATTAGCGGACATCCTTTTTAATACACCTTTTTAATATCATTTACTCCTGAATACACTACTATATAGGCATTTCTTTTTATTTTAAGGCTACACCCCTACCATATAATCCTACACCAAGCCTTAAACGAACATGATTTTGAGCGCAGAATTGATTTTTGTCAATGAACGTTAGAAATGATTCGCGAAAATAGCGATTTTTTTTCACAGATTCTGTGGACCGATGAAGCTACTTTTAGTAGCGATGGCAGAGTCAACAGGCATAATATGCATTATTGGTCGGCCGAAAATCCCCGTTGGATGCGAGAAGTCCAGCACCAAGGCCGCTGGAGTGTAAACGAGTGGTGTGGCATTATCGGAATGAAAATTGTTGGTCCTTATTTTTTTGATGGCACGTTAACCGGTAGATAATGTTTTTTTGAATTTTTTTGATAAATGCTTTGCCAATTTTAATGGAAGATTTGACATTGGGAGTGAGACAGACCATGTATTTCCAATTGGATGGGTGTCTAGCACATTTTTCCCGTTTAGTGCGGGATCATATTAATAATTATTTTCAAGGGCGCTGGATCGGAAGGGGAAGTCTTATTTTCTTGGCCGGCCAGGTCACCCGATTTAACATGCCTTGACTTTTACTTATGGGGTCGTTTAAGAGATATTGTGTACCAAACTCCACCCACAACTAGACATGATATGGAAAACAGAATCCGTGATGCCATTAATAAAATATCATCAGCTGCTGAAATCGAAACAGCAGTTTCATCCACCCAAAGAAGATTGGCAGCTTGTTTGGAATGTGATGGAAAGCAGTTTGAACATCTATGGAGGCATTAAATACCTTATATGTTTGGGTTTAAAATCGGTCCTTTTAAGGACCACAATTTAAATATAAAAAGAAATTCGTTAATAAATATTGTCCTAAGAAAATCATATAAACTTCCTTTGATTCTGTGATACATTAGTTTAAGTATTAATTTATTAATTATGACAACAGGCTGCATATTGATAACAGTTTGAGAAACAGCAGAAAAACAGAAAATTAGACATTTAGACATTTTAAGGCCGAACGCTAGATGGCGGTACATAAGTTTTGACTCGGCGCGTAAAAATAACTTTAATTCCCTATAACTTTGAAACAAGCAAAGATATCATCGTCCGGTTTTCACAATGTTTTTGCAAATTTGATCTACTTTTCAAATATGATGTCAAAAATATACCGTTCTATTTGAATTTTTGGACTAAAATTGAAGAAAATGTAATTATTACAAATTGCGCCCTCTAGCTCTTTTATTAGGAACTATAGAGTAGTAAGGAGACCGGACATTTAAAGCAGCAACATTTATCTTGCAAACAAATTCTGAGTTGCTGAAATCGAATGAGTGGTTTAGAATTTACACCGATTTTAATGATTACACTTTCAATAGCTTCCCCCACCCCTACTATCGTTCGTACGCCAATGAGCCTTAAACCAAAATGATAGAGAATTTTCTAGGCTCTCTAACAGTGTTATCAAAAGTATAGGTTAATATATAAGTTTTCGAAAAAAAAAAACGTTTTTCTTATTTAATTTTTAGTTACGCCCTCTAGCGGTGAAATATGGAACTTGAAAATAATTTCCAGAACTTTCTCATGGCCTTTTTTATAATAATAAAAAAAATTCCATTGTTGCCAGATGTACAGATCCTGAGATACAGCCGATTACCTCGCTTATTTGGCCACCTTGTACATCTATTCCTCTTTAAAAATAATTATCTTAATTCCTAATAAAACAATATACTATTACGTCTAGTGTTTTCCAGTTATTGAATTGAGTCATAACTTTTCTGTATGCAGTTTCTGTCTTACGTTAATCGTTGGTTTTGAAATAATTATATCATCATTAAGTTTCCAAAACATTTCGTCATTGTAGAATTGATTACTTTTCAAGTTGAGTTTTTCCAGTTTAAGAAGAACTCCTGCAACAAAATAATTGTGAAAGTATACAAGAAGAAGGCACAAGTTCGGTTCTTTCTAAAGAAGAGAAAAATACATCATTAATTTGGAGTTTAAAGTCACTAAATTCCTGAAAAATTAACTGAATCAAGAAGTGTGTTTCAGATATTATTATGAAGGTGAATGGTCTGTTTATAATAGTTGAAACAAATTAATTCCTTCTATTTCAAGATAATTATTTGGAGCAGAAAGATACTATTCAGAGTCATTCTGGGAAATTGAAATCGAGAAGGAAAAAAATTATAAGAACGCTTTGAAGAGTGTCCATTGATATATTAATGAAAGCCATGGCATAATATATATAAGTATATATATATATATATATATATATATATATATATATATATATATATATATATATATATATATATATATATATATATATATATATATATATATATATATATCTATATATATATATATATATATCTATATATATATATATATATATATATATATATACTAGCAGTACTTTTCAGAACTACTTCTTTATTCAAGTACCTAAAATTGCGTTTCTTCATATATATATACATATATATGCAGCGGCGGATCCAGAATTTTTTTTGGGGGGGGGCCCAGTTTACAACTCCGAGAGTCTGGGGGCATATTATACCGGTATACTCCATGAAGCAGTGAGTAGGTTTTTTACTTGATGAAAGTTTCCAGGAACAAACATTAAAAAAAAGATTAGTGTAGTGTAGACTAGTAAAATATTATTTAAGGACCTTCAGAGATAATTTCCTCTTCTGCGTATTTACTGTATGTAAACGTCCAACACTTCTTCAGCTTTCATTACGTTGGAAAGATTTAAAATCTTGCAGTAGAGTCACGCAAAAAATTTGCTAAAGAAGATATGACTCCCACGACATTTCTGATGCTAGCAACAGAGCAAGCTTTGCTTATAGCCAAGTTCAGTCTGTGGTTGGCACAGTGGCTGTAGATTGCAAGAGGTTGAATCTGGGAAATGCGGGCTTGCATACCCTTGAATATTCCACTCATATTAGAGGACCCATCAAAATCTTGTATAACGCATGTTACCAGAAATATGATAATGAAATGATCAAAGTTGATTTTGGGGCAGAGACAGTGGAATTATGAATTCGATATTACACAGATTTTATAAAAATTTCAGAAAAAGTAAAGATGACAAATTGCTGAAATTTTTTGCTCAAATATGTCTGAAAAGTGTCCACATCACTGTAATTTGTTTTTGGAATTGCACAACACAAGTGTTCAGTTACTTAGGTGCATGAACTCAAACGTTTTCATTACTTTATTGTTGCTGACCTTATATTTTAGTATTATATAATTCTTTCATGGATTGTTTCTTGTGTTTACTTATAATTAATTGCCTGAATTTGTGTTGGTAATAATAATAATTGTACAAGTTGTGTAAGAATAAATAAATAAATTAATCTTCTGTTTTAAAAAAGCTATATCGGTCAGACATTTTTTCCTCAATCATATTTCATGAAATTATGTCTAGTATATTTTTTATTCGTTCTGGGGGGGGTGCCCCTGTGCCCCCCCCCCTCAGATCCGCCACTGTATATATGTATAAACATGTTCACTTCATCTTCTTTCAGTGTTACCGAGTTTTTTGCATATTTACATGCATTATAATAGTTTGTATTCAGTCAGAAACAATACTAATCAGCTAGTCATGATATAGGATATAGTATGAAGGATAACCTCAAATCATTAACCAACTAAACGATAACAGGTATCTAACACGCATCTTTAAATTTCTTAATAACTGTGATTGAATTCTCGGACATCACTTGGTGAAATAGCATAAAGAATAAAGTTTAAACTTTAAAATAAAACACACCTGGCTTGAGTTTCACTATATAAAAAATATTTAGATACTGTATTTAGCAGTAAAGGATAGTCGACATGTTTCGAGTTATGAACTCATTATCAAGACTAACTACAGGAGAGTATTACATCTTATTTTATAAAACAGACAATGGCAAAGGTGATACCAGTAAATCAATTTCTTCGTTTACAAGGGGTAATTTACTATTATGGGCGGAACTAATTTCCAGAATTTCAAGAAGGTCAAGGAGCTTTCCTTTGTTACCTGAATCTAATAAATGGGTTTTGTTGAAATCCAGGAAATGGTTGAATTTTATACAATGTTCGGAGAAGCCAGTGGTATTTTTATTTTATAAAATTGACTTTTTATGTTCTTCAACACGAATGTTTATATTCCTTTCTGTTGGTCCAATATAGAAAGCAGGACATTCGTCGCAAAATATTTTGTGAACACCACTGTTTTCTCCGATGTTAGATTCTTCTTTATTATTGACCAAGAATGACTTCAAGTTTCTTTTATTTGTACAAATTGTTTTAACGTTGTTTTTCGATAGTCTGTTACAAATTTCGCTACTCAAATTCGGCACATAATTTATTGGCAAACAATAGCCACCAATAACGGTTACAATGAAAGTCTTATTGATAAGCTCATTGGGAAAAAACGAATAAAGAATCTGTTGCATTCAATATACCCCACGCAAACTATTAATTAACAAAAATACTTCCCAATAAATTATGTGCAAAATTTGTAACGGACTGTCGAAAAATAACATTAAAAAAATTTGTACAAATAAAAGAAACTAGAAGTCATTCTTGGTAAATAATGAAGAAAAATCTAACATCGGATGAAACAGCGGTGTTTGCAAAATATTTTACGATGGCTGTTCTGCTTTCTATATTGGACAAACAGGAAGGAATATAAACATTCGTGTTGATGAACATAAAAAGTCAAATTTACAAAATAAAAATACCACTGGCTTCTCCGAACATTGTATAAAATTTAAGCATTTCCTGGATTCCAACAAAACCCAATTGTTGCATTCAGGTAACAAAGGAAAGCGCCTTGACATTCTTGAAATTCTGGAAATAAGTTCCGCCCATAACAGTAAATTACCCCTTGTATACGAACAAATTGATTTTCAGGTATCACCTTTGCTTTTGTCTGTTTTATAAAATAAGATGTAATACTCTCCTGTAGTCAGTCTATAATGAGTTCATAACACGAAACATGTCAACTATCCTTTACTGCTAAAAACAGTATCTAAATATAAACTCAAGCCAAGTGTATTTTATTTTAAAGTTTAAATTTTATTCTTTAAATTCCTTATTTCAGTAAAGTATCTGTTGATCGCTAAGATAGACATAACTATTGAATATTCATCAAAATATATGACAATAACTAATTGATTTGGCCGATACTTGATGAAAATTCATTGCAATATTGTAAATAAAACTTCACAGTTTTCGATTTTCAATAATTTGTTAACATGAAAATTATTTCACCAAACACAGTGGCTTCTTCAGATGTATAATACATACTAACTTTAATAATAAGAATATTGAAAGATGAAGGAAGGAAATATACACTAAGAATGGGAAAAACCTAAACGTAATCTCTTAGCAGATAGATAGTACAAACTGTTAATGACTTGGGAAAAACACCACAGGTTCAAATATCAATAATACATTTAGAAAAGATTTGACATCGGTGAATTATTCGTATCTATTTGGTCATTCAACAAATTATCGGATTTTGGATTGATTGGGCCGATACTTGGTGTAAATTAATAAACATACTAAAACAATGGTTAGAAATAACAATTTACACATTTATTATAAGAAATAACGCATGACGCATGTTTCGGTGGAACTTCACCTTCTTCAGATGCTAATGGCAAACTAACTATGATTCTCTGTTATATCGAAAACAAGAAATAAAGAGATGACAAATTCTGTAGAAGAGGTAAATACAAAGATGGTTACAAATAATTATTAGAAAAGGAAAAACCAATTCTGAACTGCTAGTCAGGTAGTTCAGTAATTTTGAAAAGATTAAGAAGGGGGCTTGAAGTATGATCGATTTGGCTATTCAATAGGAGACCGGAATGCTTGTATTTATTTATCTGTAATGATTCTAAAAAATTAAGTTTAATTCCCTTACTTTCAGTATTTAATATTTTAAAATCGAAATTGAATGTGTGATTTTCTTGGATTAAATGGTTTGCATAATGTGAATCCGACTTCTGATTAACAAAGCTACGTTTGCGTTCTGAAATTCTAGTTTGAAAACTTCTGAAAGTTCTACCAATGTAAAACTTATCACAATCACCACAATTAATTTTATAAACTCCTGATTTATTATCTTTATGAACTTTGGATTTATTATTTTTTATATGATTTCCTAAATTATTACCGGTACGATAAGCAATGTTAATGTTGTGCTTAGATAAGAGAGATTTAAGTTTTTTACTTGAATTTCCGATGAAAGTGAGGCTGTTGTATTTGATATTATTTTTTTTTGTACCCCCTTACTAAAAATAATACCAAATACAACAGCCTCACTTTCATCGGAAATTCAAGTAAAAAAACTTAAATCTCTCTTATCTAAGCACAACATTAGCATTGCTTATCGTACTGGTAATAATTTAGGAAATCATATAAAAAATAATAAATCCAAAGTTCATAAAGATAATAAATCAGGAGTTTATAAAATTAATTGTGGTGATTGTGATAAGTTTTACATTGGTATAACTTTCAGAAGTTTTCAAACTAGAATTTCAGAACACAAACGTAGCTTTGTTAATCAGAAGTAGGATTCACATTATGCAAACCATTTAATCCAAGAAAATCACACATTCAATTTCGATTTTAAAATATTAAATACTGAAAGTAAGGGAATTAAACTTAATTTTTTAGAATCATTACAGATAAATAAATACAAGCATTCCGGTCTCCTATTGAATAGCCAAATCGATCATACTTCAAGCCCCCTTCTTAATCTTTTCAAAATTACCGAACTACCTGACTAGCAGTTCAGAATTGGTTTTTCCTTTTCTAATAATTATTTGTAAATATCTTTGTATTTACCCCTTCTACATAATTTGTCATTTCTTTTTTTTTGATATAACAGAGAATCATAGTTAGTTTGCCATTAGCATCTGAAGAATGTGAAGTTCCACCGAAACGTGCGTCATGCGTTATTTCTTATAATAAATGTGTAAATTGTTATTTCTAACCATTGTTTTAATAAAATTATCGGATTGTTTCATACTATTGATTTCAAGAGCTTCTAATAAATTGAGTTTATAGTTTTTCTTTTCTATAATCATATAGTGAATTTGAAATATTACATATAAGAAGAAAGGCTATAAACTCAATTTATTAGAAGTTCTAGAAATCAATAGTATGAAACAATCTAATAATTTGTTAAATGACCAATTAGATATGATATGAATAATAATAAATTGATGTCCTGGGATGTAGTTAATCTTTTTCCGAGTATTATACCTAAGGTTCCTTTAACCCTAATAGAAAAGTTCCTTGATAGCAATATTTTTAATCCTTCCATAAAATCAGATATATTGTCGCTTTTGGAATTATGTCTAGAACAGAATTATTTTAGTTTCAATGATTAGATTTACAGCAGTACTGAATGCTTAATTATGGGACACCCCCTGAGCCCTTTGTTGGCTCAAGTATCCATGGATAATTTGGAACAGTTAATTTATAATAATCCTGTTAGTCAACAATTCGTTTATTGGTTTAGATATGTGGATGATATTATTTGTTGTTTCACTGGTACTCTTATAGGCAACTTGACTGCTTTCAAACATTCATTAACACTTTACATCCTAATAATAAAATTCACTTTAGAGGTAAAAAGAGATATCTCAATTATCTATTTAGATTTGAAAATAACAAAAGTAGATAAACTTAATTTTTCAATTTTTCGCAAACTATCACACACTGATAGCGTCATACATAGTACTTCCCTATATCCATTCCAACACAAAATGTCAGCTTTCAATAGTATGGTACATCGTTTAGTAAATATTCACTTTCAAATGCCAATTTTAACATCGAGAATAATACAGTCAAACAAATTGCCGTAAATAATAATTATGACACCATAATAATACACAATATGATAGATAAAAAGTTGCTCAAAAATGCAACTAGCCAGGTGTCCCCCTCACTAAAAATAATATCAAATATAACAGTCTCACTTTCATCGGAAATTCAAGTAAAAAAACTTGAATCTCTCTTATCTAAGCACAACATTAACATTGCTTATCGTACCGATAATAATTTAGGAAATCATATAAAAAATAATAAATCCAAAGCTCATAAAGATAATAAGTTTATAAAATTAATTGAGGTCATTACATTGGTAGAACTTTCAGAAGTTTTTAAACTAGAATTTCAGAACACAAACGTACCTTTGTTAATCAAAAGATGGATTCACATTATGCAAACCATTTAATCCAAGAAAATCACACATGCAATTTCGATTTTAAAATATAAAATGCTGAAAGTAAGGGAATTAAACCTAATTTTTTAGAATCATTACAGATAAATAAATACAAGCATTCCGGTCTTCTTTTAAATATCCAAATCGATCATACTTCAAGCCCCCTTCTCAATCTTTTCAAAACTACCGAACTACCTGACTAGCAGTTCAGAATTGGTTTTTCCTATTCTAATAATTATTTGTAACCATCCCTCTATTTACCCCTTCTACACAATTTCTCTCTTTATTTCTTGTTTTCGATATAACAGAGAAACATAGTTAGTTTGCCATTAGCATCTGAAGAAGGTGAAGTTCCACCGAAACGTGCGTCATGCGTTATTTCTTTTAATAAATGTGTGAATTGTCATTATTAACCATTATTTTAATATAAATATGAATATTTCAACGTTGTTGTATATTCCCTTCCTTCATCTTTCAATATTCTTATTGTAAAAGTTAGTACTTATGTACTATGTACTATACCTGAAGATTTCACTGTGTTTGGCGAAACTATTGTCATATTAACAAAATATAGTGAAAATCGAAAACTGTGAAGTTTCATTTACAATAATATATGACAATATGTATTCATCCGAAAAAGCCCTAATAAACCTTCAATGATTTTAATTGTATTTTTTCCAGACACTGTTTATCACGGTTCACTGTAAGTGAGTAATTAAACTGTGACACAGTTCTCACAAACTTCCTGGATATATTGAAAAAAATTTTAACTAATGAATGTAGATAATATACCTGTGATACCTCCAGAAACTAACGCAATTAAAACTGTGACAAGCAGAGATATTAACTGAAACCCAGCTTGTTCTGGTGCGCTTCTACCCTGATATACACCAATATTCCGATAACTGGAAGTTGAGTTGAAATTTCCGTAGGGCATTCGTGCTGGAAATATGACATAAAGGCTTTCATGATATTCATCTTCCGTTGCAATACAGGCCATGAATGCTGCAATCAGACCTCCCAAAATTCCAGGCAGTCCGTGCAAATTGTGAACGCCGCATGTATCTGTAATTCTCAAATGGTCATCCAACCATGCCTAAAAAAATTACAAATTAGTTTATGTAGATTTAAGTTTTGCCGACATTGATTATTATACATTAAGTTTGCCACATGTCATATCAGTTTTTTTATGAGACTTGAAAATTTTTCAACTTGTATTATTGTACTAAGCATTCGAAGACTTTAGAACAGTTTCTTATGAAATCATCATCAATTTTTTTTGTTTAAAGATGTTTCTAATTTTCATTTATTTATGGAAATCACCAAAAAGAGAAATAATGTGCTGTGAGAATAGATCCACAAATTTTATGAATCTATAAATCGAAGCAAGGTTATAATTACGTCTAAGAAGAACTTTTTTCTCGGTTCACTGTAGTTAGTAGAACTTACTGAAAAACAAATTTTGTACTTTCGTTGAACGAAATATTATTATATCTTATCTTCATTACATAGTATAAAATGAAGTCGCTTCCGCTGTCTATTCGCTTAGATCTTTTAAACTACTCAACAAATTTTAATGCAGATTTCTTCAATAGATAGAGGGAATCAAGAGGAAGGTTTATATGTATAATCTAATATATAAAATTCTCGTGTCACGGTATTATAAGTTAAACTCCTCCGAAATGGCTCGACCGATTCTCATGAAATTTTGTGTGCATATCAGGTAGGTCTGAGAATCGGCTAACATCTATTTTTCATCCCCCTAAATGTTAAGGGTTAACCTCTGAATTTTCATTTTTGTTTTTCAGACAATATTTTCTGATCTATTTTTTTATGATACAGTATTCAAAAATACATACAACCCCTCAATTCTCACCCCTCTACAATCAACCCCTATTTTTTATTTGTTAATATATATATAATATATATATATATATATATATATATATATATATATATATATATATATATATATTCGAATTGTTGTTGCCTGTGAACTATTTCTAATCTCTTGATAATTATTAGCAATAACAGGCTTGTTGAATCTTAAAAAACTCGATTTTATTGAAAAGTTGACGTTTCGCCACGACATTCGTGGCTTTATCAAAAAGCTTCTCCAGAAAGAGGAAAATTGATAACGGCGATTCTCTACTTCAATGCAACAGATAACTACATACCACCAATATTTATGTTCTCTAGGAGAAGGAAGAAGCTAGAACTGAGTGATGAAATACCAGTAGGATCATGAAAAAAATGTCACGAATATGGTTAGATACAAGGTCATCTATTCGTTGTCAGGCTGCTGTGATTCATAGAATTTTCTCATTGGACCAAATACTATCCAGTGCTCTTATTTTTAGATGACTTCGCAACACATGTAAAGTCTGTCGAGATGATTGATTTGGCTCGTGAAAACGGAGTCACTTTATTGGGCGTTCCGTTTCGTTGAAATCACTTCAGCCATTAGATGTAGAGTTTATGAAGCCTCTATGTATCTACTGAAACAGTTAAGTTATCCAAGACACGTAGCTATGCAGTTTCAGAATGCTACTCTTTTCGAAAAACCTTTCGTAGCTGTTGAAACAGTGGCTGCAAATTCTCATTCTTGCAGTCACAAGCATTTGGTTTTTAGTTGCCTGTATACTGACGCCGACTTTGCATAATAGCATATCTGATACAAAAGATAACTCGGAAACTCAATTCGCAGTTGATGAAGTTGCGTTACTGGGTAAAAAACTCCACAACGCATATCAAGACAACATTCCCTGCAGCCTAGGTATTCATAAATGAGTGACAGGCTCTGATCATTACAAATCACTCCCAAACAGATAATGCCGCTACAGAAAGATTATAATAGGTCTAAGAAAATAACTCCTATGCGATGAGGAAAAACTGCTATAATCCCAGAATCACCTCTTGAATTAAAATGCATTGAAGAAAAGGGTAAGAAGAAAATAGAAATGAATAAGGAGAACGATTTAATGTCCATGGAAGATTATGATGCTGTATGCAGTTACTAAGGAGAGAAAATATTTTAAAATGGTAGAAATGTTCTTTCACATATTTTGTCGGTACGACATGCACTAACTCTAAGTTGATCCTACTATTCATTAACTATTATAGTTCATAATATTTCAATAGCTTCTTTCCTCTGTGTATATCAGATGAAACTGTATTAGTTCACATTGAATAAAGTCTACATATAAGAATCAAGTGGTCATACAAATATATTGGTTCATATATACTTCTTCCTGCGAAATTGGTGAAATGAATGAATATATTTGGGGCTTCAAAAGAATTGATGCAATTTTACTCACCGTGATTCTTGAATAACCATAAACTGACAGAAATGCGGCCATCATTCCGATTGCTACTGCTCCTGATGGTTGTACTAACAGATTAGCTGCAGCACCAATCGCAACTCCACCAGCCAAAGTGGCGTTCTGTATGTGCATTATATCCAATTTTCGTTCGGAAGTCAAAAAAGGTGAAATGATGAATGTTACGACACAGCATGAAGCCAGTGAAAGGTAGGTGTTGATAATGGCAATTTGTTGTTGATCTTTAGGAAGGTCGACTGCGTTGAAGCTTGGCCAATAGATCCATAAAAATATTGTACCTAGAAACAGTGGTGGATATCGAATTAGGCTACGGCGGAAAAAATGAAGTCTCAACAATTTTTTCTGTGTTTTATTTCATCAAGAAGCTGAATTTTATCGTCAGCAGATGTTATAGATGATTTAGATGGTCTCTACTGAGACGTTCTTTCGTATTAGTCACACACTAAATTGATAGTAAAATGAAATATTTAACTGCTCAATGATTTCGTTAAAATCTATCTATTACGAAACTGCCCTTTCATTTTATAGAAATGAAAAATCGACTAGTCTTTCAGTGGGTTTTGACGGATTTTTATAGCTGTATGAAATTTTTTCCCATTCGCCGCAATTTTTAGGTAGGTATAAATTTAATTTTTTCGTGGTTTTTCAGAATTTGCACCTTCACAACTCCTTCAGATTGAATTAAAAAGTTGGAATTTTGTACGTTGATTGAGTTGCTATAAGGAAAGTGCCCTTTGGTAGTTTTAACTTTCATTCTGCCATTTTTATGTAGAGTTTTGCAGTTTTTTCACAAATGCTGCTGGTTGAGTAGGGGGATGAAATTTAATACGTGGAATAGATTGATGTCAGAAAATTGCCCACTGGCTGGTTTTGAGAATTGTACATTTCTATAGTTACTCCAAACTCACTTAGACGGCTGAAAACTTTTACCTGAAATCGGTTGACATTATAGATTTGGAAAAAATTTTCCTTCATTACCTTGTATAGTTGCGATTATATAAAATGTATAAATAAGCCAATAGAATCCGTGAATTTAGCATAACTACTGCGTATTGATAAGTTAATATACCCTTGACGACGTGATATAATCGTTTTGGTGTTTCGCCTCGTGTCAAAATGTGAATGTTTTCATATTGACGATGTTTTGACGTTTCTCAAAAAAAATTAATATTTTTTTATTCGTTATATAATCGTAACGAATACCACTCGAGCAATCGAAAATAATCGTTATACCTACCTCGTCACTCGACGTATTTTCTTAGAACACCACGCGAGCTGTGCTCTCGTGTTTCGCAAAATACATCTCGTGACTCGGAAGTATAATCGATTATTTTCTATGCTCTTGTGATATCATAACTGACAATAATTCTTGTATAAATCCATCTATGCATTACACATTCATCAACATCTTCTGAATTGGGAATTTAGCTTCATAAGCAGTAGTAGTGCCATTGGTTGGACAAAATCAAAGACACAACTTCCAGTAGAAAATGAACAAGGTGAAGATGATCGTCCAAGTACTTCCAATTTCAGTAATAATATATCAAGTTCAAGTATAACTAAATATTTTAAATTTAGCATTGAATGCTAATGGCGTAATGGATAAAGTGACTTTCTTCAAATCGTTTTCACAAAATTATTAGGTACTAATTTTCAAAAAATGCTTACCTATCATAGCAAATATGTCTGAAGTATATCTGGATTTATCGAGCTCATTGTCCGATTTCTGATTTAGTCTTAAAGAGTAACTTGCACCCAGTCCGAAATAAGCCCCAAAACAATGTACTAAAGTTGACCCACCTGCATCAGAAATCTACAAAATATTGAGTTCATTAATTTGTCCTATTTAATACTATGAAACTTCGTTCTGTATATTGCGTAGATGATATACAAAATTTATAAAACGATAACATTGTTGAATAGTTATTTTTCTTCTTTCGAAACTTTTTCACACTCCTCTTTTTGTCGAATAATTTTTCTAGGTTTATGAACATGAAGTACGCTTTTCTTGATTGTTCAGTTGCTTGCCTGATAATTGTTTGCTTCTTCCCGCTCTGAATCCAATTTGTGCCTCTCACAGTGCAACTTTTATCATTGGTTTTATTTTATTTTTCAATATTTTATTTGTCATTGATCCTCATAAAGTTTATTCAGAATTGTACATCTTGAGTCGATGAAAGAGGTTCCATTATATTTAAACAGGTGTAGAGAATGAAAGCATTTTGAAACCATTTGAAATAAATTTAGGAATTCAAACATGGAAACTTCATTATATTGAATTTGTAAATAGTTTCACAATAGATATATTCAATGTATAGGAATTTAAAAAAAAATTATGTACCTATTGATCTCAGTTTTAATATTCATTCGAATGTTTAAGAAACTCAATATAACACGTTTGTCTACATTATATTACCACGTTACTCTATTTCCATGATTAAAACTTCAAATTCCATTTGAAACAAACTCACCAAAAAGATTGTGGAGCCTAGGTAACAATTAAATGAATAAATCACAACTTCAAATAGCCCCATCATAAGTAGCTGAATATATGTCGTACGTCCTAAAACGGCACCCATAGATATTAGAATTGTACATGTTGCAATATCTGCTTGAGCTAAACTGAAAAAATATATTCTTCTAAATATTCAAGAAAAAAAATATTATTTTTAACTATGTGGCGAATTTTTAATATGCACAATTCATCCTTTCAACAAAATTTCATATTCAATGGAAAAATACAACAAAACAATAACTGGATATTTTTAATACCCCTGAGAAAGAAATTCATATAACTTGTGTTATCTGGTACTGAAAGTAATTGCTAATCAATTATACGATAGTAAAAAGTTGTTTTTTCTTGTAGTTTCACTTAAAGCAAAAGGTATATCTTCAGAAGCCTGTCTGGTAAGGATAGTTTTGAAAAAAAAATGGTTACATGTATGAACATAGATGGACGATATGTGGAAGCATTAGTAAATTCGGAATAAATATTTTTCATTTATAATTATTACAACCGAAATAAAAGCATAGCGAAAATATTACAAATTAGTACCTAATTAAGTATTTGATAAGTCATCAGCTTTCAATGAAAATTAAGAATGTTTGTTCTGATAGAAGTAAATTTCTAAACAAATGTTATTCATCCTCTGAACAAATTTCATATTTAATTAAAACATACAACAAAATAATAACTGAGTATTTATAATACCATTGAGAAAGACTTTCATTTATTTTGTGTTATCTGATACCGAAGAATAGTCTACAAAATATTCATCAATTAATATTGGTTAATTCTCATGAAAATAATTAAACATTTAATTGCTTATTAATTACACGATAGTAAATAGTTGACCCATTGTTATTGCATTTGATAACAAATATCCACATATTCGACACATCCCGAAAAATGTTCTTTAACATACCTACTATGGCAAGAAAAATTCAAGATACAACTGAATTTGTGAATTATTCTCTTCAGTTTCAAAGATAAAATATTAAACTTAATCTGGCCGAAATTTATAAATCAATTTTTTTCCAGTGAAATGCTTTCCTTATCTGCTAAACATGGCGTTCTTTCTGTACATGATGACATTCGGAATCCTGTATATCTATTGTAAAACATACTATATTATAGCAACTCACTGATTAAACACCAAATAACAATTCTCCGACAGTTTAAAAATATATACAAGTTGTTCATATTGGGATCTGGCATGTCAGCTGGCGAACTCTGGCGGCCAGATGGATGAAGTTTTTATTTCCAACGTCAACATAATAATTATGCAATTGCATGTCAAGTCTTTGATTTCTTACAAATAAAAGGTGAATAATGGAAAGTGTTAATTTTGAAGAACGTAGACTCAGCAAGAGTGTTGTGGCGTAAAAAATTGTAATTCTAAAGCATATACAAATTCAAGTATTATCTTTCAAATTTACAAAAAGAATTGATTTTACAAAAGAATTGATTGAAACTCAGATTAGTTCCCATTATTAATGAAAATTCCAGATTCTGAGCCAAAACATTTAAAATTGTTGGATCTGTGTTGCCTGAACATTTATTGGTATTATTAGAAGAAACTTTTACAGTGATATGTGGTATAATAAATATGTCTTCTCCGATCTTAGAAGATGACAAATTCATGGTGAAATGATGGAGTAACAAATTTATATTTATGATGGTTATTAGATTTTAGTTAGTTATAATAAGAATACACACGAAACGAAAAAGTTTTTCTTTGTATATTCATTATTAATACATCTTGAGTTATAATAGGATTGATGGTGTTTTACTATGAAAACCACATTTGATTATATGAAACATTATGATTTCTCATTGAATCCATGTATACTACTAAATAAATGTTTTTCGTGAAATTTCAAATATATTTTATCCAAAGTTCTTTCAGAAATAATTAAATTTCGAATAATAAAATAAATTTCACAGTTGGATAATGAATCATCAATAAAAAGTTTCGAAATATGTTTATTGATAATTGCCCATCATATCTGGCCGATTATAAACTTCCTACATAAAATAAGCTCGAATTAATTGTTTCATATCACTTAAACAAATACAGTTGATTTAGACTAGGTATTTTACAAATCAAATTAAATCAAATCAAAATAGATAAACCAAAAGCAGTAAAGTTGACGATATCAGGCTTCGAATTATCTTCATTTTTCCCACATTTTATTATGAATTTGGATCTTTCCAGCCTATCACCTTCTCTGTATGTTCGCTGGAGCAAATTTTCACCTACATAAAGCTTCACATTTTTACTCGAAACTAACATTGTTATAGGAAAAACTCAAAAAACTTTCAAATCTCTCATATAACTCGTATTGAAAGTTGGTTTTGAGACGCCATGTTTTGACGTTATCACCTAAGCTCCGCCTCCATGTCAGATCCCAATATGTCAGAAGTCCTTGAATCTAAATCACTGAAAAGTTCAAAAATCTACAAAGCATTATCTGGTAGTCAATTTTTTTAATCTTCTTATTCACATACGTCATTTCATCAATGTTTCGAATATATCCGTCCACCCCTCTAATTAGATCTGTATTTTCCATATTTATTCGAATTTTAATCAGTTCATTATCTAGTCTAGTGGGCGTATGTGAAAAATCTGAATGTATTTATGATAAAAGTATATTTTCATGATAGTTAAGATAGTAAATTTAATTTTCATAATAATAAATTCCTTAGTAGGTATATATTTCAATTGTTCTTTCGATTAAAAATACCACCCTCCTTATTTTTACTTTATAAGGATAGAAAACTATAGGAATTGCTTTTCGGGTATATTTTATACAGAACGGAATAACTGAGATTGAATTTTCGCACTTCACTTGGTGAAACATGATAAAGAATAAAGTATAAACTTTAAAATAAAAAACACTTGGCTTATGTTTCACTATATAAAAATATTTAGATACTGTATTTAGCAGTAACGAAAAGTCGACATGTTTCGAGTTATGAACTCATTATCAAGACTGACTACAGGAGTGTTTTATATCCTATTTTATAAAACAGACAAAAGCAAAGGTGATACCTTGAAATCAATTTGTTCGTTTACAATGGGTAATTGCCTATTATGGGCGGAACCTATTTCGAGAATTTCAAGAAGGTCAAGGCGCTTTCCTTTGTTACCTGAATGTAACAATTGGGTTTTCTTGAAATCCAGGAAAAGATTGAATATTATACAATGTTCAGAGAAGCCAGTGGTATTTTTATTTTGTAAAATTGACTTTTTATGTTCTTCAACACGAATGTTTATATTCCTTCCTGTTTGTCCAATATAGAAAGCAGGGCATTCGTCGCAAAATATTTTGTAAACACCACTGTTTTCTCCGATGTTAGATTTTTCTTTATTATTGACCAAGTTCGTTACTGCTAAATACAGTATCTAAATGATGAACAAAACTAAATTTCGATTTACTACGTTGATTATCACAAAATATTTTGAACTCAATCTGCCCGATGATGGTCTAGTGACCGAAATTGCAATCGCAGTGTTATATTTTTCAAAATATTTTGTGATAATCAACGTAGTAAATCCAAATTTAGTTTTGTTCATCATGTTAAATTATCACGTAGTAACGACGGATTCCATCAACTACAGTATCTAAATATTTTTATATAGTGAAACATAAGCCAAGTGTTTTTATTTTAAAGTTTATACTTTATTTTGAACTGAATAATTTAATATGCTCAATATTGTACACTAATTTGATATAAAGTCTGAAATATTCATGTTACCGCTCGTTCCAATTTCATACATACTTTCTAACATGGTGATTAAAACTTCAGACTTCAACTTCGCGAGTGAAATATACATGTATGTTTCAATTATCTCAGCTACCTATGTAAAATATGTTCTATTATATTCATTTCTCGATGTGAATAGTTTCATTATATCAACTTTTGATGAGTCTGGTAAAGTATGATCGAACAGTAAATTATAACTTTCGTTATTTCTGCCTGTTACATTTTACTATTCAATTTTAGTTACTGAATCTACTTTAACAATCAGAATTGTAAAAATTGATTTCAGTAGGTATAATCTGAGAAATATTATTAATTCTATATACGTATATAATTATAATAATGCATATCTGAACTCTGCTTGCCAGTGCAGTATTACCACTTATTTTTTGTTTTCTTATCTGGCAATTTAAAGTTGTAAAAAACATTCATTAGTCAAGTTTCATTATAGTTATTTTTGTATCAAGGGCGTAAATAAAGCGTTTTTTGCCCGATGGCGCAAGTTGACAAGCGACTGAGGGCAAAACACGCATTTACGCCCGTGATGCATACAACATTTTTTGCACGACCTTAAAAGTAATAAATTAAGAAGTATATTTTACGATGATTTTGATAACAATAATGTTCATAGAGATATTCTTGAAATCATCTCAGCTGTGGTTCAAAATAATTATAAGGTATCCTTGGAAACGCGCATCATATTCTATAACTAGTGTCTAAATAAATCCAACTGAAGAAGTCAAATTAAATTATTATTGTATTATATTTGATTTTTAAATGGAAGAACAAATAAGTTATAGTGATGAAGAGTTTTTGTGCACTCCACCAGAAGTGTTACAGTCCCTTAAGGAAGAGGAACAAGCGTTACTTCCAGCAAAATCTAAAAAAATATATGATAAAGCTTACGTTGAGTACAAAGAATGGGCTAAAGAAAAAAGGGCATCAAAATTAATTAGCGAGAATATGTTATTGGCATATTTTAATGAAAAATCAAAGATATGGAAACCTACGACCATATGGAGTCACTTTTCTATGTTAAAAGCAAAAATTAAATTAAGAGACAATGTGGACATAAGCAAGTTTTTCAAGCTAATGACATTTATAAAAGTGAATTCAAAAGGCTACAAGCCAAAAAAATCAAAAATTCTGACTAGAGAACAGATTGAGGAATTTTTAAAAAAGGCTCCAGATGAAACATATCTGATGATGAAGGTAGGTAACTACTTTTGCTTTATTGATTTAAGCCATAAACTATAACTATAAACCAACACGGCTTTAATTTTTTGAATAAGATTTGATTGCTTAATATTTTTCATAGGTGGGCCTCATTATGGGTTTAGCTGGTGCCCTGAGAAGAGAAGAACTGGCAAATTTGACCACAAACGATGTTAAAGATGTGGGAGATGTCATTATTGTTAAAGTTCGTGAGACAAAAAATGACAAACCAAGAGTTTTTACTATTGTCAAAAGCGTTAATGAAAATTATTTGCAACTGTGTCGAAAATATGTAGCTTTAAGACCTTCCCACATCAATCACAACCGCTTATTTTTGTCATACAGAAATGGAAAGTGTACTACCCAAGTCGTGGGAAAAATACGTTTGGCGAATTGCCGAAAAAAATAGCATCGTTTTTAAAACTGTCAAACCATACTTTGTATACGGGACACTGTTTCCGTCGATCCTCACCCTCCCTGTTAGCAGATGCTGGAGCTAATATAACTTCTGTAAAGAGACATGGAGGATGGAAGTCGACATCAGTAGCTGAAGGTTACATTGAGAATTCCTTAAACAATAAAATAAAAATTGCAAACCAAATCCTAAATCGGGAACCATCAAGATGTGATATAGTTCAAGCAAAGCCTTCAAGAGATTGTCAAATATTGGAACGGGGGCCTTCTACGAGAGAATTGAATGAAGTTGAAGAGTGTACTATTTAAACAACTCCAAAGGCCGGTTGTTCAAATCAAAGTTTTCAAAGTGTAAAATTTGATCACAAAGAGACTAATCTATTTGGATTAGATGACATTTCTAAAACTTTTACTCTAAATAATTGCAGTACTTTTAAGATTGAAGTAAATATTGGCAAAAAATAGTATTGTAATGTTTATTTAATAAAATATTAGTTTCTCTGTTTCTCTGTTCTACAAAATTTCACTACCGGGCAAAAAAAGTTTTTTTCGCCCTAGGGCAAAAAAAGTTTTTCAGCCCTAGGGCAAAAAAGCCTTCTTTACGCTCTATTCGTAGGGCAGAAAACAGCATTTTATGACTGGTCGTGCAAAAAAAAAATTTTAACTTTTTGTGACACACTCTGTGATTTTGAATTTTTCATAAGTCTGGAAAAAGTGAATAAAATAATTCTATAGATATGCCTTCGAATAGGTACTTATACACTTCATTAACAAGATAATTCGTTGATATTTCTAATTATTGTTAGATGAAAAATGTGTTATTTTGGACACCATTGAATTTTAGAGAAACTCTCTCTTCATAGCAATTAATTTTTTATATGTTGGCGGATAAAGCTGAATATATAATATTATACTGCGCAAATTAAGGTCACAAGTTCTAAGCCTTATGTACTGATGCTGTCAAAATGCGTGATGTTATTTAGGAGGACGTTTAACGTTACACTTTCTTAGACTTTCACGATAAGCACGGATTTCAAAGCGAATTTTAACGAGAAACGTCATTTTAAAGTTCGAAATTATGGAATAATCTTCCTAGGCTTCATGAGTTTCAACACCTTATATTTTACACTTCCTCACACAACAATAGAAAATAATAAAAACATAGCAATTCACTCCAAACTAAAAACAGTAGACAAGTCTACAATATTTGGGTACTCTTTACCCGGCATATTATTGGGCAATAATTCTTTGAGAGTTGAATCTACCTAATTTTCCATCCCAAGGTATGAGATAATATAAACTATCACATAAAACATCTGAACAAAATTTGTCTACAAACCTTTCTGCGTTCACTGCTATTTTTGTATCTTCAGTCAAATTGTAAAATCCTTGACAAACTAGAGCCCATTGTATCATAAGAGCTCCCAGCAAAAAATTGAAGCCAACACCGCTAAAACTATAGCGTTTCAAAAAAGTCATCAGAAATCCGAAACCAACAAATATCATGCTATGTAAATCCTGAAACACTGAAACATTGAATAAAGTAATTAAAATTCAATGAAATATGTAGTTCTGAGATTCCAGATGGCAAATATAATATAATATAATATAATATATATATATATATATATATATATATATATATATATATATATATATATATAATATATATATATATATATATATATAAAATATATATATATATATATATATATATATATATATATATATATATATATATATATATATATATATATATATATATATATATATATATATATATATATATATATATATATATGTATATATTCCTACAAGTGAAAAGAAAACCCAGTTACCAGAAATATTCTTAGAAAACTAAATAAAAATTTACAGAAGCGGCTTCAAAATAGTAGTGCAACAATACCTGAAAATCAATTTAAAAAATAACACAAAAAAAAACAGGATATTAATATAGTCGAATGTATAAAAGAGTTGGTTCTTGGAGTGACCTAGAAAAATAGATCATCACATCTTGAGCACCGTCTAGGCACCAGAAATTCCACCGTAGCTAGAAAAGGGGAGCACTCAATACAACCATGTAATAGATTATACAAAAATTTCAAAGAGAGTAATTTTCTGGTGACTTCAACCGATTTTACCCCAAATTTGTCCAATAAGTTATCCTGCTTAAATCCTCTGAATGGGTAAACATCATCCTTTCTCCAGATCAGATACTTAAGGAATCTCCGCTGCACCGACTCCAAATGATACCTGTGAACATTGCAGATAGCATGCCAAATTATACAACCGAAATTCAATTTGCTCTTCACTAAAGAATTAAACAATTGCAAAAGAGTTCCCGTATCCTGAAAGTGATTGGCATTGCGCACAATGAAACCATAAGTTTCCAACGCAGCCGAGACCATAGCATTTATATGAGGGACAAACGTGAAACGTTGATCAAACAAAATACCAAGAGCACGAATCTCAGATACCCTAGCCAACATACTATTGTAAACATTATAATCGAAGTGAATAATGTTTTTCTCCTGGTATATGTCACAACATTTAGGTTCAGCTGATTTGAAACACACACTCAGCCACATCATTCAGTCCCTCTTGCAATCTCAGGCAGTCCTCAAGAGTGTTGATTTCACCATTTTCAGATCGTCAGCGTATATGAGGTCATGACCCTTGATGCAATTAGGCAAATCATTCACAAAGAAAAAAAAGAAGGGGTCCCCGATTAGAACCGTGAGGTATGAATGATGCTGCCGTGAACTAAAATGACCGATGACCACAAACGGAGACCGATTATGCAGGTATGATTCAAACAGAGAGACCAAACTGCAAGAAAAACTAGATTTAGTTTTTAGTTTCCATAATAATTTTTGGTGACATAATCTGTTCATGAAATCAGTAGATATAACATCCATTTGAGAACCACCATCCAAGTTCTCCAAGACAAATTGCGACATGGTAACTAGGTTTGTCATACACGATCTGCAGGACATAAATGCATGTTACCCAACCCCTATCTGATTTTTAACTGTTGGATAGATATTGTTGAACAGAATAATCTCAAATAATTTGGAGAAATTAGAAACAATTGATATGGGTCTGTAATTACTGATGAACATTGCATCACCCTTCTTCAGCACATTATAAATATGTTAATTAAATAAGATGGAAACAGTTGTATGCAGATTTTGAGTCAGGGTGACTTGACGTTTTCTAGAATTCATTGTTTGATTGTGAATGCAGATTTTGCGTCATGGAATACGTACAACTAACTCCCTTAGAAAGTTGATTGATAATCATTAAATTATTGAAGAATTTTCCTTGTTCACTTTATGAAGAGTTATTCATTAAATAAATAAATAAAATTTGCAAATTTCTTGGCCTCCGCGGTCTCCAGATTTGACTTTTTAGTGTTACTTAAAGCAAAAAAAAACCGTTTCAACAAGTTTACCATTTAGAGAGAGCAAATACAGATGAGATTCGTAAGATTAGGATATTCTTTAAAAAATTGATTAATATAAACGTTACATGTATGAATATGGATGGAGGATATGTGGAAGCAGTAGTAAATCCGGATTAAATATTTTTCATAAGAATTCATTACAACCTAATGAATTATACAATTTATGAATCGTTTGAATGCATAGCTAAAATATAACAAATTAGTAATAAAGTATTTGAAAGATCATCAGCAAAAAATAAAAATTACGTTTAATTGTTTTGATGGTAGTGGATTTCCTCGTAAAGGAATTTATATGATTTATTTCATCAAATTTATGAATTATTAAATAAAATGCATTAATATTCAAACTTGAAAATTTAGTGTTATCGCAGAGAAAACAAAAATAAAATTTCTATTAAATATACGATTTGGATATATGAAAATTAGTTTCAAACCTTAACATCTTTTCTCAATAAAAATTTTCAATATGATCAAAAGTAAAGGTACATTTCTATGTACCTTTACTTTTTTTCATGTATATATTCTGTTTATTTTCAGTTGCAGGAGATAAAAATTACACACAGAAAGGCAATTGGAATTTCGATCGTGAAAAAAATTACACCGTCGAATATCTTCAAATTCGTGAAAATGAGCAAACTAATATGAAAAAATATTTCCACTGCTGCTCGTAAACAGAAAGCGACACGATCAAAACCACAAATGTCTGAGGGTTATTTCCGAAATAGAACTTTATTGCGTTATTTCAGGAGTTTTCGCGTGAAAACGGGAGCTTTGCGCTCATAAAAATTCATGAAGTAACGACGATATTGTAATCTATAATATTATATAATATTTTAATATATACCGAACCTGAAGGAATTTTACAGATATCTGTTTTCCTGCTTTTTTCTATATCACTAATTATCAGATTAATTAAAGAATAATTACATTCGGTAAATGTGGCAAATTTCCTTGTAATGCCAATTTTCATTGAGTTCAATGTTGAAAATTAGACCCGAATGAAAATCTTTTGTCTATTATATAATTTGAAGCAAACAGGAAATGTTAGATTTTCTGAAATTTTTCTATTGTTGTCGCTTGTTCATGTTTTGACATGAAACACATGAATATAAACATTTACTCTATATTTAGAGTTGGGACGAACTTCATATTTCATGAAATTTCTCCTACGTGAACATTCCAAGAAGTGTCATTGTTCTTAAGAACAAAAATATTTTTCCAGGGAATGTACAAGATCACGAAAATTTAGAGAATTATTTATTTGTAATTCAATAATCAGATTTGATTGAAAAAATTGTGATCAAAGTAAAATACCTTGAAATCGAGAAGTTAATAAACATGTATAAAAGAACATATAAGATAAATCAAGAAGTCATCAGAAAATGAAACAACTTTTTCTTTGGGGAATATATAAAGGCACTTTTGACAAATTCCTCTGACTTTGTGCCTACAAACTATAAAATTGCAGATTTGCACTCTGCATAAGTTAACTCTCCACTTTAAGTTTAATCCCTATAAAAAGATACAAAGGCACTTCGAATTTGGTACATTTTAACTTTCAAGACCTACCCACTATAAAATAACAGAATCGCACTTTTGATTGGGTCTGAATTTAGAACACTTAGTAGACAAGTAGGTACACATTTATATACTAGGTATGTATAACTTTATTAACAAAAGAAACATAGTAGTATTTTTTTTAAGAAAATAAACAAGTATTGTCATTGTTACATAATTTTGTATTATGTATGATCAAAAAAAGTATCGCAAACAAATAGCGAATCGGAAAAAATTCTATTGAATTTAGAGCCTTCTTCGCTATGCCTGGCCGTTCTCTCTTCTTTTTATGGTTGAGAGGTACCTACACTTTTCGCTTCAATAGGCACCTTTGCCTATTTGACTAGCAAATTGAGAGAATGTTTGCATACGTACTGTTTCAAAAAACTTGACACCGAAACGCCACTTTTTCATTTTAAGAATACAGCGTTATTTTTACTATCTCCTCAGATTTACAAAAAGTATCAAAACATTCCCATTTCAAATGTGTATCCAGATTTGTACGTCTTATTGGGTCGAACATTTCGTAGCAGTCCTAGCTTTTGTATAAAAAATTGTTTTTTTATCTTCATTTTCTTCAAACATTTTAGGTTTTCATTTAACCCACTCATAAGCATCTGTGAAAATTTTGGTTGTTAATTTTATAGTTGTTGCAGAAGGTTTGTTGTTAGGACTTTGTGGATAGCGTTCATATGACCATTTGTCAACCAGAAAAACTTTTAAAACTTCCAAAAACTGACCAACAGGAAGTCTTTCTCTTAGCGTCTGTTTTTTTTTAATGACGGAATTTGTTGATTGCAGTCCGTTACTGGTGCTTGCTTTCCGAAGCAATTTAAGAAGTCCTTTATACTTTGATTGGAGTTACCATCACCCGCATCATGCCATTTTTCATGAATAGGCTTAAAGCTGCTGTAAAAGTCTCATCGTCTACGCTAAGTTGTAGGGCATGAATATGTCGAATAAATATATTTTTTCTTTTATATTCCGGATTTTTACTTTAGTGTTTTTTTTGCCGTCGTTATAGAACTGACGATGAAAGTCCCCTACTGTTGGCTACATGATTGGCATGATCATCTACTGTTTCCTATCTCTACTTTGAGCAAACTAACTATAAAATGGCAGATTCACACTTTGACTTTTGTCGTTTGTTGCCGCCAAACCTTCTTCTTCGCGGGCTTACGCTGTATTACTCATTGCACATACTTACGTTTCAAAGTGCTATGTGTCGTTTTATTGTGCAAACCGTATTCAAAGAGCGTTATACAATATTTGAACGCGGATTAGGTTTCTTTAAAGTCGAAAATTATTACATTAAGTTATGGCTATTATTTTCATGTTGTAGAATATTTGATATGGAGTTAATGTTATTTTCTCAAATTGCATTTTGTCTATTAGAAGTGGCATATATTATTTTTTGTGCATCACCTTCACTGAAAGTTTGAAATATTTTCTTAATGTTTATTCATTTATTTTTAAAGCGAATGTATTCTCTTTTAAAGTGAGTTTAATTGTAACCCTTTTTCTTTTATTTGAAGTGAAAACTTGAATCATATTATATGCCCATGAAAAGTGTGTTGGATTATTCAAATGGACTATTTGAACAGGATGAAGATTTAAAGAAACTGAAAACCATATTTTCATTCAAAGTTTTATAAATTATTCCGCAAATTTTCATTCGATAGAAATCTTGTTCTCGGGCTTTCCGGAGGGTGCATGAAGCTAAAGTAACTGGTTCTTGGAGAATTTTTGCAACCCAACATGGTTTTCAAATTGGGTTAGAAGTTTATAAAAATAATAAAAATTCATAAATAGATTGGGTTGTCGTGCTTTTTGTAGTACAAACTTGTTTTTTTAATTGCTACCCGTTTAATGTTTTCTGATGGTTTTTCAGGTTTTGTTTATCTACATAATCCATCCAGATTGAGTAACATGATTGAGTTTATGGTATGGAAGTACAATATATTGGTTTTCACTATTTTACTACCGCCTTCATTTCAATATAGAGATCAGTTTTTTCATGGTTTTTGAGGTATTGCTTACCTCCAAAGTTTTTGCTTTTCAATTTAGTACATCGATTGAGTTAAGAAAAAAGTAACCGTTAGCAATTTCAATTGATTACTTCTTCAGCCGAAATTTTTATGTGGAATATCTCTACAAACTCAATGGGGAGGCCAAGAATTTGCAAGTGAATTTGGTAGATATTAGGAAGGTGGTGTTTGAGTTTCAAATATATTCTCATATTGCTGCAATTTTATGTTAAAATTTTATCAAATTGGTGTCAAATGGTGGTAACCTGCGGTAGAAAATGTAATTTTTTATTGATTTTTTTGGTGATACTGCATATATTTTTTTGTGTGACAAAATGTCTCACACGGCGCAAGAGCAACTAAAAATCGGTGTGAGTTGTGACGGTGTGAGCCGTGTGCTTCATTATGACTCACACAAATGTGCATGATTTTGCAACGCTTTCTGCACCGTTCGGGTGTTTCCCCACCCTTATTTAGTGGATTAACGAGTCTTTGCGTGTTTTATCTAGATTTTCTGATGCGCAAGGGATAAATTATGCTATGAAGATGGCCAAGACAGTACGCTACGTATGTGTAGGTTGTCCCGAGCAACCGTATATGTGCAAAGAATGTTTTTGAAAATTACATAAAATTTCATAAATATTTGTTTTTGTATGATCTATAGGGTTGAAAATTTCATTAAATTCACACACGTGTACCTTATAACTTTAAGTTCTGCTTATATAATATATTGCTGAATGAAAAATTAAACCAAACAAAAAATATACTTTATTTCTGTAGGCTATTTCTGGTGAAAGTTCTTCTACGCCAGGGCTATCTATAACCTCATACAAACCTACGAGAACTGTGCGTGCTTCAGACACACAAAGCGGATGAAACTTCTTATACGTGTGCGTTAATATGGCGCACATGGCGTTCAGTGCAGAGGCCGTTTGCGCCGATATGTCGCACATGGCAGTTAAAGGGTTGAGCTTTGTACACCTCTTTTCTGTAATAGGTAACATCAGTCGACTTAATGAAGCCTTCAAACATCAAATGTGATTATATCTTTTAACTACGAACGTAAACATTTAGGTACTAACTATTCAGAATGAAAAGAAGAAATTCATTGTTAGTATATTGAGGTTTTGTTTTCTCATATTCGATAATCAAAATCTTGAAAAAAACACTTAATTCAACATAAATCGGTTGTCTAATGCAGCGCTTCCCAAATGGTGACCCATAGGGTCACATGCGTTCCGCAATTCAAAGTCAGTGAGCGTAGGGTTATCGCTATTTTGAAGAAGTATGCTAAAAAATTTCATTTTTTCATTGAAATAAATATGTGCAATGAGGATTTTCAATTCATACTATATTAGTATTTGATTTTAAATACATATCAGGTAAAAAATGCAAACGTTATGGTGTTATAGATCAGAGGACTAATATAACTATCAATTTGCTTTTTTAATGTCAAGATAAAGATCTGCCAGAATAAATTTCAATTAGGCTTCCATGGCTAAAATAAATTGGGAACTACTGATCTAATGAACATTGGTCTGTTACAAACATTTATTTTTAACTTGTATGTTATATGTTTATTTCACCTTGGATACGGTTGCTATAAACACACTCATTATGACCTAGGGCGTAATGAGTGGGCGTTATGGATCATAACGCCCGCTAATTGTACGAGGAGAAATGAAGCAACTTCCATTGATCAAATACTTCATAATCCTTGTCGTATACGACTCTGGATTTCTCCGGCAATGAATTATTCGCAGCTTTGGCTGCATTTTCTACGATATTCTAGGGTTAATTCATATTAATTTTATTATTTCTATAAGACTACACAAAGAAAGCAGCAATGACGTTCACTAAATATGATGACAAAAATAGTCACAAACGTCAAAATATCAACAAATGACATGCCTACTATGAGAAGGAAAATGGTATAGGAGCAATGAACCGATTTTAAAATCGATTTTGCATTATAATAATAGTTATTTACTCTACAAGGGAGGCAAGTGATACTTACCAGTCGAGGACGTAGTTTGCGCCCGAGCGTCAGCTAGGGCTGGCAAAATAGTCCGAGGTCCGAGACTGGTCAAGAATACTGCCTCCCGAGTTTTGTATTATATTTTTTCTACTCCACTTCTCTTGAATTAAAAAATTATTCTTTAATTTGAGCAATTCAATTGAAATAACCTTTATGTATGACAGATCTACAAAAGCCTAGTGTCCCTTGACACAACTGGTTATGAAATGGTTGTTATGATATTCCCAATCAAACAAAAGTTCTGTCAGTGTCAATTTAAAAATTGTCATAATGGATGTAGATGCAGTTATTATTTCCCAGAGGGAGGTAAGTATTTACTTACCTCCCTAGGGAGGTAAAATGTACTTACCTCCCCCAAATCAGTTTGATAATGGAGTACTTACCGAATAAGGAGTAGAAAAAATAATTTTTTCGTGAAAAATGAAATCTTGTATGCACCACGTGCGTTACTAGATTCATTCATTCCTCGGGCCAAAGGCCCTCGGGTCGAATGTTTCCCTCCGAGCGTTAGGATCTATATAACGCACTTGGTACATAAATAACTATTGATTATGGCTCTCATAGAACTGATATCAAATTTCATTATTATGATTTTCGAAATTTCATAATATTTCGTCACTTATACATGCAATAACTATAATAGAGAGATGATGACAGTAAAAAATTAATTGAAAACTCACTCGGGTAAAGTTGAAGTTCATATCTGACGTCATATTTTCCAAAAAATAGAAAGAGAAAAAATAAAACTACTTGAATGCAAAGAATTATCAACCCTTCAAGGTATGCCATAAATTCTTGTATTTCTCTTCAAAAGAGAGGCGGATAAATAATGATAATGATGTTATTACACGATAGTCTAACGTAATATAACGTATTCAGTAGTAAACATATTCATTATTGATGGTAACAAGGAGAATTTGTTGTGCAGGATAATTTTCTTCAAACACGAACTGTTGGAATTGCACGTTTTTCATCAACTTGAATATTTTAAAAAGTCAGACTGACGAATTGAATTAAGATGTCAGTCTGTTTCAATTTCGCAGAGAAAATCGAGTTTCAATTTGAAAAGTATAAGCAATAACTTAATGAGGTAAAATTTCAACTTTTCTCATTCCGATATTATTTCAGAAATTCAAGGAATAAAATGAACAAATTGAAATTCATCATCAATTAAAAAATATTAAGAGTGAAATAAAGAAAGTAGCAATGGTTATTATTTACTAATCTCATTTTATTATTTTTCAGATACTTCCATTCAATCGTACTAATTCATTGAATTTAATTTTTTCAGCTATTTTCCTTTTTGTTGAACTTGCCATTTAATAATCAAATTAATTTCTTTTATTTTTGTTTCAGATATTTTATAGACAATGGAAGTTCAGAATTCCACAAATACATAATATTTAAGATCATGAATAAAATAAATCAACTGAAAAATATGTAGAAAAAATTTAATTTTTAAGCAAACACATAAATTTTGAAAATAATAAAATTCGTACTAAATTTACTTGAATTTTGATAGCTTTGTTGTGCGCGCCCACAAACACGCCAGATACTGAATTTCAACCGTTTTAGTGGAAAATGTAGGTACCTATATATTTATATATATATATATATATATATATATATATATATATATATATATATATATATATATATATATATATATATATGTTATATCGTATGTTTTCTCGGATGGTGGAATGAATCTGAGAAAGATTCCGGGGTCCAAAACCTGAGGCCCCTCTTCGACCAATAGTCAGCGCATTTCGATCACCGACACAAAAACTCGAGAAATTCCTAGCCGGCATTATGCAACCTACAGTTGAACTCGCCCAATCGTTCGTGAAAAACTCCGAACATCTAACCAGAATGATAAAAGACATTCACCTCGAAGAAAATGACATCTTAGCAAGCCTTGACATAAAATCACTCTACCCAAGTATACCCGTTGAGGAAGCCCTAAACAAAATCTCAAGGAATGAGCGTTTTCCAGATTATGTCATCGGCCTCGCGGAACACTGTCTGAAAAACACTTATTTTATGTTTAACAACAAAATCTACGAGCAAACAGATGGCGCACCTATGGGATCCTCGCTTTCACCGGTTATAGCAAACCTTTTCATGATATATTTCGAAAAAGAGGCTCTACAAAATGCTCCCTTGAAACCCAAATTCTGGAAACGCTATGTTGATGATATTTTCTTAATCTGGCCACACCCTCAGAAAGATTTAGAGAATTTTCTACAATACCTCAACAGTATACACCAAAAAATCCAGTTTACTTTAGAAATTGAACAAAATAGAAAACTGCCATTTCTGGACTTACTCCTTACAAGAAATCTGAACGGAACTTTGGGCTTCAGCGTATATCGCAAACCTACACATACTAACAGATACCTGAACGCACAATCCCACCACCACCCTTCACAAAAACAGTCAGTAGTGAACTCATTAATTTCCAGATCTTTTCGACTAACAGAACCAGAAACAAGAGAACAAGAAATAAAACAGATTACAACCGCCTTACGACAAAATGGATATACATACACTGACATCAAAAAGGCCATCAAAAAACAAGAAAATCCAACAAAAACATCAAAAAACAACGCCGAAGAATTCAGACAAAATGCAGTACTTCCATACGTAAAAGGAATTACAGATAAAATTAGAAGAGTCTTGAGAAAAAATAACATAACACCGATATTTAAACCTCAGAAAACAATAGCCAATATACTCGGAAACCCGAAAGATAAAATCGGACTAGAAAACCACGGCGTCTACAGCATACCTTGTGCAGATTGCGGCCAAACATATATAGGACAAACGAACAGAAAAATATCAGCAAGAATCCAAGAACATAAAATTTGCGTCAGGAACAAACAAACAACATCAGCCCTATTTCAACATCACCAAGCAACCGGCCACCGAATCGATTTTGACCAATCGAGAGAAATAGCATCAATAGAAATCTACAGGGTCCGTACCATAAGAGAAGCCCTAGAAATAGAGAAATCAGGACATCTGAACAAACGATACGATGCTCTGAATATTCCACTAACTTGGAAAACAATTTTAAAAAACACGTAAACGCCTAGAACAACACAAGACGTGAAAACAAACATCGACGAAGAAAATCGAAGCCAAGAAGTGAGGGGGCGGAGCCTATGCAGCGAACCGCCCAATCAGGAAACAGGACCAGCCAATGCCAATAAAACCCGGACACAAGCAGGGCGAACAGTAGTTGCCGTCGAGTCACCAGACGTACAGCAGCACTTGAAAATGCCAAATGAGATTTTGGCGAAACGTCGTGAAACAAACGGTGCTTCTCAGCGCCAACAAAACTTTCGAAACAATCGGATTGAACCCCGGAATCATTCTCAGATTCATATATATATATATATATATATATATATATATATATATATATATATATATATATATATATATATATATGGAGCTCGTTATATATATTCCGCGACGAAAATTCTACATTCGTAATCCTACAGTTAATTATAGAAATCGTCAAGTCACCTAGATTCAAAATCTGCATACAACTGTTTCGATATTATTAGGTCTCATCAGTTCTGAGTATTTGATTCGGATTGAATTAACAAATTTTTAAGTGTTCCCCAATTAAAATCTCGGTCGGACTATTATCTGGATAACAACCCAGAGCGCCCTCCACCAAAGATATTTAAACCCAACAATTAACCGCTTAGATCGATAATGCAGAATCCCTTCGCAAAAATACACATATCCTGAGGTGAAATGTTTACTCTGCAACTGTGGCGTATGTGATTCCAAAGCACGCTAACTTAGTGTTTTCAAAAAACTCTGGACATACCCACGAGAGTGGGCTCCCTAATTACTCATGAAAGAAGACTATGGTCAATTTAATATATAGTCTGTCCAGCGAGAGTTTGCGTGCACGTCATCAATTGTATATGACGTCGATCGTGAACACTGTTGCCAGACGTAACAAATAATCTTAAATCTAATTAGCTGACCCAATTTTCAACATAAATGAAATAGGTATCCTGCATGTTTGACATGGCGGGCATTTTTAGCGGTAAATTCAAATTAACCATTATCCCCTACCAGAAGTGTCACCCTATACTCATCCATAGATAAATCGAACTTTTACTTACAAAGTCTTCGAATAACTAGGTCATCTCGGCGACTGTCAGACGTGAAATGCCGATTGCCGGCGCATTGGTCGACAGGGTCCGACAACATTGCAAATTTTGAAATAAAATGACTACTTAACAACCATTCAACTTATTTTCATTACTCAGAATGTTAATTTTTCTTGAAAGATACGTACGATTTGATATGTTAAGGACAGAATATTTGTCGAAATAAATGATCCGGTCACTATCACCATTATAACTACTTTTTCAGAAAATTACTTACGACAGATAAGAATTTTTACAATTTCGAATTTTATTTATTCGGATAGGCAGCACTGGGTCGTTATTTGCGCATGAATGTAACGTGCACGCCAACTCTCGCTGGACAAATTATACTACATGAACTTAACGAGGAAAATTCTTCAATAATTCAAAAAATTATCAAAAATGATGAAAAAAACTATTTCTATAATTCACTGTTGATTTGTGAATGAAGAATTCTCGTCTTAAAAAACATAAAACCAGCTCCCTTGGAAAGTTGTTTGATAATTTTTTAAATTATTGAAGAATATTTCTTGTTCACTTTATGTAATAAGGATAATAAGTTATTAATGGAAAATCTGTGTCGAATCGAAATTGAATTCTAGAAAGTAAATACAATCTACTTTATTTCATTTCATGAAAACATTATCTGGGAAATATGAAATATACAGAAACGCTTTCTGCGTGTTACCAAGTACACCCGTCGAAGTGTTGCAACTTTACAGTTCTCATATATTCATACTGTATCCTCTTTTGGAGGTATTCTTGAGGAATGTGTTATTGAATTTGTTGTTCCCAAGCCAAAATTATCGAAGGAATGCAATATTACCTGAGGAATGTTCTATGAGTACTGTCATATCTAATTCACGAAATAGAATTAATTTTCAAGCATTCCAAGAGTTTGCTGAAAATTATCTTCATTCACAAAATAATTGCCTTTCTTGTTCGTATGCCTAAGCTTATATTATTGCAATTATTGATGATTTGAAATATTTACATTTACAGATCATAGAAGAAAAAATATGAATATATATATATATATATATATATATATATATATATATATATATATATATATATATATATATATATATATTTCATTATATAATTTATATATATTTATAAATATATATATATATATATATATATATATATATATTTATATCCACATTGACTTATTTTTGATTTGGGTATTCTTCTGGCAGATTGTATGAAATCTACTGAAATTATCACAAGAAATTATGAATTTTTGTGAGAATAAATCTGACAGTTTATACCATGATTTATTTTATCCTTTAGACTAATACCGATCAATATACTAACAGAGGGGTCACGCAAGTAGCGTGCTTGCGGATATAGGTATCAATAGGCATAGCTTATTTTAGCACAGTTTTACAAATTGACTATTTCAGACGAGAATGTTGATCGACACTTGTGTTTTTTCTTGACTACATGCAAAATAATTTGGTAACTCTGATGGAGGTCATGTACATATAGATATATAGGTGTATATATTTATATATATATATATATATATATATATATATATATATATATATATAAATATATATATATATATATATATATATATATATATATATATATATATATATATATATATATATATATAGTTCTATAAGAGGAGGGTATTGTCGACTCAATTGAACAAAAAACAGTAGAAGGTACTCTTGTTTCTCAGCCGAGCTCTCGCAATTACTTTGTTGCATCTTGAGGGCTTCTACAAATACAAAAAGTGTCACAAAGAACAATTCAAAAAAAGCAAATAATAGTATCACCGAAGTTGAGGTTATAGTAAAAACTATGAACATCAACAACAGAACGTTACAATTATAGTGAGCAGTAAAGGAAATAAGCAATGCACAATTTGAAACAGCAAATACGTGAGGTCAGCAACAATTCATCCACAATACAATATATTCGTTATGTCATTGTCAATTTTATCTATGTTTCTATAACTAGAAATGGCCTCAGCAACATCTTTATTCATCCAGCTGCCAATCATACCAAATCTTATCAGTTTTTGTGTATCGGTTTTCTAGTTGATGGCAGCTTCACATTTTTTTTTTACTACTCACTATTATTGGAATGTTGTGTTGTGGATGGTGATGTTTTTTACTATAATCAGAATTGCCAAGGTATTTCGCCTGTAGCAAAAAAAATACAATTGTCGATCAACTGCCTCGTCTGAAATATTATATACATATATATATATATATATATATATATATATATATATATATATATATATATATATATATATATATATATATATATATATATATATATATATATATATATATATATATTTATATATATATATATATATATATATATATATATATATATATAAAATATATTTATATGATATATATTCCCGATTTAACAAAATCCTCTTTCGATATCTATTGAACTTTCTACTTTTTATTAATCTGAAAAATATGCAGAAATTGACATGGTATACCCAGAATAATATATTTCAAATATCCAAACTCAAACATTGAAATAATTGCCCATGTTTTTACATGATGTAATACAAAGAAAGTTTTCTTCAATTTACTTTATCATTTGAAGAGCTTCTTATATTTTCCAGGTTAGTGGAACTTCATTTCACAAGAAAATTAAAGAAATTATTAGATAACCCAAACATT